>JANUSC010000402.1:0-191180 GCA_025200525.1 Camellia lanceoleosa
CTTTTCTTTTTCTTGTACTTTTCTCTTTTTTGGTAGATGAGAGTACTATGTATGCTTGCCTTATGACTGATTTTACTTTCCTCAAAACTTATGTACTTGAAAATATTATATGAAATGGAACAAACTTTTATCTAAAAAAAAGTATTATATTTGCACATTTCATACTTTACTTGTTTGCATTGCATCATATTACACCTCAAAATGTAAATGATATGGATCTTTTATACGAAAAATTGAGCACACACCTTTGTACTTAATCGGACAAGCTGACCAACTAATAGCAAAAACAAACCCGGACAAATCATCGCTCTGACTTGGACACCACAGTCTAAACTACTGCATAAAGGATTGATGTGGATACTTCCCATATAATGCGAAGTTAGACTACATATGAAAACATAACACAATACTCGGTTCTGAAATTACGCACTTTGCAGCAAACTTGGAACAAACGGCCCATAACCACGGCTTTTCGGCTCATTACGCACCGCAGCAAGCTTCGGACAAACAACCCAATCGACAAGATGGACCTTAACAATGGCCCAGGCATTTGAAACTTGGAAACACACTCAGGATGCCCCAAATTTCCTTTCCTTTTCTTCTCTTGCCTCGCATAGATCACGCGAATAGCATAACTTCCACAGAGCATAAACAATTCTTGGGATAAAGAAAGGTTTTCAACTTTTGGGTGTCGAGCTTCCTGGCCCGACTGACTGGGGACTCGGTAAGAAGAAACAAAAGTATACGACCTAGATACAATGAGACACACTCGGGAAAGACTCAAAACAACGGTTGGGAAGTAGGAATGGCGATTCAAAAAAGACCACGACACCTGGCAGGGCGTGTTTAGAGAGAACAAAGACCTCGAGATCTTGGGGAGCCAATTTCTCCGAGAGCACATTTCACCCAACCTTTTACGATTTCGCGATTCTGCGCATCACTCGACCCTCGAAGCTCGGTTTTTCTCCTCAAAAACCCTTTTCTCACTTTCCCTCAACTTACACCTCTCTATTCTTTATTCTCTCATTTTTCATCCCTCCAGGCGATTAAGGACGAATAGGAAGTTGCGGGTTAAGCACGCAATCTGACTAGCTCATGGCTATTTCTTACAGTAGATAAGGTGCCTTTACGGCAAGTCGCGTTGATAACAAGGGAGGCGGAACACGGCTCATTGCCCAGTTCATTACTTTGACCATTTTTGGTTGTTTCCTTTCTAAAAGCAGTTTGATCAAAATGATCGTCAAATCGACATACTTATTCGATTTTGATTTGAAAATCATGCGAGTCAAGGTGCAAGCCTTTGAAAGTTTCCTTTTGGGTCCAAACATGGTCTAGTTTTGGAAAATAAAATAGTTTTAGAAAATAGTCAACCTCGATAAAATTTTCAAAAACTAAATTTTTGCAAACAATCGTTGCCGGACAAGCCGCGGAACTTACCCTCGAGATCGCAACCTCGGATCGGAGGCAATGGAAAAGTGCCCACGGCAGAAGGGGAAGGCAGCGGAAAGTTGCCCCTAGTTTTGGATAACCTTCGGGGCAACTTTTGGCAATGGATGGCAGCGGAAAGTTGCCCTTGTTTGGATGATGCTTGGCGTGCCTATTGATGGTGATCGCGCGGGCTCTCGAACGCGGAGAGGCGGGGCGGCCACAAACAATATATGGACCTGATCACCTTGAAAGCATTGGTGGCTGGGCTCCGGAGGAAGTTGATCAAGTAGTTCTGTTATTACGGTGAGACATCGGAAGAGGCACGGTGATCAAAACCATTTCATGGGTGGGGCGCTATGAGGCGTTGAAATTTGGACTTGAATGAAGTTGCCTCGTATCCCAAACATGAGAATCAAGTCTTCGTAGTTCGGGTTAAGGTACACTCGGGTATTTTAACCTTCACTATTTTAGGCTCTTACTTTTGCCAAGGCGCCAATCACGGGTTTTCGACCTTCTGAGCTTCTTTTCATTTTCTTTTTCATCATTTTTTGTATCTTTTCTTCTTTTTTTTTTTGTTTTTTGGTTTTTGTGTTTTTTCTTTTTTTTCCTTTTTTTTTTTTTTTTTTTTTTTGCTCTAACTTTTGCAGGTCGCCCATCGGGTTTCGGCCCAATGAGCCTCTCAAGGGTAAAAATGTAGCAAGTCGAGCCAAATGATTTTTGAAATTGAAGCCTCCTGTTTTTAGGGGCAGGCATTTGCAATGCTGCGAGGAGAATCCATCACGGTTGCTTCACAAGCTTCCTCTGGAAAGATCTAATCTTCTTGCTCCGATTTGGTGCCTCTTGTTGAAATTTGCTTCAAAAGCCACCACAGGCCTCCTCACAGTAGTGGACGTTGAACATTCTAGATGAGCTCAAGGTGCAAAGCGAGCAGATTGGCTGGAGGTGAGGCGATCTAAGCTACACAATCTCAAGCGATTCCACACGGTCTTGGAATTGCATAAAACATTTTGTTTTAAAAGTTTTTAAAAAGCAGCGCATCGCTCATGTTGAAGGCAGTGTGGGACGATCTGGATCGAGCAGAGGTCCTTCTTAGTACTCCTGTTGGCAAGCATGATTTCTACTCATTAAAAGGGCTAGCATGCCTCTCTTCCTCTCAATTTGATCAAAGTTTTACAAATCCAGAATTCCTTCCTCTTCGTTTTATCACCTTGATGTTCAAAAGGTTTTGAAATCTTTCGAATCAAAGCAATAATCTTGAAGTCTGAAGAAGCGGGTGGAATGCTGCTTTCTTTGCCTGTTCAAATTCTCTAGCACAATTAGCCCAAACAAACAATGAGCACGGAAACAAAGGTAGCCCTATTTGTTTCATTCGAGTTTCTCGGATGCAAGCTGGCTCCACGGTGAAACAGACTCAAAAACAAAACACAAGAATAATTACAAAGCAAAAGCGGCATCGAGGCAACAACCCGGAATTGCACGGTATTCTATACAAAGGGACCGACTCGTTACAACAAAGCGGGCGTAAGCAAAAAGAATGACTCACAACAATGAGGCGGACTCAAAACAAAAAATGACTCGACACCCAAGTCGAATTTACAAAATCAACATTCGTAGGCGGCTCAAAAATCGTGCGGCGCCACATCAAAAAAGCTCGGCGCGCCCATGGCGGTTGAATTCAATTACATACTCATGATGTCGGTGTGCTCGAAGTCCAACAAGCTGGGTGGTACTTGAGTTGGCGAGGTGGGTGGGAGAATAACTTCATTATCTATCGGATCCTGCACCTCATGGCGGAGGCGGAAGCAATTATCGATTGGGGTGGCGGTCTGCGATGGTGCGCCTGATCTTGAGTAAGCGTCATGGCTTCTTTGGAAGAGTGCGGAAGAGGCAGCGGCTCAAGAGGTGTAAGGTGCCTTTTAGCCAAAATCAACAACGCCCTAGGCAGTGGCATGTAGAGGGCATGGGCACTGCGCCCTCGAAATTTGGTACTTGACTTGAGCACTCTTGCTAGGCGTGCTAAGCGAAGGGATCGGCGGTGCGACCTTGGGTTTTGATTTCTCCAGTGCGAGTTGGGAGCAGGAGGAGCTACTCTGGCATGACGGGGCCTGTCCCGGTTTTTTGACTGACTTGAACTCCCCTCAGGTGGAGTGGGGAAGACATCCGCCACAATTTTGGTTACAATCGCAAATACCTGTTGCTTGTTCATTCCCCCGGCTTTCAAAGCTTCTACTGCCCATAGCAGTTGTTCCATAGGATCGGCGTCTGCCTTTGCTTTGTCTTTTCCTCTGGCCTCAGCCTGATTGAGGGTTTGGGTTGATATTGGTACGTCGTTGCCATAGCTAGAGGCCATCTCCGGTGGTGAGTTCGATTCACGATCCGTCCCAGCGGGGCTCTAAGTCTGAAACTCGGCATACGGTGCGGTGGAGATGGTGACATCCCATAGGCGAGATCTGCCTGAGACCTCTGGAGGTCACCTATCATCCCCATCATTTCAAAAGTAGTAGGCTCATGAGCTTTGATATAATGAGGGCCCATCGGATGTGCAACGGCGATGCGGGTGGATGCGGCATGTCAACAGTAGTCTCACTATGTAGGGTGACCCCCTGATCCAGCGTGGCTGCCATAACCACGATCTCTTCTGAATGCTGCGCCATGCTAAGCTCTGCCTTGGCAAAAAGAAGACACTAGCTGTTCTGGATCAATCCTCTGAATCTCGGCGAAAGCGAAAAACAAGCGACATTTATTTAATCGGACCAAACACGGATGCTCTTGAACAAGCTGCTCCCTCACGATCCTTTGTTTCCCGGAATCATTGTTCTCAAGAATAGCGATACCCACGGATACGGTTCTCAACAACAACGACCTTTGGTGCCCTCGGGCCAGATACCCATTCTTGCAAATTGACATGTACTTTCCCTGCAGGGATATATTCTAAAAGCACATAGCAGATAAATGAGAACAAAAACACCCCTATGTTGGGGTAGGGTTTCCCTGTCCTATTTTGTCAGGAGCTAGGGTTTCACTATACCGACGGTTTAAAACAACCTACATCGGGTAAGCAACTTTGTCCTAGTTTGGAATGGTCACTATGGGTTAGAATATGCACTAGGCGAATGGTCAAAAGGGTGCCCGATAAAACGGGGTTTGTGTTCCCATCTTTGTCGAGCCCACAACGTCGACCTTATGGACATGCCTTGACAAGACAAGCCTCGGCAAACCGTTCGAGAATGGCGGATGGCAAACCTTTGTGTTCCTAGGCACCAATGCAAATGCAATTCAAAGAAACACACAAACATAGTCAAATAAGGATATCACGAGTTCGAGTCAAGCTCTCTAACTCCCCAGCGGAGTCGCCAGAAACTATAACACGCCCGCGGGGGACCCCGTGCTACAGTTCGGACTCCTTTCTTTTGTTGTTGCGGTTCTTAATCTGAACCAAAGAGTCCACCTCGCAAATCGTTTTAAGGAAAAGCAGATTTTTGAAAAGTAGTGCCAAACATGGTGCTTTGCGGAATCTGATCGCCACCTAAATATTTTTTTTAAAGGGAATTTAGAAACCACGACTCGGTCTTAGAAGGCTACGTGTCGTCATCACCAAAGTGACTTGGCTCGGGAGCTTGGGTATGATCGGGAAGGTCGATTATGAGCACCCTTTAGCCCGGTCCAAGACCGGCCTCTACTAACTCATGATATCCTTTTTTGAAAGCGTTATGAGTTCTTATTCGGTTATTAGCCTAAATTACTATGTTATGCGCCTGACAAACAAGTATAGACTAGATTTGCCTAATTTGGAAATAAGCATTGCATATCCGTTTGTTTTGGAAGCAGTTTGAATTTGCTACTACTTAGTAGGCTAAAACACGGTTCAATGAGTTATTCAACTCAAGCAATCAACCTCCACCACGGGCATTCAGCGGTTTATCGATGTAAGCAATTAGCCGCATGGCAAGCATACTGTCATGTTAGCATTCACACGCGTGCGGTATGCTAAAGCATAAATACTTACATCGAACTCCGCGCCAAAACAAGAAACTAGTTAGCAAACAAGCATGACCTAGTTGTTGTTAAGTGGCTAATGCATCGCATCTGAGGATGTAATCTAGGCGAACTCGGCTATCCCTAAACATGGCACGTGAAATGCTACAACTATCACGTATTCAATTTGGAATTGAAAATACAATGCAGTTTGTATGATGTGCCGAGCCCGATGCATGTGAACAAATGCATGAATGCACGCATGCAAAGCATAAGGTATGCTAAGGTAAATGTGCCCTAATCTACCATCGTAAGCAGGTAAATAAAAGGGAAGAAAGAAGTGGGGTTGGAAGACATGCACCAACTCACGCACACTTATTACAAATATGCCCTCACTCGGAGGGACCGAAAGAATATACAAATTAATTAACTACGCAAGCTAATTAAATATTACAAATTGCCTAAATTAATTAAATAAATTAATTAATCTAATTAAAGCAGTAAATGCCTCGGGAAGAGGGCAAGATGCATCACGCGCCCGGGACTCGCTCGGAATCGCACTGCCATGCTCGGATTGCCTCTGTTTTCCCTGCCTTCCTTCTCTGAAAGGCCCTAAAGTCTCGGGAGGCGCCTCTTTGAGCCTTGAAGATCACCATTTGGGGTAGAACACCACCGGCTGAAGAATGTGGCCACTAGCATTGAATTCATCTATCGGCTGCCAATAGACTGCCGGTCGGCACTAAAAAGTGTCGGTCGGCACAAAATGCCTGCAAACCTGCAACTCACAGCAGCAGAGGACACAACTTGCATGGCAATGTAATTCAAAGCATGTGTGCACCAAACACACTCCTTATCATGTTGATGACTCAAAGGAAGGTGTGCCTCGGTTCTCGGACCACCAATCACGCATTCGCATGCATGATGGCCCAAAGAACCGAGAGTGCAATTTTGATTTCAAATGCATACAAACCAAACAAGCACATAAGGGTGCTAAACCTCCATCATACTTCACTTCAAGAGGCCTAGCATGCATGTCAATTTGATGCAATCCTAGACATGTCATCTATATGCAATGTGGACAATGCAACTTAAGGATGCTAGTATGTAGACACACATACAAAACAAGTATGCAAACTAAGCAATGGGGTGGCCTTAGACATGAACTAGGCAGCTCCAAAAAGGCCTAAAATCAGTGGCTAAAACCAAGGAAATGAAGGCTAAAATGCACACACACATGCATGCAATTATGGTCCAACACTTAGGCACAAACATGGCAACTCTTAAGCACACTTAAAGAGACCAAGCATGGGCAATGAGCATGCAATGTAAAGCTTTGAAAATCACACAAAACATGATGCCAAATCATGCAACAAAGCAAGCCAAGCAAAGCAACAAATGGCCCAAGTACTTGAAACAAGCCATGGAGGCTTAAACCAAGGCCAAGTCCACCAAGCCTCACAAGGCTAAGGGGACTCAAAACAGTCTAAGCAGACCTAAACAAAGCCTAAGGAGCACCTAGATGGCATCTAAGAGGCTCAAGCACAAAGGCATGCAAAATGGCCAAAACACGAGGCATTCAACACATGCTTTTAAAGCATTAAAGAGGCATGCTAAGCAATCAAACAAGCGTGTATGAGGGACTGAAATAGCATGCAAAATGGTTCCAAACCATTGAAAACAACGCAAATGAAGCATGTTATACACTCATGCTCTTAAGGCCAACAAGCTAAATACAAAGAGGCTATGAGATACAAGTCATGGTTGACCAAAACAAGTATGGACAGACCTCATACATGACAAAATAAGCATACAAGCTTCATGGAGCTAGGCCTAAAACATGCTAGAAATAAAGGCATACAACCTAGGCATGTTAAGGGACTAAAGAGGCATTACAAAGCAACTATGCTAAGCATGCATAGGAGACCAAAACCAACTCAAAAACATGTTATATCATGGCAATATAAGCATGAAAAATAGTCCAAACATGCTCAACACACACTCAAGCATAGGCTTCCTCAAGAGGCCAAATCTTGCCCTTTTCAAGGACATCAAGGAGAGGGGGTGGCCCTTTCCTTCTTGAGGCTCTAAGGCATCATCTTCACCACTGAAATCCCTTAAGAATTCAGTGGTGAAGAGATCTTAACACCAAAGTCTCGGATCCCTCACAAAATAGCACAAAATGAGGCCTTTTCAAGGCCTAAGGGTGGTCAAACCTACCCAAAGCACAAAACACTCTTAATAAACAATAAAGAGGACCAAAAAACAGAACTTTTATGTGTTAAAGACTAAGCACAAAAACTGTTTTAAACTAGGTAGAAAAGCAATACAAGAATGGGGGATAAAAGGGAGGTTTCTTACCCTTGTAGCCTTTCTTCAACAATGGTGACCTTGATGCCTCCTTATGCTTCAAACCAGCTAAGAACGCCAAGAAAAGGCCCTTAGCACTTCAGTTCCAAGAGGAAGGTGAAACACTAGGTGCTTGTGTGCAATAGTATGAACTAAAGCACCTAGTGTACAAAATGAGCAAGGAAAAGAGAGATAGGATAGATATAGGATTTTTAACCTAAAACCAGACCTTCCCCTCTGTATTTTCTCTCAAACCCTTCAAAAATTCTAACCCTTGAGCCAAGAGAAGAAGTCCCTCTCTTAAAGGCAACAAAGCTTGCAAGCTAAGTCACCAAAAGGCTCATCCCCTCCATACACTGTATGGAGGGGAAGCAAAATACATCTGTTGTGAAAATATCTTCCAAAACAAGCTGTATAAGAGTCGGAGCAAATTTGTCATTTTGACAAAATTATGCCGGCCAAACCTAAAGTGCCGCAAGCACAATAAAGTGCCAATAGCAACTCTGACCAGTGGTGGCCTCTAGCCACGGCCGATGGTGTGTGGGGATGCCTCACAAGGCATTCCTGCCTCTCTAGGAGCAAAACACAAGTGTTTGGTGCAAAACCCGGACACAAAGCAGTCGAGTTCGGAGGTCTGAGGCAAAGCGCGTGTGGCAAGAACTCAGGAACTCCAAGCGAACACAAACATGGATAATCACCGAGTGTTCAGCGGTGGCGTCAAGTCTTGAGGCGGTCAAAAATGGGGTGTCTCTGAGTTGAGATTTTCTTTGACTGCGATTATCTGGGGATAGCGTTGCCAAAGAGCGAAGCAGACCCATCGGTGAGGTTGGCGATAAGGAAGTGGATTAAAACCTTGAAATTGAAATGGGGTAGCATTGGCATGTCTACTTTCGGATCCTCCGTCGAGCAAGTGCTTGGGGGATAACTTCTCGGTATGCATGATCAGGAATGAAACGGCTATGAGATGGTGGACTCACATTTTGGATGCATCCATCGCACCCTCTCTCATATGTGATCTGAGGAGGATTTCTATCAAGCGACCAGTCGGGGTAGTGGTAGGAATCTGATTCCACCAAGTCTGTAGAGTCAGAATTAGGTTCCAACTCGTCTGAGTCTGAGTCCGGTATTCCTGGGGGTGATAACCTGGATGACACAGTCCTGTCTAGTTAGTCTTTTTCTTTCTCTTTTGAGTCTGTTGTAACAGAAGAATTGGACGATTTGGAAATGCTTAATGAGAATGGAATGGCTGTGGCTTCAGATTACTTTTCTGTGCCTTTGATTTATAGCGTGTCGGGACTTTCAAAATTTTGATGAAAGCAGCGAGGAAAAAATTCCTCGATTTTACAAGCAACAATTGATCAAGAGCGGGAGATTTGTTAAATCCTGGTTGATGAAATCACTACAATTAATGTAGAGTCTTGAGGAGGACCCTTGGTGGTCGGTCGGGTCCACGTTGTCTTTGGAACGGCGCTTAGTCGCTTTATTAAAATATTTCAAAGATGTTTTGGCGTGGTCCTACGAAGACATGCACAGAATCGATCTGAGATTATGCGGCACGGATCCCTCTTGACCCGGAGGCGGGCACATTAAGCGAAACTTCGAAGGATCCGATTTGGGCCCTCAAGATTAAATAAGAGGTCACCAAACAAATTGATCACGGGGTTCTTTGGTATCGAATACCCAACTTGGTTGTAACATTGTTCGGTCTTAGAAGAAGGATGGCGGGATCCAGGTATCGTGGATTTTAGGGATTTGAGCGAGCGGTCAGAAGGGCGACTTTCCCCTGGTATATTGATGAGTTAGTGGACTTCTAGCAGGGCATGCTTTGCTTTCGTTCATGGATGGATTCGGGCTATAATCGGATAGTGATGGCACGAAGAAGGGAGAAGGCGCTTTCACCACCATGAGACTTCTTTATTCTGGGGTGATGCCATTTGGGTTGAAGAAACTTGGAGCTACTTAACGACAGACGCGACCATAATATTGCATGACATGATCCACAAAGAGGTTGAGGTGTATGTGGGCGACATGATTGTCAAGTCCAAAGAAAGAGAGGCCACTACGCCTTGCAAAAGTTCTTTCAAAGGATTAGAAATTTCGGTTCTTGGTGAATCCTCGAAGTGTCGTTGATTATTCTGATGGGGAATATAGCGATCGATTTTCCCTTTATGTATTTGTTGTATTAGAACTTTGGCCGTGGATTTGGTTGTTGTTAATCTTGTTGTCATCCTTTATTCCCTATGTTTGAGTTTTAGGATGTGTTGGGCTTGTTTGACGGTGGATTAAGCCTTAGTCCTAAATCTTGTTGCGGTTTTTGGTCGTTCCACTTTCGGCGGGTCGTCTAGCGCTCGGCGGAGATTACACTCGGTATTTTTGTGCTCTGCAAAACTTACGCAAGTGTGATTTCTCGCTCGAGCAATTTCTGCACTCGGAGGTAGTACATTTTGGTGTAAGTTACGGGAGAAATCTCGCTCGAGCGGATGTACTTTATTCTTGTGTCTTGGCGCTTGAGCGGGCCTTATTGCATTCGAGTGGACCTAGTTTTTTATTCTTGACGCTCGAGTGTTGTGTTTTCCGCTCAAGGGAGAATGTCGTATAACAGAGGGCTGCTGGGCATTTTTTGAATCATTTTCTACACTTCCTCTCTTTCTCTTATTTTCCCAAAAATGATTTTGAGAGCCTCTGTCTCTAGAAACTCCCTTCTCTCTAGGGTTTGATCTAGTTAGAGTGCTTTCCTTCTCTTCGGCCTTTGTAAAAGTTGGGTTGATCGTCGAGGGCTTCGTTTTGATCCGAAAAGTTTGGAGTTTGGAGCATTTTGGTTTTGGTCTCTTCTCTCCTTTGTAGCTCCGAATTTGAGGTAGGGATTCCTACTCACTCTTATGGGTTTTGACCTAGATATTGAGTTTTTGTATAAATGGTTTGGGTTTTGGAAACTAGGGTTTCAAATGTATATTTTTGAAAAGAGGGTTTTGATTATTTTGGGACCATAAACATGTATTTGGGTTTCAAAATGAGTATGTTGATGTTGTTGGTAATATGTGGACACTTGGAGTCAATATTGAGAATAAGGAATTATGTCATGTTTGGGTATATTCTGGTCATTAATGTAATTAATGACATTTGTTGAGAAATTGTGGAATTTAGTTGAATATAATGAAATTGGCTCATTATGAGATGGGTTAGTGAAGTTGGATTTATTAATCGCTCACTTTTGGAAATATGGATATTTTATCTGTTGGTGCTTTTATTATTTGTTTAGAAATAATTGCTTTGGGCTACCGGTGGAGGGTAGTTTTGATTGTTGTAGACAATGCATGATGATTAGGCAAACTAAAACTAATCAATTGGATGTGTCATAGAGTATGATGGTCGAAAGAATACATTAACGTTATGTATTGATTGATTATGTATATAACCTTTGTGTATATACGTTGTGTGTATGGGAGGAGATAGGAGATGTACTCTACGGTTTAGGGGATGGACCTCTAAACCGAATATTGTTTAGGAGGAGATAGGGGATGGACTCCGTTGATACAGCTCATATGCTTATCAGTCAATGTGTTGATACAGCTCATATGCTTATCTATGAAAGTGTTGATATAGCTCATATGCTTATCTGTTGAAGTGTGGATATAGCTCATATGCTTATCTGTTGAGATGTTGATATAGATTATATGCTTGTCTATCGAAGTGTTGATATAGCTAGTATGCTTATCTATTGTGAAATGGGAAATGTTTCACTATCTCATGTAAATTGTTGGCCAGGTTCTGAGTCGTAGTTATGAATTATGAACTTGATAAGAAATGGAAAATGAAATGAAACACGGACACTTGTGTCATGTAATGAAAGTGGTGTATGAATTAGTTTAAGAGAGTCAAACATTTATAAATTGTTAATGTCTTAGTTACTGCTCATATTGTGTTTAGCATATTCCTACTGGGCGTTGGCTCACCCTATATGGGACATCACTTTCAGGTACAGGTAGCATGCCACCTCCAAGGATGTAGCTTGGGAGGCTTGGGACTGTTGGACCGTTTTGTGTTTTGGTTGTATTACATGTATATCAAGCCAAGGGCTTTCTTTGTATAGAGCTAATGCTCCCTTTTTGTAACCAAGTGTTGACTTGGAAACTTGTAAGCCTTTAGGGCATTTACTTTTGTTGTCAACATGTAATACATTTTGTAAGGATTACTCTGATGGAATACAATTATGCTTTATCTTCTTCTGTGTAAGCATGCTATTGCTGGTTGATTTATAGGTTTATTTTTGAGGGTGTTATAGGGAAAATGCTGGGGTTTCTGATTACACAGAGAGGTATCGAAGTCGACCCTTCCAAAATCAAGGCCATCTTAAAAATGCCACCACCAAGGACTGAAAAAGAGGTGCGAGACTTTCTGGGTAAAGTGCAATTCATAAGACAGTTTATCTCAAAATTAACCTTGACTTGTGAACCACTTTTGGTCTCTGAAGAAAGGAAAAAGCTCAATGGGACGGCGATGCCAAGCTACTTTTGAGCAGATCAAGGAATACTTCAGAACCCACCCGTGTTGTCATCGCTAAGCCAAGGAAGCCGTTGATTTTGTATCTTTCGATGGCGAGACTACAATGGGTTGCATGCTCACAAGAGTCTGAGGACAAGGTGGAAGAGCTATCTACTATCGAGCAAGAAGATCTTTGGAGTATGAGACCGCTTAGCCTTGGTATGGGCTACCGAAGGCTGCGGCACTACTGTTAGCTCACTCTGTAGCGTTGGTTTCAAGATTAGATCCCATCAAATATCTCTTGAAAAGCACTTCTGGTAAGCTAGCTCGTTGGTTCTTTGTTGCTTTCGAATTCGATCTGAAATATGTGGCGCATAAGTCGGTCAAGGGAAGAAGCGGTAGTGGAGTTCTTAGCCGATCATCCGGTGGAAGGAGGTGAAGTAGTTGATACTTATTCCAAGATGAGGCCATTTGCATATCAAAGACAAAACTTGGACTATGTACTTTGATGGGCGTCAAACCAATATGGGTATGGGGTAGGAGTGTTGCTAATAGCACTGAGCAATTCCGTATCCCTCTAGCCTTCAAACTCCGTTTCAAAGTCTCAAACAACGAAGCAAAATATGAAGCATGCATTCTTTGGTTTAGAAGCGACCTTGGAACTAGGGGCAAAATGGTTGGATGTCATCGGGGACTCGAACTGGTTGTATCTCAAGCGAAAGGAGATTGGAAAGTCAAAGAAGAAAATATGATAATGTATCACGGACCTTGGACTTGTTAATTCCTTGGTTTGAGAAACTAAACTTTGCTCATCTGTTAAGAGAACAATAGGTTCGCGGATTCACTAGCAACTCTATCTTCCATGATAGACATCCCTTTGGTCAGGATCGTCCGATTATCATTGACGAAATTTGCACCGACCTCTACGAGTCGATTCTTTGCTATAGATGAGGTTCAAGATGAGAACCACTAGTACTACGATGTGCGGAACTTCTTAGAAAAGAGGCGTATCCACGAGGGCAAATGCCAGGATAAAAAGGCAATCGGAAGAATGGTCGTTCGATTCATCATCTGCGGGTAAATTGTACAAGAGGTCATCTGGGAATGCATAAATTGTGCGTTGATCTTAGAAGAATCGAAGCTTAATGGAGGCCATCCATGGAGGAGAGTCGCGGGCGCATATAAATGGGGTAATGTTAGCACGGAAGATCCTCGGACAAGATTACTCTTGGTCCACCATGGAGAAGGATTGTATGTCGGTTTTGTTCGGCGATGCCACAAATGTGAGATCCATGCAAACCGCATGCATATCCCTTCTCAGTTGTACAATATGACTTCACCATGACCATTTTCGGTTTGGGGAATCGATGTGATCGAAATCACTTCGCCGAAGGTCGAATGGGCATGAGTTCATCTGGTCATGATAGATTATTTTACAAAGTGGGTTGAAGCCCAATCTTATGCGGTGTTGAAGGCTTCACATGTTGCGAAGTTCATCGAAACAACATCATATGTCGTTCTGGTCCCGACGAGATCGTTTGAACAATGGTTCCCACTTCAAGAAGGAAGTGATTGATTTGTTGGAAAAATACAATGTGGCTTTTCATAAGTCATCCACCTATCGACGCAAACCAGCGGAGTAGTTGAGGCCGCCAACAAAACATCAAACACATTCTGCGAAGATGGTGGAAACCTCTGAATGGCATATAAGGCGCCATTTGCTTTGTGGGGTTCTGGGACTTCAATTAGAACGTCTCTTGGGCGACTCCGTATTCATTAGTTTACGGGATGGAGGCCATTCTACCTATCGAGATTGAAGTTACGTAGTTGCAAATCTTGGTGAGTGTTAGATAGTAGAAGTAGATTGGCGGTGACGATTTGAAGAACTCATGCTCTTTGACCCGGTAAAAGCTTGTACCATGTTCAGGGTTACCAACGGAGAATCTCCAGGGCTTTTAACGAGAAGGTTAAGTCCAAAAATCTGAAAGAAGGAGATTTGGTGCTCAAAGATAATCGGGCTCCCATCCACGACCTTGGGGGCAAGTTCGGACAATTAGACGGGTCCCTACATCATTAAGTCTATCTGGCGGGTGGGGATTACGATGGACCTAGATGGCCTAGAGTTCTCACAACCGATCAACATGGACAAGTTAAAGAAATATTACCTGAGAGGCTCATTGGGCGAAAACACGAAAATGGCGACCTAGGCATAAGTTAGATCACAAAAATTTGAAATTATAAAAGCGAGCTATAAGGTTGAAAACCATAAAGGCGGCCTTGGCAAAAGTTAAAGTGTAAAGGAAAGTGAAAATACGGCGAACCTTAGCACGAACTACATAAGGCTTGATTCCTATCTTTGGGATCGTAGGCAACTTCATCACGAAGTTGACCATAAAATTTTTCCCGATCAACTTTGTCCATTTGATCACCTCGGTCATCTTTGTCTATTCAACATTCAAGAGCTTTGGTTGCGATCTCCGGTGTAGTGCAATTCAGACTAGGGGCAACATTCCAGTTGTTGGGATCCGAGGTTGTGTATCTTAGTGATAAATCTCAAGCATGTCCAGTTCTGATCCATATCGAAATTGGTTTTGAAAAGTTTTAATAAAAGTTGATTTTGTTCAAATTAATCTTTTTACAACTTAGACCATTTTTTGACCAAAGCGGAAAATTTTCAGTACCCACAACCTTCAATTTTATTGATTTCAATACAGAGTCCTCTTGCTCTTGCATACAAATTGAAGTTATTTTCGGTTACATTCATAAAGAAAACTTGAAAGTACTAATAAAGCAATAAATCCAGGGTATAGCTAAGTCAGGTGTTCCTGTGCCCCCTCCTAGAGCTGGTCGAAGCTTCTGACACCAAAGTGGGCCCAATCTGTGCCTCTTCATTGAGCCAATCTATGCACTCATCAGACAAAGTGCAACTGAAACTGGGAGCGGGGGCCAGGAGTTCTCTCATCCTCCATGCTATGGCATACCGAGCAAGCTGCGCCCCTCGGACCGGGAATGCAGCAGGGTACTCCATCCCCTCTAGGGGGCAAGCCTGATCATGGCTGAACTGGCACTGGAACCAGAAAGGAAAGCAAAACACGCAGTGCGTCAGACCACTCAACTGAATCCCAGTCTGCCGGGACATGCTATAGCTCATCGCCTGTAAATTGAGCCAAGGACAACGCCAAGCAATGCGGTCTGTGGACAAATGGCACATCTAGTCGAACCACCATCCCTCATCAAGGGCATCGACTAGGTGTCGTCGGAAGAAGTAGCCACGAGCCGAGTATGTTGGGCAAGAGTCCACAACCTATAACTTGTCCATCAACCACACCTGGGGAGGGATGAAAAATGAGAGATTAAAGAATAGAGAGGTGTACGTTGAGAGAAAAGTGAGAAAAGGGTTTTGTGAGAAAAACTGAGCCTGAGGACCGAGTGATGTGAGCAATATATATGTGAGATAGAGTGGGAAACATTACCTCTGCGATAGTGGGCTCCCGCAATCTGGTCTCTCGTGATGAAAAACATCAAGCCCATCAATGTCTCGGCCAATGGCGTGGCAATGCGACTTTGCCATCCCTTAAGCCTTGGGCAACTTCAATCGATGAGCGCTAGACAGCTAAAGCAGGGGCAAGCAAAATGTGGGATAGCATGCACAAGCAAAGGGCATCTTTGCGAAAACCTTGCCAATGATGGTCCTGCGGTCACCGCATCGGAAAAGTGATGAATCAAACTCGGGATGTCGGCATTCCATCACGAATTAAAGACCGGCGTCGTGCATGGTAAGCCCACACATCCATCCTAAGGCTTGGCGTGGCGAACGAAGGCGGGGAAAGATTTCTTCGTTCTCGGACTCCATCAAAGCTTGGAAATCTTGAAGGTGGGACACACCTCTTGCCGCAAAGCTAAAGACATGTGTTACGGATTCCAAAACCTTGTTGCGGCATGGAGAAAAGGAAGATCTTGGAGTGCGACTCAACGTGAATAGTGCATTCAAGCGAAGCCGGAAGTTCAACTCTTCCGAGCCATCTAAAGTAGCAATCCAAGCTGTGAGATTTTGGGTAAGGAACACCTCCATTTTGATGTAAAAATGAGATGGAATGAGAGAACCACGAGGCTGGAACCTCTTTAAAAGATAAGGCACTGTTTGGAGGACACTTGTCAAAAATCTAGAGGTCGCCAGGCCAACTAGTCAGCCGACCACTCTTTCGGCCAGCCAACTTTTCAGGTCAGCTGACCACCCCATTGGTCTCCAAGGCAGAAAGCTGGTCGGCCAGCCCTCTTAGGTGGTCGGTCATGAAGAGAAACAGAGTTTTGGTCTTGTCCGAGCTTCTAGAAGAGAGCTCCTAGCATTTCCATGCGTTGGAAGTGTTGAAGGTCCGCGTTTACCTCTGTTTCAGATGCGTTCCGTTGCTCGGTTTGTCCGAAATGTATTTGGTTATCGAGTTGTTATGAAGTCTTTTCTTATCGAGTTGTAATGCATTTGTTCATCGAGTTGTAAGTTTGTTTATTGAGTCGTCGAGTCTTGTACATTGAGTTGTTACTCTCTGCTTGTCAACATTGTTAAGTTTGCTTATCGAGTTGTAAACTTGCTAAGGTTTTGTTGTTTCTTAGTAAGTTAGGTTGCTTAGTTTGTTGCGTCGGTTCACTACCTGACTTGGCAATATTCGATGCTCAATTTTCATTCAATCTCATTTTTGTGCAAAATGATGCGATGTGATGCTAAGAATACAAAATGCAACATTTTTTGAACAAAAAGCTGTTTCATTCCATCATAGCTTCTTTTTACAACATTTTACAACAAGGGTACAAGTGTTACAGAAAATAAACTGCCTAAGCTAATGTGCTACAACTATTAGTAAAAAGGAAAATAAAGCGGGAACATATGCATCGGTGCCATCAAGCTCAAGATCGAGAGGCTCTCTTCATCCTCTTCGGCTAAACAGCCTCTGTACCACCCCCATCAGCACCATCATCCGAGTCGGAGCTGCTATCCTCGCGATCCTCCCCAGCATCACCTCTACTCTCGGAATCGGAGCTAAAGTCCTGCTCTCTATCTGCGGATGTCTCCGACTGAGGATGCCTAGACTCCTCCTCCTCGCTAGACTCCCCGTCATCTATAGCCAGGTGCTCTGTGCCTACCTCATCTGCGAGATGAGTCCCCTCTCCCAGCTCCTGGAGAAGGCTTGGATGGCCTAGCCTGTAGCAATGGCATCTGAAAAAGAGGGCAATCTGAATACAATAGCCAATATGTATATCAGATACCGATACAAGAAAGCTACATAGAATTGGTGCATCTGAATCGGTAAATGAATGTGGTGTGTGTCAAATGTGCTCTACATATCACGATCAACCAATGCGATGAAATGGTCAAATTTAGCATGTCATCAGTATGATAAATCTGAAAAGCGAAAATCTTAAACACCGGCGATGAATAGCTGCGTCTCCCTCTGCAGGACCATGCCCTCGAGCGAGGCCATCACTCCGAGCAACCCATCCATGTATTCGCCAAAAGGCTACAGATGCAAGTTCAAGTCATTAGTAAATGAATGAATGTCAAAATATATATCTGAGCGATAAATGAAAGCTATAAAGCATACTGGTGGTGAGTCAGGGTCTCTGACATATCGGTGATCAGGCAGTGGAGGCTCTAGTGGAATTGGGTAAGATGTCCCGTATCGCTATCCTGTCAGCTCAGTCGGAAGATCGGGCCACCCAGCGTGCTGATAAGTCGGGGGAATCGGGGGAATCTGTCTGGCCCCACTTCTCGATGTGTCGGCCCTACTAGTCGAAGGAACATCTGCAGCCCGGGCTCGAGTTGACGATGATGCACCAGCAGCCCTCCTCGTAGGAGTACAGATACCTATCAGTGGAGGCATCAAGTACGTATGGCGGTAGGTCGCGTACTCCCCCTCGTCCAGGAACAACATAACATCATTCCCAATATAGCCATCTCAACCCCCTGGTGAGTGAGATCCTCAGTGGACCGTATGTCCTCTGGAGGTGCTGAGGGGATATCCTGATCAGGGTGGCCCAGCGTCTGACATAAAAAGCGATCTCCTAGAAACCAGGCCCTGCCAACTGGCCCCTCAAATAAGGTCCTATATCGAGAAGCAGACCATCCCCCAGGGAATTGGAAACGGATGTCTCCTCCCAAGGGCGCCTAGGGCTGCCAAGTGATCTGCGGATAACCAGTGCATGAGCTGATTAGATATTGTAAATATGCAAGATGAATCAAAGCTGAAAACATGAAGAACTGAGAATTCTGAATTACCTCAGTCGCCCGCACTGTGTCAAAAAACTACCGCAGGTAGGGCAGAGTCTCCCAAACCCTCGGCCGGCATCGACCCTCAAATACTTGAGAATAAGGGATCACAAGAGGCACCGCCACCTCAAGCTCCGGGGCTAGCGTCGGAAAGTACGCGTAAACCCATAGCTGTGGAAAATAGGGTAGTGGCCATCAGAATACAGAATATACAGAAAATACAGAGTGCTGAGTGCAGAATGTGGAATACAGAGTGCAAAGTGTGCCGTGTGTACAGATGATGAAAAGCAGAAATGTAAATCAAGACGGTAGAAGGTACCTCCCAGGCTCTCTAGTAGCCGCCAACTATGTTTCCCCGTCCGCGGGAGGTCGCACTCATATAACGATGAGGGTAGCAAAGCGCGCCACTCGGTCATCTTGGTTGACGATGTGGTCAACCAAAGCAGGCGAATCTGATCCAATAGTGTTCCCCCTGTCGAAGAACAAAGTGGTCCTAAGGAGGAACATCAAGAAACCTCGAGCGTACTGCTCTATCTCCTCAAGAGTCTCGGACGTACTCCCCCTATACTTATACTGCACGGGGAACCAAATGTATCTGACTCTGCCCGAAGATCGGTCAATCGGTGGGCGAGCTCCAAACAGATAGATCTAGGAAGCCTCCCACTCGCCCATATCCTCATCATAGGGGACCGGTTGATCGGCCATATCAAGGCCAGTCAGCATCGCAAAGTCGAACGAGGTCATCGTCATATCCCCGGTAGCTGAGAAGTGAAAAGAGTTGGTGGTGTCCCACCATCTCTCCACGAGTGCCACCATCAAGGTCCTGCTCACAGGGTAACGTGATAGCCCTGCGCAGAAAGGTCCAAACCCCGCCTCGTCCATGAGATGGCAAACGGTATCTGGAAGCTCCGTATACCAGTCCCTGGTAACGATCGAGCCATAACCTCGCGTCGAACGGGAAGATACCTGCATTCAAAATGAACAGATGTATTCAGTTTCAGAATGAAATATATAAGCTGTGTGCAAACAGAAAATGGGCTGCGTGTTCAGAAATTCAAAAGTTTGCGCTGCATGTTCAACTTTCAACAAGTGTGTGTTGCGTGTTCACAATCAGAAAATGGGCTGCGTGTTTTGAAATTCAAAAGTTTGGGCTGCATGTTCGCAATCAGAAAATGCGCTGCGTGCTCAGAAATTCAAAAGTTTGGGCTGCGTGTTCAACTTTCAACGAGTGTGTGCTACGTGTTCACAATCAGAAAATGGTCTGCTTGTTCAGAAATTCAAAAGTTTGGGCTGCATGTTCAACTTTCAACAAGTGTGTGCTGCATGTTCACAATTAGAAAATGGGTTGCGTGTTCAAAAATTCAAAAGTTTGGGCTGCGTGTTCAACTTTCAACAAGTGTGTGTTGCATGTTCACAATCAAAAAATGGGCTGCGTGTTCAGAAATTCAAAAGTTTGGGCTGCGTGTTCAACTTTCAACAAGTGTGTTCTGCGTGTTCACAATCAGAAAATGGGCTGCGTATTCAGAAATTCAAAAGTTTGGGCTGCGTGTTCAACTTTCAACAAGTGTGTGCTGCGTGTTGACAATCAGAAAATGGGCTGCATGTTCAGAAATTCGAAAGTTTGGGCTGCGTGTTCAACTTTCAACAAGTGTGTGCTGAGTGTTCACAATCAGAAAATGAGCTGCATGTTCAAAAATTCAGAAGTTTGGGCTGCGTGTTCAACTTTTAACAAGTGTGTGTAGTGTGTTCACAATCAAAAGTTCGAGCTGTATGTTCAAAATGCAAAATATCACGGTGTTGTGGTGCATGCCAACTAAACAAAATCTTTGTCTTTGTGAAATTTGTGTGCTAAAATGGGCAAAGTATGGTCATATATCAGCCGTGTGTCGAATAGACCGGACGGAGCGTGCGAATGTGTTTAAAACAAGCAGATGAAATACATAGCAAAAGCATGAAATATGCAGAAAAGGCATAATACATTGCAGAGAATGTAAAAATGAAATACGTACCTCTCGTGCCTAGTGAAAGAGGTGAGACTCCGGCTCCAGTGGCAATAGATCCACGGGTGCTCGTCGGTCAAAGTCGGTAAAATGATAAAAAGTGGTCGGAGGTAAGACGTGCTCCTAAGGATGATACCTCCCGGGATCAAAAGGGCGAACTCTCGGGGGCAAGGACATGATGTCCGGCTCACCCTCGGCACCTAGAGAACCTCCACTATGGGGAAAGTGATCTGCCATCTGAAGAAATCTGCAAAAAAGAGCAAAAATGAGCAGAAATGAGCGAAATGAGCCAAAATGGAAAAAAGTCAACAAAAGTCAACTCTCGGGAAATGAAAGTGTAACGCCCCGACCCTCGTATCTGATTCTGTTATCTTTTCAATCGTCTGTTTGATGTTTTTGAATGTTTATTGTGGAAACCTATGTGAAAATGTAGTAAAAGTGCATGAGACTTAGCAAAATGAATTTCCATCTGTTGAATTAAAACTCTATCTGTCACATTTGAATTACTTAAATCTGAAATTGAGCACCTTAGAGATTTAATTTGCAGAAATTGATTTGGTATTTGGAATCTACATGATTTTTAAGCTATAATGGGATTTTCTGTAGAATTTTCATTTCGGCACCATAAAGCGATTCGTTTTTGTCTTTTATGCACTTATATATATAGTTATATGTTTGTCTAAGTTGTGAAACTTTGATCAAAAACGTGGGACTCTTTTAAGAAAGGAAAAGATACAAACCGTTGGAGAGGAATTGGGGGGAACTCACTTGATTCATCCAAGGAACTAATTGTTTGGTAGATTTGGAAGATTGAAGGTAGGGAACTCTAAATCCTAGTTTGATTTTCATGAATTTCATCTTATACTTGTGTTGGTTCATGAATAATCCATGTTTGATTTATTAGGGTTTTTCACCCTATAAGCTTATTGGCAATAATTTGAGGGTTGTATGCATCTAAGCTTCAAATCCTTGACTTTGTATCGTCCCTTTTTACAAATACGTTGAGATCACATGACATGTTGGAAGAACTTGAATCTAAGATGAAATTTGTGCAAGTAATGAATTATTTAAGCTTCTAACTTGATTACAATTGAGATGGTTAAGCTTGGATGCATGTTTGGGTGCTGTTAAGTGAGTGTATTGCATGAATTTGACCCTTGAGTTCATGAAAATTGAGCTTGAATGATGAAACCTTGTCTTGTAATCAATTGCTTCATCTGCTTGATCGTCGTCGCTCGGCGAAGGTCGAGAACGCTTCGGCGTAAATGCACCTCCCAGAAGTTTCTGAAAAACTACACTGTCCGCTCGAGCGTGGAAAGGTGCGCTCGAGCGGAGAAATCAACCATCCAGTATTTTTGGCAGCATTACCTTTGTCGCTCGGCGGACAAAGCTACGCTTCGGCGTGGGGTATTGACCCGAGAAAATATGTTACATTACATTCTTCATCTTTGGACTCTTTGGTGATATTAGAATATTCTTTTCGATGGGTTTTAAGAGATTATAACTTTATAAAAGTGTGGAGGCATATGAAGCGATTTCTAAAGAAAAGAATACTAATTTATTAGCTATGTTGTGTGCGAGGCACACTCGGAAGAACTCATACGCCACCACAACATTGTGAGTAATAGTGCATTATACATACATTTATGTATACTCTGTAAGACATAATTGTAATTATGTACTAATCAGGAATGAAAAGTAAGAAGCGTCTATATATACATTTGTAAAGGCTACAGTAAAGGCTACTGTTGTGCCGTAAAGGCTACACAGCCGAAAGGCTATCTGTTGTGCCGTAAGGCTACATTGTGCCATAAGGCTACACAGCCGAAAGGCTATCTATTGTGCCGTAAGGCTACACATGTTGTGCCGAAAGGCTACCCGAGCCGAAAAGGCTATCTGTCTTATAAAGGCTACAGGCCAATAGGCCACTCTGTTATCTCAGTATTTGATTTTGGTACATATGCTACTGTACATTATGATTTTATTACTGCGTACTATTATTCACTGAGCTTGTCTCATTCTGTAATTTTGTCTGACTCTGTAGGAACCAGCTTGAGGAGCCGTTCTAGCACACTTTATGCATTTTTGTCAGCCTAAGGATAACCCGAACCTTGAAGGAATCCCTTTAGACTAGGCAGTTAAGCTTTGTATATGGAATTTTTGGTATCTGCTTTCTTTGGTCGGAAATTGTATCTATTGTTTTGTGTGCCTAAGTCCTAGGCTATTTTGTAAATGTTTTTCTAACCTCATTTTGTGTGCATGGTACTTTATGTTAAATGTTAAGTTGATCCTGGTTTTTGGTAGTTGCTCAATGGATGCGTCTGTTCTTTATTAATTAAAATTACAATGCTTCCGTACAGGCCCTCAAATGTTATACCAAATAGGTTATTCTATCTGTTTTTGTTAAGGTCACGCGCGGACTTTTAGGGGGCAGGTTCGGGGCGTGACAAGTGGTATCAGAGCACGAGTTGCTATCTCACTGTGATCCATTGGCGTTAGGGTGTCTAGAAAGTAGTAGGCATCAGAAAAAAAAAAAAAGGAGAATTGATAGCAACGTGATATGTTTTGCTAACACTAATGCTGATGATTGCATTTTGTATACTTTTGTGTATGTTGGCATGATTTGTTTTGTAGACTATGGTGAGAACAAGAAGGCGAGCGAGAGGATGCTACCTCGGTCTTGGTTGGATAGAATGGAAAGAATGATGAGGGATATGGCTGAAACTTTACCAACAACAACAGCGGCCTATGACCTCGACCACCACCCCCACGGTACCTCCACGCAATGCAAGACATTCATGCCGAGGACCGCACGATTACTGTGACAGGGGAGTTTAAAAGATGAAACCACCTTCGTTTAAAGGGGATTGAACCAATGAAGGCGGAGGCATGGGTGTTAGGGATAGAGAAACTATTGAAGTCTTTCCTTGTCTTGGAGTTGAAAGTGCAACTTGCCGCTTTCACGCTTGAAGAAGAAGCGCGGAGGTGGTGGATGCTTACGAACAATGCACCACTGAGTTGACTTGGGACGGAGTTCTTAGTGTTATTCTATGACAAATATTTTCCCCAGTATGCGAGACAAGAAATGTAACGGAGTTTGAAACATTGAGACAAGGAAATAAAAGCATGGTGAGTATGAAGCCCGGTTTGCGAATCGCCGGTTCGCACCTCACATGGTAGACACGAATTACAAAAAGGCGGAAATTCGAGGAGGATTGAGGAATGCCATTGAGGATCGGATCAATGTGTTGAAGTTACCGACGTATGTTGATGTTTTGGGCGGTCATTATCGCGAGAAGGAAATTTGGCTACTCGGACTCGGATTTGAATGGAAGGGAAGAGGCAAAATACTCGATGGTCTAAGGGATCAACCACTTCACCAAACAAAAAGCGAGTGAAACTTTTCCATCTGACTTCTCGAATTCAACTCTGTGTGTCTAGAATGTGGGTTGCGGCATCGTGGGGTTTGTCATCGGTTGGTGGAGCATGTTTTTCGGTCTTGAAAAACAGGACATCGATTAGGGACTGACCACAAAGGAATCAACAACCCGGTAGTAAGACTGCCACAAGTTCGATTGGGTCTACACGACTCCAAGTGCCAAATCAAGCTGAAAACCGACCAATGGTAAGGATGCCATGAGGCGGGGTAGGGTATTTGCGTTGGTTCGAAATGTCTGAGAATGCAACAACCGTGGTGTCGTGTACATTTATGGTTTATGGCCATTCTGCTTATGTTTTGTTTGATTACGGCTCTACTTCTTTTGTGTCAAAACAATTTGCAAAGAACTTAGAAAAACCTGAAGTAGAATTAGCCTATGTGTTGTGTGTTACATCACCTATGGGGACTTCTTTGATTTGTACTTCTGTTTATCCTACATGTGAAATTCTCGGTGGAGATGTCGTGTATATGCTAACTTAGTTCCCTTGATATGACTTCATTTGATATTATTTTGGGGATGGATTGGTTGGGTGAATACGGGGCTACTATAGACTGCCTAGCAAAACAAATTAAATTTCATCTTCCGGGTCAGTCAGAGACTATTTTCCAAGGTCAAGAAGTGACATCACCACCATATGTAATCTCTGCAGCTAAGGCTTGCAAATTGATTGAAAAGGATGTCGAGGTATTTATGTAGTGTTCAGGAAGGCGCAGAGAATAAAACTATTGATGCAATTCCGTTGTTTGTGATTTTTGGACGTCTTTCTCAAGAATCGCCAGGCGATTAATAGACCGTGAAATTGAGTTTCTGTTGAAGTGGTACTAGGCACTCAACCCATTTCAAAAACTCCTATAGAATGTCGCGGTTGAAATGAAAGAAGCTGAAAATGCGATTCGAGGATTTATTAGACAAAGGGATTCATCCGTCCGAGTGTATCTCGTGGGGTGCACCGGTGTTATTTGTAAAGAAGAAAGATGGAACACTCGGCTTTGCATTGATTACCGAGAGCTTAATAAAGTCACAATTAAGAATAAGTACCGCTAACGAGAATTGATGATTTATTTGACCAGGCTTGGGGGCTCAAGTCTTCTCCAAAATTGATCTCTGATGCGGATACCATCAACTAAAGGTCAAAGGTCAAGATGTTGAAAAACACTTTTCGGACCGTCTGGCCACTATGAATTTTTGGTTATGCCATTTGGAGTCACTAACGCATGGCGACTTTCATGGATTTGATGAACAGTATTTTCAAGCCTTATTTGGATGAGTTTGTGGTAGTTTTCATTGATGATATCCTCATTTATTCAAAAATATGGAAGCTCATGAGAATCATCTTCGTTTAATCCTCCAAACCCTCAGGAAAAGAAATTGTATGGAAAAGCGAAGAAATGTGAATTTTGGCTATCGGAGGTGACATTTTTGGGACATGTTATCACTAAAGAGGAGTTTCCGTTGATCAGAGCAAGATTGAGGCCATAAATGGTCGCCAACCCGACCAATGTAACCGGCGCGAAGTCTTGTGATTTTATGGGGAATTTGGTTATTCTAGGAGATTCGTTCAAGATTTTTCCAAAATTGTTGTGCCTCTTACACAATTGACCGAAGGAATTGCATTTATTTGGTCAGGAACGAGAGTCTGCTTTTCAGGAATTAAAGACAAAGTTGACAAGAGCACCCGTCTTGGCCTTACCATCCGGGACAGAGGGATTTGTAATTTATAGTGATGCTTCACACAAAGGGCTTGGTTGTGGATTGGTGCAAAAGCGGAAGAGTTATTGCTTATGCTTCTCGGCAATTGAAATCCCATGAGAAAAACTATCCTACATACGACCTTGAAATGGCGGCGATAGTGTTTGCTTTAAAAATATGGCGACACTATCTTTATGGTACAACCTTGTGAAGTCTATCGACCACAAGAGTCTCAAGTATCTTTTCACCCAAAAAGAGTGAATATGCGACAATGAAGGTGGCTAGAGTTGCTTAAAGATTATGACCTACAAATTCATTATCATCTGGTAAAGCCAATACATTCTTGAGATCGCTTAGTCGGAAAAGTGCGAGATTTTGGCAAGTTTAGTTCTGAGGAGAAAGGAATTGATGATTGAATTGGATAAAATGGGAGTGGACTTAGTACTACAAGGACAAGAAGCTTTAATGGCTTGATGATGGCCCAACCGACCTTACTCGAAGAAATTAAATTGCATCAAGCGAAGATGAAGCTCTAAAGAAGATTTGTGATGAGCGGGAACAAATCCGAAGGTGGGATTCAATTTAGTAGATTCGGTGCTTAAGTTCCAAGATCGAATATGTGTCCCCAACGTGTTAAACCTTAAGCAGAAATTAATGGAGGATGCACATACCTCAAGGTTCACAGTACATCCAGGGAGTACCAAGATGTACCGAGATTTGAAGTGCAACTTTTGGTGGCCGGGTATGAAAAGGGAGATCGCGGAATTTGTTTCTAAATGCTTACAATGCCAACAAGTAAAAGCGGAGCATCAAAGACCTGCCGGTTTATTGCAGCCTCTTCCTGTACCAGAGTGGAAATGGGAACATTTGACAATGGATTTTGTTGTGGGGTTACCACGAACTCCCCGAGGTATGAATTCAATTTGGGTCATTGTGGACCGATTAACCAAGTCTGCTCACTTCCTGCCAGTAAAGACTCAGTATAATGCAGATAAATTGGCGGTGCTTTATATAGATGAAATTGTGAGACTTCATGGTATTCCGGTCTCCATTGTATCAGATAGGGATCCGAAGTTTGTCTCCAGATTTTGGCAAAGCTTGCAAGAAGCAATGGGTACCGAATTAAAGTTCAGTACAGCTTTCCACCCCCAGACTGACGGTCAATCCGAAAGAACGATACAGACTCTAGAAGATATGCTCCGAATGTGTGTGTTGGATTTTCAGGAAAGTTGGGAAACTCATTTATCGCTGATTGAATTTGCGTATAATAATAGCTACCATTCGAGTATTCAAATGGCACCTTATGAAGCCCTGTCAGACGGAGACCGTGTCGCTCACGTGTCTTTGGGCGAGGTGGAGATAGGCCTTTGTTAGGACCGAACTTGTTCAATTAACTACGGAAAAGGTGAAGATTATTGGAAAGGAAAATCGCTCCAGCGGTGAAGAGTTACACCGATAACGACGTATTTAAATTTAGAATTTGATGAGAGCAATCATGTCTTTGTGAAAGTCACACCAATGAAAGGCCACCCAAGATTTGGAAAGAAGGGTAAGCTAACACCCGATATGTCGGCCCTTCAGATTTTGCGAAAGTTGGGTCAAGAGCCTACCGAGTCGCCCTCCCGCCACACCTGAGTCAGGTTCACAATGTATTTCATGTTTCTATGCTCCGAGAGTACCTCCCGGATCCATCCCATATCATTGACTACCATCAGATTGAGTTAACCGATAAGTTAACATACGAAGAAAAACCGCTTCGAATTCTGGACCGTCAGGTGAAACAGTTAAGGAACCGGGAAATCCCAATGGTGAAAGTGGAGTGGCAAGAGCACTATGGAACTGAGGCAACTTGGGAAAAAGAGGAGGAAATGCGAAATCAATATCCGTATCTGTTTTCGTCCTAAGGTAAAAACAAGTTTGGAGGACCAAACTTAAATAAGGGGGGGAGAGTGTAACGCCCCGACCCTCGTATCTGATTCTGTTATCTTTTCAATCGTCTGTTTGATGTTTTTGAATGTTTATTGTGGAAACCTATGTGAAAATGTAGTAAAAGTGCATGAGACTTAGCAAAATGAATTTCCATCTGTTGAATTAAAACTCTATCTGTCACATTTGAATTACTTAAATCTGAAATTGAGCACCTTAGAGATTTAATTTGCAGAAATTGATTTGGTATTTGGAATCTACATGATTTTTAAGCTATAATGGGATTTTCTGTAGAATTTTCATTTCGGCACCATAAAGCGATTCGTTTTTGTCTTTTATGCACTTATATATATAGTTATATGTTTGTCTAAGTTGTGAAACTTTGATCAAAAACGTGGGACTCTTTTGAGAGAGGAAAAGAGAGAAACCGTGGGAGAGGAATTGGGGGGAACTCACTTGATTCATCCAAGGAACTAATTGTTTGGTAGATTTGGAAGATTGAAGGTAGGGAACTCTAAATCCTAGTTTGATTTTCATGAATTTCATCTTATACTTGTGTTGGTTCATGAATAATCCATGTTTGATTTATTAGGGTTTTTCACCCTATAAGCTTATTGGCAATAATTTGAGGGTTGTATGCATCTAAGCTTCAAATCCTTGACTTTGTATCGTCCCTTTACAAATACGTTGAGATCACATGACATGTTGGAAGAACTTGAATCTAAGATGAAATTTGTGCAAGTAATGAATTATTTAAGCTTCTAACTTGATTACAATTGAGATGGTTAAGCTTGGATGCATGTTTGGTCTTTGTTAAGTGAGTGTATTGCATGAATTTGACCCTTGAGTTCATGAAAATTGAGCTTGAATGATGAAACCTTGTCTTGAAATCGAGCCGCTAAATCTGCCTTGATCGTCGCTCGGCGGTCGAGAACGCCGAGCGTAGAAATGCACCTCGAAGTTTCGAAAAACTACTGTCCATCGGCGTGGAAAGGTGCGCCGGCGGAGAAATCAACCATCGAGATTTTTGGCATTACCTTTGTCGCTCGGCGGACAAAGCTACGCCGAGCGTAGGACCATTCACCAGAAAATATGTTCTGTTACGTTCTTCATCTTTGGACTCTTTGGTGATATTAGAATATTCTTTTTCGATGGGTTTTAAGAGATTATAACTTTATAAAAGTGTGGAGGCATATGAAACGATTTCTAAAGAAAAGAATACTAATTTATTAGCTATGTTGTGTGCAGGCACACCTGTATGAACTCATACGCCACCACAACACTGTGAGTAATAGTGCATTATACATACATTTATGTATCTGCTCTGTAAGACATAATTGTAATTATGTACTAATCTGGGAATGAAAAGTAAGAACTGCGTCTATATGTCTGTTATGCCGTAAGGCTACCTGAGCCGAAAGGCTATCCGTTGTGCCGTAAGGCTACACAGCCTTAGTAAGGCTACCCTGTGCCGAAGGCTACCACATTGTGCCGCAAGGCTACCTGAGCCGAAAGGCTATCTGTTGTGCCGTAAGGCTACCTGTTGTGCCGAAGGCTATCAAGCAGCCGCAAGGCTACACCGAGCCGAAGGCTATCTCACAGCCGCTAAGGCTACCAGGCCAATAGGCCACTCTGTTATCTCGATTTGATTTTGGTACATATGCTCGTACATTATGATTTTATTATCACGTACTATTATTCACTGAGCTTGTCTCATTCTGTAATTTTGTCTGACTCTGTAGGAACCAGCTTGAGGAGCCGTTCTAGCACACTTTATGCATTTTTGTCAGCCTAAGGATAACCAGGCACTGAAGGGAATCCCTTTAGACTAGGCCAGTTCGCTTTGTATATGGAATTTTTGGTATCTACACTGCTGGTCAGGGAAATTGTATCTATTGTTTTGTGTGCCTAAGTCCTAGGCTATTTTGTAAATGTTTTTCTAACCTCATTTTGTGTGCATGGTACTTTATGTTAAATGTTAAGTTGATCCTGGTTTTTGGTAGTTGCTCAATGGATGCGTCTGTTCTTTATTAATTAAAATTACAATGCTTCCGTACAGGCCCTCAAATGTTATACCAAATAGGTTATTCTATCTGTTTTTGTTAAGGTCACGCGCGGACTTTTAGGGGGCAGGTTCGGGGCGTGACAGAAAAAGTCAACAAAAGTCAACTCCCAAGAAAATGTCCCAAATTTTGAGACAAACATACCTCAAGTGGCGGAAATGGAGAAAGAAGCTTCGAAATCAAATTCTAATCTGTTCAAAGTGAAGAAAATTGAAAGTTTTTGCGAAACAACTTTGCGTGGGGCATTGGAAAACGCGTATAAAGTGCAGATCTGAGGGGGAAAATGGTCTAGGAAGCAAGAGGAGCTAATTTCGGCCTTGGGGTTGTGAACAACAGTGAGTTGGACAAGAGGATTTAAAGAGCCGAGCATAAAAGGACAAAAATGCCCCTGTTTTGGTAAAGTGGTCGGCCGACCAGGTTTTTTGGCAGGCCGACCACCCCCTAGGGAACTACTGGTCGGTGGCCCTTGTTGGTGGTCGGTGGCACTCCTGAGTGGTCTCCAAGGTCTCTTTGTTCTCCCTGCAAATTTTGGTGGTGATCAGAGTCCTCGACTCTCGGGAAAGTACAAGGAGAGTGCACTTTTCGGAGCGAAATGCCTCCGTAGGAACTTCAAATCCAATCTTCAACGTGTGGCTCGTTGTTACTCGCCAAGATCAAGGTGTATTCTTTTTTAGTACGTTGCGACCCCTCCGAGAGGTAAATCGGAGGTTGCGTTTGAATCTCTCTCTTCGAGGCTTGCACGTCCTTGCTCAATGTTTTGTTTCAAACATGCTTTTGAAGTCGCACTTATCCTGCATTGTTTTGCATGTCACTTGCATTATTATGCACATCGCCTGCATTGTTGTGCACATTTCACTGGCATTGTCAAGCCCCCACACTTAACTTGCGTTGTCACGCACGTTTCTCTTGCATTGCGATGCACCATGTCTATCCGCATTCGATATAGTGTTGAACATATGTTGCTAACTATGTTGTGCCTGTTAAGTTTCTCTCTTTTGTAGGCACGATATTGTATGTACAGTTCATTCGAGGCTGGTGCGACCAGACGATATTGTAGGTACGGTTCATTTGAAGCTGGTGCGACCATACGAACCGGGCAGGTATTGTATCTTCTCCGTGTGAGACATAGCGAGAATTGAATAATTCTCCGCATTCTTAAACTGCATGAAATGGAGTTTTGCTTTGCATTCTTGCTTAAAACTGTTGCATTTATTGTGAATATTTGCTTCATTACAGCTTGCTGCTTTGCGTGATCATGAGTTACGTTTGGCCTACGGGCCCATCTCTTGTTTATCTCGCCTGTTAGTCTAAGTCTTCGGTCTTATCAAAAATGGGTCGTCTCTAGGCTTTGACATTCACTCCCGTCACTTATGACTTTCGAGTTCTGTCAAAGAGGGGCAACTGTAGACACCCCATTTTTAACCGACCTTAAGACTCGGACATCATCGATTGAGCGCACGGTGATTGCGCATGTTGTGCTCGTTCTGAGGTTACGGAGTCTCGACTGAGAGCCTTGACTCCGGACTTCGGGACTCTTTTGTGCTTTGCCTCGATTTGTGAACCAAGTTCTGTTTTCTCTTCCTCAAGGACGGAGAGGTCTCGTAGACCATCTCTCGGGTCAGAGGGCTACCTTTCATGGTCGAGACCACTATTCCCGTTGGAGACCGCTGGTTTTGAGCCGTCGCCATGCTACTCGATTCGCTTAACTTTCTCCGCTTTGCTCCTTTTGGTACACACCTTGTTTCTCTCTAGGGGACATCAGGTCGGAGACCACCTTCGTGGTCGCACGCCACTTTCGATGCTTAATACCGGCTTTCGGCACTCTTACCGCCCCGAAACCCCTCGCTTTGCATCCGTTTTGTTTCATTTTTGGCATGGACCTTATTTTCATTGATTGAAAGGTGGTACAAGGGTAGGAGACCACCTTTTCTCCTGGGGGACCACTTTTCCCCTCCCGGCCGGTTTTCTTGTCGATAACCGGGTCTCCTCATCTTTGAGCCACATTTACTGGTCTCCCATACCACCACTATCTTGCGTTCAGGGTGGAGACCACCAATCAGGGCTGCCGACCACCTTTCATCAGCTTCAACCTTTTGAACTGGTCGGCCGACCAGGGGAAGTGGTCGGCCAACCACCTGAACTAGTCAGCCAGCTCTCTGCAGTCTTGTCTCAGTGAGTTGGTTCCAGCTGTGCCAGCTGGAGGGCACAAACTGGATCCTCCATGCCCTTGGTTTGAAGCTTCTAGGAGAATCTTTGGACACTTTGTTCTATAAAGGAAGGGCTCCCCTTCCTTGTAGAGGGTTCTGAAATTAGTCTAAGGCATACATATATCTCTCTTTGTATCTCTACACTTAGGCTTAAAAAGAGTGAGTTTCTTGGCCCCTTTGCACACCACTTCATAGACACACACTTCCACCCTTGCTTGGTGGTTCTTGAAGCTTGTTTTCAGAGGTTGAGGGCTGCATTTTTGGTCCAGAAGTTGCTGGAGTTTTTGAGCTTCAAGGGTAACACACTATCCCCTCCTTTTAAGCTTTATATTGCTTCATCTCTTAGCTATACTTTCAAGCATTTTTGAGCTTCAGTGTTAACTGAAAAAATTCTTATTTTGAGGTCTTTATCATGTTTGCTTAAGATCATTTTTCTGTTAGGGGTCATCTACCCCCTTGCATGCTTGTTTTCACCTTGTTTTGAGCCATGCACTTAAGCCTTTGCATTGGCCTTTTATTTGGCCTCTGAGCCACAGAAATCCAATGGATTTTCAGTGGCTAGCATGCTATTTTGAGTGCCAAAATCAGAGAGGGGTGACCCTCTCTCTCCTTGTTTTGTTTTCTAGCATATTTGGCCTAACAAAGGAGCCCTTACTTGCATGCTTCCTAATCTTGGTTCAGGCCTTTTTCAGTGAGTTTTAGGACCTACATAAGCTCTGTCCAGAGCTGGTTTTGCCATATTGGGTGTCCATCTTGCATGTGTAGAACAACCCTCTTCATAGCATATCAAAGGAGCATATGTTTGTATCATTTGGAGGCCTATTTCAGGCACTTTTTGGTGACTTTTGGGACCTGCCTAGCCTCTATCCATGGCTGGTTTGGTCCCCATTTGCTTGCCTCTTGCATGTGTAGAGCAATCCCTTTCATGGCTCATCAAAGGAGCACCTCATTCTTGCATGCATGGACCATGTTTCAGTGAGTTTTTGGGCTTTATTTGGCATGTCATACCTCTGAATTTTACTGGTTTAGTGGCCTCTTGAATGCTTTGTATACTTGTAGTGTAAACCCTCTTCACTAGCTTGTATTACATGTTGTTTTGGCCCTTGATTCTAGCACTTTTTGGCCATGCCCTAAACTGATGTTGTGCATGTTTTGGACTTCCTTAGCTCTATTTTCATGTTTCATGGTCGAATAATGCTTGCTATGCATAGTTGTAGTGTAATGCCCATGCCTAGCTTTGAGTTTTGAAGCTTCTTGTATGCTTGAATGGTGGTGTTTCCATGTTTTGGGGTCATTGAGCATGTCATTTCAGATCCTATACTTATTCCATATTCCTATGTTTTACACTCTTTAAATGTGTTTGAGAGTCGTGCTTAAATACCTCATTTATAGGCCATTGCATGAGCTCCATTTCCATGCCATTCAAGCCATCATTTTAGTCCATTTTCCTACTGTTTTGGGCCTGCATAGGGACTATTTGGGGCCGGATTGGTAATTTGTTCATTGCTTTGCATACCTCTAGGGTAATGCGCTTCACTAGTTTCGGTATTTGAGCCTTCTAGCATGCATTGTGTGAGCTATTTGCATGATTTGAAGCCACTTTATATGTCATTTCAGAGCTGGAGAATGTGTGATTGTATGCCATGTTTTATCCCTTGCCATGCCTTAGTAGAGTTGCACTTTGTGCCTTAGGTTTGGTCCCTCGCATTGTGCATGTTTGCATAAGTGTTGTTGCCTTAATTTCATCATGTTTGGCCACTGACTTGGGTGTGGCTGAGGCTCACCTATCTTGGTTTAAGTCCATCTTGCATTGTATATGTCATTTAGTCCATGTTGTTGCATGATTGACCATTGCATTGTGTATGCCTTGATCATTTCATTGTTAGTCTCTACGTGTGCATTGTGTATGCCATCTAGTTTTCGTGTGCATTGAGTATGCCAATGATTATTCCATAGCATTGTGTATGCTAGTAGCGTGTTTGCATATCATCATCTGCATGTTTGCATCATTTAGTGGCATTATGTTTAGGTTGCATATTAGAGTTGCATTCGTGCATGCCATGTGTATTGCATTGTGTTTGGAGTAGGGTTTAGCCCAAACACGGGAAACGAGTGACGTTTCGTACTCCAAGTGACGAAACGTGCCTCGATTCTCGATCGCTGATACTCCGGATTACCCATGATGGAGTTTAGGCCTTGTTATGTTTATATGTGCATTCATTTTACATCGAGTCGCAGTAACCCGACTCGGCCATCATGCATTGAGATGCGTGATTGGTGACACGAGGATCGAGGATCATATTCCCTAGAGCCTATGCAATGAAGGGGAGAGTGGTCATGCACACATATGTTGAAAATACTTTGCCATGCCCCTTTCTCACTCTCTGTTGCAGCAAACAGGAAACCAGCAGCAAAAACAAGTCAGCAGCCTTTTGGAGCTTTGTACAATGTTCTAGAACCAGTTGCAAACAGAGGCAAATTGGGGCATCGCGATGGATTTCCCGACAAGGCGACTCAAGCATGCATGCATCCTTCATCTTTCCGAGCAGAGCTGAGGCAGTCCATTTCATATAGCATTGCATGCTAGTTTTTTTTTGCTTTCTTCGTTAATTTGTTAATTAATGTTGTGTAATAATTAGCTGTAATTCGTTATTCATTTTGGTTGTGTAATATTTATTCGGGCCCTTCGAGGAGGGCAATGCTGTAATAAGTGTGAGTGTGTGTGTGATGCATGTCTTCTAACCCCACATCTTTCTCCCTTTTATTTACCAGCTTATGATGGTTAGATTAGGGCATGTTTCAATTAGCATACTTATACTCGCATGTTTGCATTCATTCATCTGTCTTGTATGCACCAGGCTCGACGCATCATACTAACTGCATTGTATTTCAATTCCGAGTTGAATACGTGTATCAGTTGTTGCATTTCATATGCCATTTTAGAATAGCTGAGTCTATCTTAGTTGCATTTTTACATGTGTTGCATTAGGCATTTCAGCATCGTTAGGATCATGCGTTGATTTCTAACATAGCTTTTGTTTTGGCTCGGAGTACTCGGTAAGTGTTTATGCTTTAGCATCCTTGCATGTGTATGAGTGACTGCCATGATAGCATGCTTACCATGAGGCTAACTACTTATGTGATATAATCGCTGAATGCCTGTCGGTGAATGTTGAGTTATTTGAATTGGAACAATTCATCGATTATGAGTTTTAAGCCCACTTGAGAGTGGCAAAATCATGTTTTACTAAGCCCACCTGAGGGTGGCAAATCCACGTCTTAGCCTACTTGCGAGTAGCACCTTCAAACCATTTTCAAACAAACATAAAATGTTTTGTTCCAATTCAAGCGAACCAGTCTAGACTTGTATGCTATGCGCATCACATAGTAATTCTAGGCTAATAACCGGAATAAGAGCACATAATGTTTTCAAAACTCGATATCATGGTTAGTAGAGGCCGATCTTTGATCGGGCGAGCAGGGGTGCTCACGAACTGACCTTCCCCAATCGTACCCAAGTTCCCGAGCCGAGGCAACTTTAGTGATGACGGATACGTGGCCTTAGGCACGAGTCAGGGTTTCCTAAATTCCCAAAATAAAATATTTAGGTAGCGACTCTGTATCTAGCAAAGCAGTCCATGTTTGGCACTTCTTTCTAAAAATCAATTTTTCAAAACGATTTGCCGGATTTAGACTCTTTGGTGATTTATCGATCTTGCATTGCACTTTGCGAGATTAGATTCAGAACCGTGACATTTGAGTCTGAACTGCAGTAAGCCCAATGAACATAATGGGATTCCCTCCCGGAACGTTCGGGGACGTCTACACATTGATTCTGGCTCTTCATGTAGTAGAATCCCCTCGGATGAATTACTTAGAAATGCTGGGCCCACTTCAAACCCACCATTCACCAGCATGTTGTCTACAAAATATGTATTGGAAGGCTTAGCAATGACTAAATATGAAGTTGACTGTGTTTTGATTTTGGCATCTTTTAAATCGAGTGTAGACTATGTAAAAAATTCTTCAGACCTGGAACTATCCCTATCTACAATTTAAAATGCCTGACAGTGCTTGAGACAACTTTTTCTTCAAATTTTAATTTTGAGCTGTCAATTTAAAAATTAAAAGAACCAATTGGAGGGCAATGCTTGGGTTGGGATGTCAAAAATAGGTGTTACTTTACTGGCATCATAAACTAGTATATATAAATTAATATATATATAAGAACTGCTTAATTGCTTCATATTCGTCTTTTCTTTTTTATTTTATCCTTTCATTTTGAATGATTTATTAATGGTGGCCTATATATTGAATGAAGATTTTTTCGTGGTGATGCAAACATTCTCAGTCAATTATACAATAGGTTTTTTGTGTAATTACGCGAACATTCTTGGTTAATCATGAAATGTATTTTTCATAATTATGCAAACATTCTTGATCAATTATGCAATATAAATCTTTTATTTTTTAACAAATACACCCATAAGATTTGTTTAAAATATGAATCGGTCTTATAATAATAGAAATTACAACTACCGTTTGTTATAAATTTTAATTTAACACAACGCTCAGGAAAAAAAAAAAATCTTCTATACAATAATAAATTATCAAAATTGTTAATTGACTTAATGATTTATTTATCAACAAAATGGTTAACTGAAAAATATTTTTCATGTCATTAAAAATTGTTAATTTACTTAATGATTTACTTATTAATAAAATTGATCATTTATTATGCAAGTATGATTTATCTATTAATAAAATTAGTGATATATATATATATATTCTTTTGCTTCTTAATAGTTCAGTGAATTATCTTAATAGGTTTTTTTAGATGAGATAATTTTATTAGTATTTGTTTTATATTTATCTATTGAGAAAAATTACACATCAAATTATTATTATTATTATTATAAATTCGGAAGAAATGTTAAAAACTCATAAATTTACCTTAAATGATATGATAATAAAATTGGAATCTACATCATTGGGTGTATAGCAAATCAAAAAATGATACATATCATACCACATAATTCTATTATATATCTAATGATTTATTCTATTCAATTTCATAGAACAATATTTTAATTTTTAAAAAATTATCAAAATACAAAACTTAAATATAATGTAATAATAGCATGTGCCTTGCATGAGCCTTCTTAAACTAGTATATGTATAAGAATCACTTGGGCTCATATTTTTTCCCTGATTTCGCTCTCTGAGTTGGAATTGTATTTTTAGTTTTTTATTTTGCCCTTTTATTTCATATTATTTCTCAATATTAGTGGTTACTAATTTGGATGAAGGTTTTTTCATAATTATGTAAAAAAACGTAGTCAGTTATAAAACATAAATATTTTGATTTTGAATAAATTACAAATACACCTCTAAGATTTTCTTTCCTATTTTGCCTTTAACTTGTTTTTGAAATTGCTATTTTGTCTATTAATTTGATTGGTAAAACAATTTGGGTGGCCGCCTCTAAGAAATTATGTAATAAATATGCTCATGAAAGTGGGGCCGCTTTCTATGAGAACAAGGCTTATTCTCAAATATGCTCATGAAAACTGGGATTAGCACAAGGCCGTAATGTGCTAGCTATTAAAGTTCATGTCAACACCTAGATTATTATGTGTGAGCAGTAATTCTTTATTTCCCCTAAGTAGTCATAGTTCAAGTCTAAGACCACTACTGACTCTGGAGTAGAGGTTGTTGTTTCACTAATGAAGGTTCAATGCAGAGCACACCTTCATGATGCATATTAGTCTACCTTTGTTTGATAATCTCTCTTATCCTTGTTGATATTAAAATGAGTGGGGGATTGTTGGACTATTTTAATATCTTTTATTTATTTATATATATATTTTTATTCATGAATCTTTTTTTGTTTTATTCATGAATCTTATCTTGTTCATGAATGAAGTTCAATTAGAATTCATGAACTTGGTGGTGAGTTATTATTTGGAGTCTCTCCTTTTTCTCTTGTTTAATGATCATTATTTCTTGGTGTAATTTGCAAGGTCCTAGTGGCCTATAAATAGTTTTTCTCATCTACTCTTTTCTATACCAACACATCAACTATTTTCTATACAAGAGAAATTACTAGCAAAGAAGGGTGTTTTTCTTGGTAGAGCTTTGGGTTCACCATCTTGTGTAGAGTTTGTCTGAACCATACGACAAGTGGTCGGGCTGTTGTTTCCTAGAGGGGACAAGTCATAGTTTTGTGACTGCTGCATCGGTATTTGGGTTCTTTCTACCGCAATGAGCTTGATCTCCTTAAAGAAAACGAGATATCTGTGCCTCAACCTGATCTATTTGTATCTCTTTTTCTTTGCATCATTTATCAATACAATATAAATTTTTCTGGTATTTTTACCAACAATATATGCTTCCTCTATGTTAAATTTTTAACTCTGCTACTGTAATCAAGTTCTCTCTCTCTAGGAATAGGAAAGCAACCACAGCACAACTCAGATTATTTTGCACTTCATAAAAGGAGAGGTGAATAATCAACGTTTTCATCTTTTACTTTTCTCTTATCTTTTTCTTCTTCCTTTTCCCTATGCTCAGAGTTGAAGAACTTGGAAATCACCTTTGGTCGTTGAATTATGTTTGTGGCCCTCAAACATTTTTTTTTTTATGGTATTAACTAGGATGATATTATTGATAAGATTGTGAGAGATAAGTTATATAATGAAATTAGATGAGATAAAGGATTAGATATATATAGAATTATAAAAATAAGTTATATGGTAACTCTTCTCCCATATAAATTAAAAATGAAAGTTAATTGAAAGTCGATAGAGGTAGAAGATTGAAAGTTAATTCATCTAGGATAACTTACACCATAAGATAAGTAGATGGGATAAAGAGATTGATAGAGGTAGTGTGGTATATGTTATCGTTATAATAAGATAAAAAGACACAATTATTTTAAATTGTTAACTGAAGGTGCAAAAATAGTCCAGAAATGCCTAATACCTTCAATACCATAATTCCTACATATCCTATCAATTCCCTATTTTTTTTTTTCCATTTTATCTCTCATACTAATATTAAAATTATTTAAAATTTTATTCAAAAGTTTACAATGAATCTAAATATTTTTTCTTTAAACTTATCTTATCGTAAATTCCGTACATAAACAATGGTACTAACGATAGACCATTCCCAGATAATTTAGCTTAGTAGTAGACAACTACCTTAGGAAAAACAAAAAAAAAAAAACTAGTGGGATTGGTAGTGGATAACACTATATTGTTGACAATTTTTAATCATCTAAAGTCAAAATATTTTGTTGAATTTTCTAAATTTATTTATGAAATGTTTTTAAAAATAGTTCGGTAAAAAAATAAAATAATATTCACTATTTTATATGTTTCTCTCTTTTTTGGATCGGAAATAATTTTTGAAAAAAAATTATATTGATGTTTATCAAACTAAATTCTAATTTATCAAAATAAAAATTTATTGAAAACTCGGTCGTTTGACAATTGACTTTTTAAAAACTTTTTTGTTAAAAAAAATAAAAATCAAAAAAATTATTTATCATCAACTTAAAAACTTTTCACATTGTCAACGGGTCGAGTCGAGCCCGCCTTGGGCCGCTGACCAATTTATACTCTTATTAATGTGAATGTTAATATGTCAATGTGAATATTCACATTGTCAACAAAGGGCAGCCGCCGCATAAGCCACTGGGCGGGTTTTGGCGCACGAGGCGCGGGCTAATTTTACACTTATATCAATGTGAATGTTAACATATCAATGTGAATATTAACATTATCAACAGGCTAGGCCAATTTTACATTCCTACCAATGTGAATTTTAAAATATGAATGTTCACATCATAAAATTGCTAATCGTTCAAAAAATATTTATATGGGTATCAAAATTAAATATAAGGGCATAAGTGTTCAAGAAAATAGTGTAAATCAAGAAAAAAGACTTTATGAAATAAAACTATACATACATGGGGCTAAATGGGTTAAAAAATTCCTTTATGGACTTCTTGGGTTAAAACACTTCTAAATGGGATTTATCAATAAAAATCCCATAAATGGATAATCAACATGGTTGATTCTCTGTTTCTTCTAAATATTTTTCTTTATAAACCAACCACTCTCTACATTCTCCCAATTCAGCACAAATAGCAGAGCAATTAAAAGAAAGAAAGAGAGAGTGAACAACTACTACTAGGCATAATGGGCAATAGTGAGAGCACCCAAAGCTCCTCCAATGGCGAAAGTGGGACTCCGAAGAAGACAGTGGCTTCTTTATTGCTGGCCAACAGTTGGGTGGTTCTTGTGGGGTCGGGCCTAGCTATGCTAGCATCATCATCCTGCTCGAGGAAGAACAAAAGGGTAACAAGAAACTTATGGTAGCACCAGGATCAGGAGGGGCCTCTCATATCCCTAGGAAAGATTTTGAGAATGACCCAGCTAGTTATTTCCGCAACCATCGTCTTAAGAGTCGAAGATGAACAACTTGGTCTTATGGGCTTTGACAGGAATTGGGTTTCTTTTGTTGTTCTCTTCTTTTTGAAGCTAGCTGTGGTTCGATCCTGTTGGTCTAATAACAAGAATATGTATATATAGTTTTGGTTTTGGCATGTTGGCCAAGCATCTTTTATTTTTAAATATTGTGTCTTCTCTTATGTTGTAATGCAAAATCAATCCCTAAGCTAAATTATGTGAAAATCTTTCCTGTGGATGAATCTTCATTTTTGAATCAATATGTTTGGATTGGGTGATTTGACAATGAAAAAACAAAAAAAAGTAACCCGTGTTTCCTATATCCGGCGCCAATTCCTTCCACTTCTCCTCCGTACTCCATCAAATTCTCACCCATGTTCCCCACCGCCGACAATTCCTTGGACTTCTCTCGCATAGTTCATCGACTCCCGCTCCCATCTCTTTCGTTTTCTCTCGGATCACCCTCACATAGTTCATCACCAAATCACTTTGCCTCTCTCTCTCTCTCTCTCTCTCTCTCTCTCGTTTGATTATGGCCCATTTTAAAAAAACTGAGTTTTTTTTTTGTTTTCTGAGTATTTTTATTTCCACTGTATTTTTTTAATATTTTAAATATTTTTTTTTCTTTTTATTAGTTACATGTAATCTGACTACAATTAAAAAGTATAAAATTTGCGAAAAAAATCTTTTAAAAAGTTATTACTCTAAAAAAAAAAAAACCAAACCGAAATTTAGTATTTTTTTGTATTTCTCTTGTATTTATTGCTTTTTTTTTTTAATTATGGATTTCTTCACAAATTTTGTATTTTTTAAGTACATCTTGATTATTTGTATCTAAAAAAAATGATTAAAATATGAAAAAAAATCCACCAAAACATAACATATACAAATTCAAGCTCAAAAAATAATTTTTGAAAACTCAAAACTAAATAGGGTACACAACTTAGAGGTGAAGCAACTTCTTCCTCTTTTCCTTTTTCTTTTACTTTACTTTATGATTCTCTGTAGATTAAGGATTTGAAGCGTAATGTGTGGACAGGAAGTGCAAAAGAATGATTTCATAAATTCTTACTAAAATTTATTATCCAAACATAGTTTTAGGATAAATTATATCGATTTGGCTAATTAATAAATTATTATTAAATAGCAATTTTGGTAAAATTATACCACCTTTTTTTGCAATATAAATTTGATAATGTTTTATCTTTTTACATGTGGTGGCACAAGAATAATGTGACAGAAAAGTATAAGCTAGTGGGATAGAGGATCTGAAGCCCTTTTCTTCATGGCAGAGGTTTTGCTTTATTTCTTTGTGGAATGATTAAAGAATGGTACTGACGATAGTCATGTTCCACCATAGTTTAGTTTGCAACCATGCTAGAGACCTCGAGGATTCGAGGCTCCTGCCTTGAATCATTTTATTTTATTTTTTGCTATGTTAGTTGGTTTATTTATTTATTTATTTATTTGAATGGTTGTTATGTGTACCCTAAATCCTAAACCTTAAATTATAAATCCTAAATTGTAAATCATAAAATTCTAAAACTTAAACTCTAAACCCCAAATCTTAAATCCTAAATGCTAAACCCTAAAATCCTAAACCCTAAACCTTAAACCCACTCCTACACATAACGACCCTTGCAAAAAAAATAAAACAATTTCGAGGCATTTGTGCCTCGAACCCAATCTTTATTCTTTAGCTTGGTAGTGGATATCATTATTCATGTTGACCATGTTTTATCATAAAAATTTTGGAAAAAATTATAATTCAGTAGATAAGAAGAAAAAAAATTACAAAAACATGGGAGGGGTGCAACTTTGCACCCCAGTTATTTTTGAGTTGCACCCTAGAGTTTTTGAGTTACACCCACTATATTTTTGTAATTTTTTTCCATCTTATAAACTGAACAGTAATTTTTCCAAAATACTAAACATTGACTAAGAAATCATTGATTAGTGCTGCTACTTCTAACTGTACTAGGAATAATCAATTAACTTTAAAAGGACCCAATCCTAATCCAAGAACTGTCCTAGTCTTATTTTTAATGTCCAAAATGTGTTAGTCATTAAACTAAAAAAAATATATACAAAAATATCTAAAATTTAATTTGACTGCGATTCAAATTCACACCAAATTTAAATTAACAATATAAAATCTTAATATTTTTTCTGGTTACATAGAAATTGGCCTAACCACTTTCATCAATTATGGTGCTGCTTTTGCTTTCATAAAAAAAAATGACACTTTAAAAAGACTCAATGTCAATCCAAAATCAATAAATCTACTCACCCATAAAATGGGTAAAGAATTTGTCAAGAATGGGAATGTATGGGTGAGATTAGATGAGTGTAATGTAGGGTCCATGTGTACAATAAATCTTGATCACATACTGATGTCTTTTGGTAAAATTCGAGATAAAAATTATATATATGTAGCATTATTGACCTCGTTTATAATGTCTAGATTTATATTTGTTATATATATATATAATAGCGTATGCCCGTATCTGAAGACACGATATAAATAATGTTGAGAATAAAATATAAGTATATGTGAGTGTACTTTTTTTTTACTTTCCCACAAAAACACGTGTCAACACCGGATATTGCCGGTTCACTATCCGTCATCGACGCGACGGCTAATCTCGCCAAACCCCTTGCTTCGTTTGGAAAGTTGGATTGATTTTAAAATTTTTTTATTTTTTTATTTTTGGTTATTTTAGTATAGATTAAAAAATTTGTTTGAGTTGTTTTTTAAAATTTTTATGAGAGAAAAAATTATGATTTAAATATGATATTTTATTTTATTAAATTTTATTTTATTTTATTTTTTATGACTAATTTAATCCCAAAAAAAAAAAACCCAACCCAGTTATCAAAAAATCAACCCAGAAAAACCGCCACCTCCTCTCTCTCTCTCTGTCACTACCACATTCTCGCCATCCTCTATTTTCTAAAAAATACAAACAAATACATGTGTGTGTGTATATATATATGTATATAATAAATAGAATAGAGGAGGAGCAGAGAGATGAAGGGATCCCTAGAGATTTTTCCCCAAAGCCCACAACAAGGCCTGCTTGATTTGTGCAGAGAGAGAGAGAGAGAGAGAGAGAGAGAGAGAGAGTAACAGCCACACAAATATGTGCTGATATATATACATTCGAGTCCCCCTCTTTCTTCTTCTTCTTCTTCTGCACTTTTTTACCTCAGCAAATGGGCAATGCTTGAGATCATCAATCTGCATTTTTAAAGTAGAAAATTCAACTCTAACCAGTGATATTTAACCAAATATAAAAACCTATATCACAATTTGAACATACACATACTATATACTAACTATTAAAAAATAAATAACTTATACATCTATATACAAAACCTATTATTAATCAATCAATAAAAATTAAAACCCAAAAAACAAATATTTAAAAAAAGAAACAACCTTGCGAGTTCAGCAGATTGTGATTCGTATCTTGTCATTGTTCTCTTCAAACCCTCTGCACACAATAAAAACATCATTTGAGAAATTTCAAAAAAAAAACTCGAGACTTTATACACAAAGACACAGACCTAAAAATGACAGTGCAATTAGAGGATCTTCCATTAGATCCGATGGTGCAAACGTTGGTGTGGCGAAGTGGTGGTGAGCAAGACTTCCATGTCGTTTTGAACTCTCTGTGTGGCTTCACATCGTTGAGGTGATAAAGAGTGAAGTCGATCTGGGCCCCACCGCCATGTGCGGTGGTGCAAAACTCTGTCGCTTTGAGGGAAACGCCATCTGGTGAAGACCAGTCCACTACCATCACGGATGAACTTGGTGAAATCATCGGTTGTCTGTATGCTGTAGCAGCGGAGGAGTGTGTTAGAGCTATGGATCTCACGATCGGCTGTGGTGGTGGATGTAGATCTAAAAGCGACAACACCGAAACAGTGGCACCATTGAGCGGTTGGAGAGAGATGTACCGGTGGGAAGCAAGGTTATGAGAGAGAGAGATAGACAGAGAGAGAGAGAGAGAGTTTGATTAGCATAGATCTCTCTTCTGTAGAGGGTGGGTGTGTGTGTTTTGAAGTAAGGTGAGACAGATCAGGACAGACGGAAAGTTGGGGTAGAGTGAAAAAAAAGGTTATCATCTCCACCATCCATCTTTTAAGCAGAAATGAATCTTAACCATTCAAATGTTCTAGTAGGACAAATGTATGTAGGATAAATTCAAAAAACATTCTTGCTTTATTATATACTAGTGTATGCCCGTGCCTGAAGGCACGGTGTAAATAATGCTACGATTAAAATATAATTATAATTCTAACACTATTTAATAAATTATAAATTGACCCATAAATAATCTAAAATAACACTAAAAAGATAGATGAAACATGGCATTCAAATTAACCTCTAATGAACATAAATCATCAAAACACCATAATAAATCAACATAAATCAAACTAATTCACAATAATAATAATAATAATAATAAAAAATAAAGGGATAATCCCAAATTAACCCAAATCTATAAATAAAGTAAAAAAATTAAATATGAGGAAGAAAAATGAAAACTTGGAATAAGAACCAACGCCATAGATGCGACCCAATTTGAAGTCTTGAATGGTGAAATTCTCTTGGGGTGCCCTAAATACAAAGCTCTTAGATCTGGGTATGTTCCCTTCATTGGAAGAATTGCTCTCAATCCTCAACTTTGAATCAAAATCCTTCTCCATATTAGCAGTAGCTCCAGACCCAATAATGCTCACTCTAAAATTCCCTATTTTTAATATATAAAAATAGATACATATATACATATAGTTTTTTCTGTTTATAAAATAGATATATATAATTCCGTGTTTAATATATAAAAGTAGATACATATAAAATTCCCTATTTAATATATAAAAATAAATACATCTCTCTCTCTCTCTCTCTCTCTCTCTCTCTCTCCCCTCTAAAAATAGCACACACTTTCTCTCTAGAAATCTTGGAAGAAAAGCAGGCGAAGATTAGCAAAGCCATGGTATCAGATTGTCTTTCCTTCTTTGAACAAATCTGATAACGCCACCACACCACCATTTGAAACATCATTGAGGTTGTGGCTAGAAGAGAGGAAGGAGGATAGGAATAAGGTGTTCACGTTTGGGTTTTCGGTGAATATTGTTGTTGTTGTTGTTGTTACCCAGATCATCAATAAAGATTTTTCTTTCCCGATAAAAAAAAAAAAAAAGATCAGCTAATTCAGATGCAGATGTATTAGGGGTTAGTGTTGGTCATGGTTGGGTTGGGTATGCCGTGGCTCTTGCAGTGTTTGATGACGAAGATATTCTTCAGAGTCTCTTCTTCTAGCTTTTTCGTGTCTGTTAATTAGGGGTTAGTGTTGGTCGTGGTTTGATTTAGAGGTGGGTCTGGATATAATGATCCCGGGTTTACCCTTGTTGTACAGTGATCCGAAAATGTGTCCGTGGATGGTAGTAGTTGATTATTATCTTTTTACATCCTTTCCTACATCGTATTTGAGTTATAGGATGTGTTGGGCAGGTTTGTTACATGTTGGTTGTGTTTGGGAACCAAGTGTTGTTGCCCAGATTTCTGGACCTTCGCTCGAGCGAGGAGTTGGTCACTCGAGCGAGAGTTAAGTTTGTGTCTGGTGGCTCGAGCCAGGTCTTCTTCGCTCGAGTGAACCTGAGAGCAGTAGTTTTTGGCTCAAGCGAGCTTTCCTTCACTCAAGCGAGACCTGTGTTTTAGATCATTCGCTCGAGCCAGGGTTTCTTCGCTCGAGCGAATGATAGTGTCTGCATCTTGGACTCAACACGGATTTTTGATTTGCTCGGCGAGCTTTCCTTCGCTCGAGCGGTCTGGTTGTTCTTTGCTCGAGTGAACATTTCTTCGCTCGAGCGCGCATTTTGTTTTCTGGCTCGAGCGAGGGTTTTTCAGGTATGCAGTCGCCGGCGACCAAGTCTTCGCTCGAGCGAGCCTGTTTATATCAGTTAGCAGCAGCCGTGATGAACATCACTTTTTCTTTCCTTTTTCATTTTGAATCCCTAAATCCGAGACCCTCTCTCTCTAGACTTTCCTTCTCTCTAAGAAATCATCTCTTTCTAGTGTGAATCTACCCTAAGTGCTTTGTTAAAAAGATAGAGGGTGTTGAGAGCTTCGATTTAATCTGAAAAAGTTGGGATTTGGAGCACGTTGGATTTTGGCCTTCATCTCCTTTTTGGCTCAAACTTCGAGGTAGGGATACCCTACTCCTCTTTATGAGCTTTCTCTTTAAATTTTAGCATTTTGATATGTTTGGAGTTGTTGTGTAATTTTAAGAAAACTTTGAGCCTTTGTGTAATTTTCCAGAAGTTGGGGTTTTAATTATAATAAACCTAGATGCATGTTTGGCATAGAGAAATGGAATAAATGTTGAGCTATTGATGGAAATAGAACCTAAGGGTTGTAATGTTAATTATGGAAAATGCCCTAATTACATTGGTTAATTAATTTGTATAATTAATTGTGAGAAATGAGGGATTGATTTGGAAATGTTGAGATTGGGGATGTATGGGATTAAAGGGTGCAGTTGGATTATCAATCACTCACCTAGTTGAAATGTTGATTTTATATCCATTTATTGCTTTTATCTTCTGTATAGAAATAATTGCTTTGGGGTATCGGTGGAGGATAGTCTTGATTGTTGTAGACAATGCATGATGATTAGGCAAACTAAAACCAATCACCGGAATGTGTCATTGAGTATGACGGTTGAAAGAATACATTAACTTTATGTATAGATTGATAATGTGTATAATAATTGTTTATATGCATTGTGTTGTATTGGAGGAGATAGGGGATGTACTCCACGGTTTAGGGGATGATAGTGGATGGACCTCTAAACCAGATGTTGTTTGGGAGGAGATAGGGGATGGACTCCATAGATAGAGCTCATATGCTTATCTAGTGATGTGTTGACACAGCTCATATGCTTGTCATTGGAAGTGTGATATTGCTCTTATGCATATCTATGGAAGTGTTGATATAGCTCATATGCTTATCTGTTGATGTGTTGATATAGCTATTATGCTTATCTATTATGAAAATGGAAAAATGCTTAATATGAGTTACTGTCTCATATAAGTTGTTGGCCAGGTTCTGAGCCATAGTGATGAATTGAGAATCATAAAGAAATGGGAAATGAAAAGTAACATGAACTTGTATGTCATGGAACTGTAATGTAAAGCAAGTAATTGAATTCGGTGTTGGCCATCTATCAACTGCTAATCTTTTAGTCACTGTTCATAGTTGGTTTAGTGTATCTCTACTGGGCTGTGGCTCACCCTATATGGGAATAACATTTTCAGGTACAGGTAGCATGCCACCTCCAAGGACATAGCTTGGGAGGCTAGAGGCGGGCAGACTTTTGTTGTTTATTTCCTTTTGATGTATTACATGTATATTCAAGCCAAGGGCTTAATGTGTAAATGAGTTAGCACTCTCTTTTTTGTAACCAAGTGTTAACTTTGAAAGCTGTAAGCCCGTAGGGCATTTTGCTTTTGTTGTTCACATGTAATACTTTTGTAATGGAACACTCTGATGAATAGAAGAATATGGATCTTTTGTATATAAGGGCAGGTTTATATTGTTGGGTTTAATGTCATTATTTTGAGGGCGTTACACTGGAAGTGTATTTGGAGAGGAACAAATGGTGGTTTTCTTGCTCAAACAACTATCCATTTTAGACGGAAAAAGAGATGGCGAATTACAGAGAAGAATGAGATGGAAATGAAGGGAAATGAGAGAGAGAAACATGTGTTTTTCGTGGTTCTGTTCAAGAAGAATAAAGAGAGAGAGAGATAAAGAGGGAATGAGAAGGAGACGTGGTAGAGAGGGAAGGTGGGGAGACGTGGGTAGGTGAAAAGCTTAGAAAGAAATGTTTGGACGGGAACTATAATTGATCTGAACCATTAATATAAATGTAAGATTCATCTTAGTCGTTCAAACGAAATGTATCTCTGATACATTTTATATATTTTCAAAATTCGTTCTGCTTTATTATATATATATATATATATATAAGCAAATATTGGTTTTTTATACACTACAACAAAATTAACTATTTACGGCATCATATTTATGGCATGCATCGAATGCATGTTGTAGTTAGCACATTCTACAACATTTTTTTTTTTTGCAAGCCGTTAATGTTTTTTCAACAACAACATACATATCATGTGTGTCGTTAATTTATATATTTATAGAATGCAAAAGTATGCCGTAAAAAATGTATGTTTTTACGACTTACAAAAATATGCCATAAAATATTTACACTTAAGATGACATACATTGCATTACATATTGTAAAATATTATAACTTTACACGACATGCTAATTAATATCGTGAAAACTTCAATCCAATTTTTTTATGATCTAAATTTTTTTAATACAAAAATAATTTATAAACTTATACTTAAATCTTTTTGTCTAAAATTTTCTACTCCAGTTTTTTTTTTTTTTTTTTTTTTTTTTTATTTTTTTATTTTTTTATTTTTTTTTAGGGACAAACTTACATATCCAAACTTATACACCTTTACATTAAAAAAATTTTTTTAAAAAAAGATTTTAATACAAATAATTATGTGTTTGCCCACTCAAATATAGTGTCCATATATTCTTTTTTTTAACAAATTTTTATATACCTCTTCCTCTCTCTCCCTCTCTCCGTCAGCGTCTCACTCAAACACATGAGCACGGCTACTGCCCTTCCAAGCTTGGCGTTTGATTCTAATTTCGAGCTTGGAGTTCGATTCCGAGCTTGGAGATCGAAGTCTCTGAACCACGTTTCACAAATTCACAATCATCGAAGTGCATCAGAAGAATCAATCTTCAAACTCCAAGGGTTAGCATCTGATTGCTCTCTTCCTAGTTTTCGTTCGATTCGATAATTTTTTTCAGATCTATAATTCTGCAATTTGTGATTGAATAATGAATTTATGGCAAATATATTTTAGACTCATTTCAGTACTTTTCTTCTTTCTATTCTTCATTCCTTTCCTGTTTACTGTTTATTCTATCAGGGTTTTGCGTGGGTTTGTCTCTCTCTCTCTCTCTCTATGGAAAATATATATATATATGTTTTTCCCTCCCTTTTTCTTGCCCCAGAATTTTTTCGACCCTTTCATTATATTGTGGGTTGAGATTTAGGACTGTAGATAACAAATTTTGAGAATTCTGTTTGTCTGAAATTTTTGTTTCCCTTCATGAGCAGAATCACACAGGGTGCAATTTTTCCTTGAATGTGTCATCAATTATCATCATGGTTAATTGTTGTGGTTATCACTTTAGCTGATAAGTGATGTTTGTTTTTTAAACATTTGGTGCTGATTGCTTTTTCTCTTTGGTTAGATCACGCGGATCTAATGGGACCGTGTCTTTTTGCAAACATAGTCATTTGAATTATGAAATGTGTGACAATTTTCCAGTTATGTTTCTCCAAATCTGTATATGTTCTGTAACGCCCTCAAAATAATGATATTAAACCAACAATATTAACATGCTATGATATATAAAAGGTCCACGTCCTTCCATTCATCAGAGTGCTATTACAAAAGGTATTACATGTTAACAACAAAAGCAAATGCCCTACGGGCTTACAGCTTTCCAAGTTAACACTTGGTTACAAGAAAGTAGAGTGCTAACTCATTTACACATTAAGCCCTAGGCTTGAATTTACATGTAACACTGTAAAAGGAAAGACAACCAAAAAGTCCGTCCGCCACTAGCCTCCCAAGCTAAGTCCTTGGAGGTGGCATGCTACCAGTACCTGAAAATGATGTTCCCATATAGGGTGAGCCACAGCCCAGTAGAAATACACTAAACCAGTTATAAATAATGACTAAAAGATTAACAGTTGATAGATGGCCAACTCTTTTACATCCTTTCATCACTTCAACAAATATAAACAAAACAATTATATTCATACTTCCAATGACAAGCATATACGCTCTGCCAATACATTTCTAGATAAGCATACATGCTCTATCTACGGAGTTCATCCCTATCTCCTCCCAATAACATCCGGTTTAGAGGTCCATCCCTATCTTCCCTAAACGCGAGTACATCCCTATCTCCTCCACCACAACACAATGCGTATATATAACCATTATACACATCACATATCAATACATAAAATCAATCTATTCTTTCCATCGTCATAACCCATGACCCAATTCTATCTCAATTCCTCATTTTCACAATTAATTATTCAAAAATTAATTAATCAATGTAATTAGGGCGTTTCCATAATTAACATTACAACCCTTAGGTTCCAATTTCACTAATGTTTCAACATTAATTCCATGTTTCTATACCAAACATGCTTCTAGGTTTATTATAGACAAAACCCCAAACTTTTATAAAATTACACAATGGCCCAAAGTTTCCCAAAATTACACAACAACTACCAACATATCAAAATGCTAAAATTCAAAGACAAAATCCATAAAAAGGAGTAGGATATCCCTACCTCAAAGTTTGAGCTCAAAAGGAGATGAAGACCCAACACCCAACTTGCTCCAAAACCTAATATTTTCAGATTATATCGAAGCCCAAGTCACCCTCTACCTTTTAACAAAGCACTTAGGGAAGATTCACCCTCTAGGGACATGATTTCTTAGAGAAGGCAAGTCTAGAGAGAGGCTCTCAAATTTAGGGTTTTAAAAAGTAAAAGCTTCAAAAAATGAAGTTTAGATCGTTGGCCCGATATAAACAGCTCGCTCGGCGAAGACTTGGTCGCCGGCGACGGACCTGAAAACCGTAGCTCGAGCCAGAAAGGTCTCGCTCGTGCCAACATCCTAGAAGCTCACTCGAGCGAAGAAAAGCTCGCCGAGCGAGGCTCGACCTTCAGTCTGCAACTAGACGCGCTCGGCGACGAACCGCTTCGCTCGGCGAAGCCGAACAGATCGCTCGGCGAAGAATCGGCTCGCTCGAGCAGAATCATGGTGTTGAGTCGGCCAGATGCGCTTCGCTCAGCGAAGCCGCTCTGGCTCGACCCACCAGACACAAAACTCAACGCTCGCTCGAGCGACCAACTCCTCGCTCGAGCGAAGGACAAAAATTCTGGGCAGCAACCCTTGGCTCCCCAACACAACCCACCTGAAACAAAACCGCCCCACACATCCTATAACTCAAATACAATATATGAAAGGACGTAAACAGGACAACAATCCACTACCAACATCCACGGACACACGTCCGGATCACTATACAACAAGGGGTAAACCCGGGATCGCTATAACCTCCCCCCCTTAAAGAATTTCGTCCCCGAAATTAAAACAATTTTTTTGAAAGGCAAGCCTTTTTCTCCATTTTAAACAATGTCATAACACAATATTTAACAATTCGACCCATTACCGGTCATCCATCTCTTATCAAGGGCATTTAAGTAATATACATTTTCAAGCGCATCTATAACATGCATTTCTTGTTCCACTTTCCAACCACTCTCAGTATACATGGTTTCACAAATCATATCATAACAAAATTTCATGATACATCTCCAATTCTATAATATAGCCAACACATGCAACATTATAATCAATTCTCACATTAAGGCAAGTTTTACACTACTCCCTTAAATCAAAACATATACCATGTTTTACAACTTAAGACACATACAACGTTCTTAAGGTTCAACAAAATTATAAGTTCTCATTACACGACTACAAATCAACAAACAAGTCCGGATATTTCTCGCGGACTTCCAACTCACGTTCCCCAGTGGCTTCCTCCACTCCGTGATGCTTCCACAAAACCTTCACCAAAGGAATGGTCTTGCCACGCAGGACTTGGTCCCGCCTATCCAAGACCCGAACCGGTCTCTCCTCATACGAGGCATCCTCATCTACCTCTAAATCGGTCCAATCCAACACGTGTGATGGATCCGGCTCATACTTCCGAAGCATACTCACATGAAACACGTCATGAACTCCGGACAACTGTGGCGGCAAAGCTAAACGGTAAGCAACCTCGCCAATCCTCTCAAGGATCTCAACAGGACCAATAGACCGTGGTGATAACTTTCCTCCCTCCCCAAACCTCATCCATCCCCGTCTAGGTGATATCTTCAAAAAGACATGATCCCCTATCTCAATCACCAACGGTCTCCTCCTACGGCCTGCATAAGATTTCTGACGACTCTGGGCTGTAACAAGCCTCCTACGGATAAGTTCAACTTTCTCCGTCGTCTCCCTAACCAACTCGGACCCAACAAAGGTGTATCACCCACCTCGGCCCAACAAATGGAGACCTACAAGGTCGGCCATACAAGGCCTCAAGCGGTGCCATACCGATACTAGGCTCGGCTGTTATTGTAGGCAAACTCCACCGGTAAGTGCCTCTCCCATGTCCCCATCAAATCAAGGACACAACCGAAGCATATCCTCAAGGATCTGATAGTGCCTCGGTGCCCATCGGTCACGAGGATGATAAAACTGTACTAAAGGTCAACTTAGTACCTAAAGCACTTTGCAAACTCTGCCACAACCTAGCAAAGCGAGGATCTCTATCTGAAACGATCGTCCTTTGGGACCCGTGCAATTTTACTATGTCCCGAACATACAAGTCGGCAAGATGATCTCTTGAATCTCTCACGCGCATTGGAATGAAATCGCCGACTTGGTCAACGGTCTACAACCACCCAAATAGTGCCACTACCCCGTGAGTCTTGGAAGACCTACGAAGTCCATGGTGACATGCTCCCACTTCCACTCGGCAATAGGCAAGGGTTGTAACAAACCCGGCCTCGATGCTCGGCCTTCACTTGGCGACAAGTAAGGCACTTAGAACCACGTGCGCCACATCTCTCTTCATACCCCGCCACCAAAGCGGCGACCCAAATCGATACATCTTAGTACCTCCGGATGCACCGCAAAGCGCGAATGATGGAACTCTCGGAGTACCTCCTCTCGGCAGGACTCGGCACAAACAGACGGTCTCGGTATCTCAAACTCAGGTCGGGATACGCCGTCAAACCCTTCTCGACCTTCCCACTAGAGATCTTTTCTCTAAGGGATTCTACCTCAAGGTCACCTCTCTGTGCCTCTAACACTTGAGTCACAAGTATAGGTTGCGCAACAACAGAAAACAAGGCCGCAGCCTCAACGGATTCGCCCAGAAGCAAGTCAAACTCGCCAAGTGCCCCCAACATCTCCCACTCTCGGATGGCTACACAAGCTACATCACTAATGGATTTCCTACTAAGAGCATCGGCCACAACATTGGCCTTCCCTGGGTGATAATGTAACTTGAAGTCGTAATCTTCTATAAACTCCATCCACCTCCTCTGCCTCAAATTCAAGTCCTTCTGTGAAAACAGATATTTCAGACTCTTATGATCCGAGAACACCTCGAATCTCTCACCATAAAGGTAATGCCTCCAGATTTTTAAGACAAAAATCACAGCCTCTAACTCTAGTTCGTGTGTAGGGTATTTCTTCTCGTGTATTTTTAACTGACGTGAGCCATAAGCTACCACTTTCCCTCCCTGCATCAACACACAACACAAACCCTCTCGTGAGGCATCACAATAGACGCATAACCCAACCCTCTCTCCGGAATAATCAAGACTGGAGCGGTGGTCAATCTAACTTTCAACTCCTGAAATGACTTTTCACAAGTCTCACTCCATACAAATTTGACTCCCTGGCGAGTCAACCTAGTCAACGGCGAAGCTAACACGGAGAAATCTTTCACAAATCGACGGTAGTACCCGGCTAATCCTAAAGCTGCGGATCTCAAACACACTCTTAAGTGTGCCCAATCTTGCCTTGCCTCGGTCTTGGATGTATCAACAGACACCCCTTCCCTGAAACTACATGGCCTAAGAACTTGACTTCTTTTAGCGAACTCGCACTTCCCAAACTTGGCATCTGACCTATGGGCTCTAAGCAACTCAAGCACCACTCTCAAGTGTTCCTCGTGCTCTTTCTCCGAGGGTGAATAGATAAGAATGTCGTCACAAAAGCGACCACAAAAGCGATCCAAGAATTCCCGGAAGATCCGGTTCATCAAGTCCATAAAAGGCTCGGTGCATTGGTGAGCCCAAATGGCATCACCGAAACTCATAATGGCCATACCGCGTGCGGAATGCCGTCTTGAATGTCCTCCTCTCGACCCTCAAGCGGTGGTAACCCGATCTCAAATCTATCTTAGAGAAACAACGGAACCCTTCAATGGTCGAACAAATCATCTATACGGGCATAGGGTACTTATTCTTAACCGTAGCCGATTCAACTTCGGTAGTCGATACACAACCTCAAGGCACCATCTTTCTTTTTTAGCAAAGAGGGCGGTGCTCCCCGGCGATACACTAGGCGACGAAGCCCTTATCTAGCAATTCTTGGGCTGAACTTTCAACTCAATCAACTCTGCGGTGCAAAAGCGATAAGGTGCCATAGAAATCGGCGCCGTCTTGTACTAAATCAATAGAGAACTCGTCTCTCGGTGGGGTGGCAAATCAATAAGATCCTCGGGAAAGACATCTGCGTATTCACAAACTACCCTTGGCAACTCAATCTGGGTCTCATCACACTCACCATTCTCAAAACTAGCAAGTAAACTACTAAGCTCATTCATGCCATGACCGCACCCCAATGGCACAATACTACCAACCGGTCTCCTAAAAAGTGGAAAAACTCCCGTTCAGCATGCAGGTAACCCTCTGGCGGTAGCAATCAATAACCACCGGTATGGCGATAACTATCCATACCCAAAATAACATCAAAGCCCTTCATGGGCATAACTACAAATGGAAAAGGAAGTCGATGATCGGACCTCTATATCACAACCTCTACATCCGTGCCTCAAAATTAACTCACCCCCAATAGGTGACACAACGCAAATAGGAGATGCTAAAAGTGCTAACTCGGTTCCAACACAGATGCAAATCGTGAGATACAAAAGAATGAGATGCACCGTGTCAATCAACACTCTAGCAACGAGTTGCAAAACAAAAAGTACCTCTCACTCTTGATGGAGTCGGTACTAGGTCTGTGATAACGAGATACACAGCATACAGAGGCCTGATCTACTGCTCGCCTCTCGGAGCATAGGATCTTTGTCTTGGCAGACGACGAAGCCCCGGATTGGCCCTCGAGGCTGCCTGGTTGGTGAAATCCTGCGTCTGTCTAGAACGGGCAGCTCTGAAGTGGCACTCAACCGTGGGCAATACCTCTTCATGTGCCCGGATGTCCCTGCTGGTAACACGATATGGGCTGCCCCTCAACTCGACTCGTGGTGCAGGTGGCGAAGAAGCGACTCTCGACCCCGCCCATACGTGGGCAAGCGAAACCTTGTGACCGGTGGCCACACTTGTAACAGTGAACTCTCACTGTTGCCCCTCCGAGCTGCACTTTCGATCTTGGGAAAGTTGACTGGCCAAACCACCACTGGGCGGTGAGGATTATAACCCCTCTGCCTCCTACCATCACCATGTCCCTCTTGGCCCCTCTTGGAGCCCCCATGTTTCTTTTCTTCTCCCTCCTGCATCATCAGCTCCATATGAGCTGCAGCATCTACCAAATGCCTGTACTCTCGAATGTAAGGTCCACCAACTTTCAACTTGAGGTCCCACCTCAACTTCCGCTCAAACTCATAGCAGGCGCTCCTCTGTCGCCACAAGTTCAGTGCAAACACAGACAAGCTAGTAAATGTAGCCTCAAACTCGCCACAGACAAACCCTCACCTTAAGCTTGGTAAACTGATCCCTTAGTCTCTCTCTAGCCACTGCGGATAAAAACCTCTCCTGGAAAGCATTCACAAACGCCTCCCAAGTACCACCCACACGAACTTTCTCATACTTCCACCATTGACTGGATCTCCTTGGTGGAAGGATGCCAAGGTCACTTTCAATGCTCCGTCCTCAATGCCTAGCATTTGAGCGTTTTACTCATCTGTTCTAGCCACTAAATGCGCCTTCAGCGGCTCCTTAAGATCCCCAACAAACTCCTCCGGGTTAGACCGGAAGAACTCCCTCTTCAAGAAAGAAGGTCCTGCCTCAGTTGCCTGATTTCCTGCTCTGAGAATACCTAAGGCCCCTGCTATCTCTCGGGCCAAGGCACCCATAGCCTGCTGACCCACTGGCTCGGCCACATTGGCCTGACCAACCCCTTCCTGAACTGCCGGAACTTCATCCGGTAATGGCACTTCCTGCCTCCTAGGCCTACCACGCCTACCACCTCTTGCTCGTCCTGACATCCTAATAAAGGTAACACAGAACATTAGCACATTTATCAATGTGCCAAAACTAAACACTCATGTCCTAATACATGGATAACTGTAATTCATTCCACGTAAGCACATAAACACATAAGCACTTCACAATTTCATTTAGGATGATGATGGTCCCAAGCGTTACTAGAGTACCGGTTAGAAACAGCATTGATCAAGTGCCTTTCCAACGGGACTCTCAGAAACCCAAAGATCCAGTCAACATCCGAGAAACTAAATCCCATACCCAAATAATCACATAAGCACGTTATCAATTAAACATATAGCATATGACACTACACTAGGTCTCTATCAAGCGAGACAAACCCATTGTGATCCTAATCACTTCCCCACTCCAAAGTATTCGAACGTGCGCTCGATACCAAGTTACGCCTCAAAATAATGATATTAAACCAACAATATTAACATGCTATGATATATAAAAGGTCCACGTCCTTCCATTCATCGAGTGCTATTACAAAAGGTATTACATGTTAACAACAAAGCAAATGCCCTACAGACTTCTGACTTTCAAGTTAACAGTGGGTTACAAGAAAGTAGAGTGCTAACTCATTTACACATTAAGCCCTAGGCTTGAATTTACATGTAACACTATAAAAGGAAAGACAACCAAAAAGTCCGTCCGCCACTAGCCTCCCAAGCTAAGTCCTTGGAGGTGGCATGCTACCAGTACCTGAAAATGATGTTCCCATATAGGGTGAGCCACAGCCCAGTAGAAATACACTAAACCAGTTATAAATAATGACTAAAAGATTAACAGTTGATAGATGGCCAACTCTTTTACATCCTTTCATCACTTCAACAAATATAAACAAAACAATTATATTCATACTTCCAATGACAAGCATATACGCTCTGCCAATACATTTCTAGATAAGCATACATGCTCTATCTACGGAGTTCATCCCCTATCTCCTCCCAATAACATCCGGTTTAGAGGTCCATCCCCTATCTTCCCCTAAACCGCGGAGTACATCCCCTATCTCCTCCAACACAACACAATGCATATATATATATCCATTATACACATCACATATCAATACATAAAATCAATGTATTCTTTCCATCGTCATAACCCATGACCCAATTCTATCTCAATTCCTCATTTTCCACAATTAATTATTCAAAAATTAATTAATCAATGTAATTAGGACGTTTCCATAATTAACATTACAACCCTTAGGTTCCAATTTCACTAATGTTTCAACATTAATTCCATGTTTCTATACCAAACATGCTTCTAGGTTTATTATAGACAAAACCCCAAACTTTTATAAAATTACACAATGGCCCAAAGTTTCCCAAAATTACACAACAACTACCAACATATCAAAATGCTAAAATTCAAAGACAAAATCCATAAAAAGGAGTAGGATATCCCTACCTCAAAGTTTGAGCTCAAAAGGAGATGAAGACCCAACACCCAACTTGCTCCAAAACCGAATATTTTCAGATTATATCGGCCCAAGTCACCCTCTACCTTTTTAACAAAGCACTTAGGGAAGATTCACCCTCTAGGGACATGATTTCTTAGAGAGAAGGCAAGTCTAGAGAGAGGCTCTCAAATTTAGGGTTTTAAAAAGTAAAAGCTTCAAAAAATGAAGTTTAGATCGCTCGGCGACCTGGCGCTGAAACCGTAGCTCGAGCCAAGAAGGTCTCGCTCGAGCCAACATCCTAAACTCGCTCGGCAAAGCTTCGAGGAGCTCGAGCTCGAGAAGCTCGCCGGCGAAAGAAAAAGAACCCTTGGCTCCCGAACACAACCAACCTGAAACAAACCTGCCCAACACATCCTATAACTCAAATACAATATATGAAAGGACGTAAACAGGACAACAATCCACTACCAACATCCACGGACACACGTCCGGATCACTATACAACAAGGGGTAAACCCGGGATCGCTATATGTTCTGTTTGATTGTTGCCAAAACAAAAGAAAAGATGAACCTTTTGACTTTTTGTGTTTAGAACGGCCATTAAAGCTTATAACTATTTTGAAGTGTATCTCTGCAAGTAGCAATTCGAATTATGGAAAATTGTGACGATTTTCCTGTCCTGTTGTACAATTTCCTTATTTTTTTATTTTTTATTTTACTGTTAGATGAATTTTATGATGCCTTATTGTTGGAATAGACATTTATAGAACTACAAGGTTTTCTTTTATTGGAATCGAATGTGGGTTTAAATGGACTTCAGACTCCGACTTTTTCTTCTCTTCATCTCTTTCTTGGTTTGCCATTGAAATGATCAGATAACTTTACAAGGTAGTGTTCTTTTTGACCATGATAACTTCTTTAATCAAGGCAGGAAGAAAGCAAAAATTGTATGTTCTATAAAACTAAAGGTATTCAAATTTTATAAACACCCTCCAAAACTCCAAAAATTACAATAACACAACGAAATCGGAGTTGTAATATTCTCAAAGTAAAAAAGTTAAGGAAGTAATTTCATTCAATTGTAATCATGCCTTACATCATGCCGAAGGGTGGCTAAACAAAGAAGTGAATTTACCAACAAATCTAATGAGTGATCAAATTGTCTATAGCAGCATAGGGATAATTTCGGCAGGAGACGCAAAATAACAACCCATGCTGACACTATTTCCTAAGTGAAAGAGCTTCTTATAGTATATAGATATATATATAATTTTAATCAGAATAGGATTAAGATAACAAAGGGACCAGACTTAAATAAAAAGTCATGATGCTCTCATGAATGAACTCAATTAATTTAAATTTTACATAACCAAATCAAATCAAATCAAACTAAATTTTGAGCCCCATGAAATGGGACTGATTATAAGAATTCTTCTTCTCCATTCAACATGTGCAAATTAATTACTTTGAACTTGCTTTCACAAACCATAAAATAAAAATTAATCACCCTGTTTGATTTGAAATTTTCAAAAATAGTTTTTTGAGTTTACAATTCGTATTTTTGCATTTTTAATGATTTTTTAAAAATATTTTAATCATTTTAATTTTACTTTTAGGTACACTTAAATCTTGATATACTTGAAAAGTATAAACTTTGTATAAAAAATCTTTAAAAAATCATTGAATACAATAAAATAAGAAAATATATTAAATTTTTGTATTTTTTTTTTATATTTTTTGTAATGATGAATTTTATGAAGTCTTTTTTCAAAAATATTTACATAAAATATTAAAAAAATAAAAAAAATACAAAAATACAAAAATAAAAAATTCAATTTTCTGAAACAAAGTTAAACCAAATAAGGTGAATGGTAGTCTAAATTAGGATTAAATTTATAAATTTTTATCTCAAAGCCAGGTAATTATTAAACATTCTGGAAGCCGCATTTCTTACTTGCTTTTCCAAAACTAATAATATAATGGAAAATATTAAGAGTGGAAGAGGCCAACTCAACTGTGTCCAATAATTTAGAGACAAATGATGATCAAATAACTACAATGACAGATATAAATACTCATTCCATGACTTTTGTATTGGTGAGAGTGCGGTGCGAACCACTTATGATGGTTCACAAAATAAATACAAGAGAGAATGTATAATCTGAAAAACGGATTTATTTCACTCAAATATTTAGAATACACTGAGGAAATGAAAAACACACTTTTTACTCTCTAACTCTCTTCTTTCTCCCACACTCTGAATTCCCAACATACAATAGCTATATATAGATAAAACTAACAATGTGAAAACATTAAATGCAAATACGGCTGATGCGATGAATTTCAAATGGTTGCAACCACTTCTGACAAACTTGATTTGCAGCCTCCACTTTTGACAATCTTGATTGCAGCCTCTATTCTTAGACCGGTGGAAAAATAATTTTTTTTTTTTTTTTATATCAAGATTACTTCACAACATTTTGCACCTTATAAATAAAAAATTAGTTGTCCAAATGTAGAACCTCCATAGACAATAAGATTATTAAGATTTACACTTCTCTTTTGAAAAAAATATGTCATAAATCGGATGAGTGGATCTTTTTGTCTTTGGGGTTATGTGCAATTTCTTCTCCTCGAACCATATTATAAGTGCATTTTTAAAATTAGATGATTCATTTTTTTATTGACAATGTCATAAACTGAATAAGTTGTAAATATTGGATCGATCTAATTTTATTATTTAGACACAAAAAATCTTATAAAATGAACAATTTGAATCATTAAAATGGGACCCAAATGAACGAACAACACCCTCTAATTGAAATCATGAACTAAAACGAAATTCCTGTTAAAAATAAATAAAAATTTAAATGATTGAAAACTTCTCAAGGCAGGTAATTTGAACTGGGCAAACAGAAAGAAATTTGAATCCCAGAATTATAAAATTATATGTTGATGGGCCAAGTTCATTTGAAAAGTAACGGAGTTTCTTTGCATGTCAAATAATCAAATTGTGTGGAAATTTACAAATTTATCCTACCGTGTTTAATTTTGCAGCTTCAGTTTTTCTATTTATTTTTCAAACTGATGCGAAAGGGACACCGATGTAATAAGAAACACATTTTCATTAATTAAAAATAATTGATATAAAATAAAAATGCATTAGAAGATATAACTTAAACTATAACTTTTATCGAAAAATAAGAAAAAAAAATTAAATTAACTAACTAACTTCCTTCTATCGGTTACACTTATACACACACTCACACTCTAACAACTCTTTCAATCTAACTAACTTCTATCAGTTACTGCACTTAAACGTGCCTAACGACATCCACACTCTGTTGAAGCTGAAGCTTGATCAGCTAGCTACCTTGGCTGCTCTATTAGCCGAAGTTAATCAAGAACCATGAGTTGAGGCTCAAAGAACTCTTGATCAGCAATTCTTTCTTTGTTTTCTTCAGAGACCACAAGCAATTCTCTTTTCTTCTCCTCAAACTACCAAGGACAGAGAGAGGCCAAATGGATGAGAGACAGATTCAAGCTACCAACAACAACCACACCATTGAGCCTACGAACCAGAACCAGAACAAGAACTCTTTTTGGTATTTGCAAATAGAAATAGACTGTGCTTTTTATTTTATACTTATTTCGCCCCTCCCCCATTGAACATCTATGAACTCTTTTTCCTATCTCAAATCAAAGAACTCTTTGTTTGTTCTTTTCCTTTATTCATTAGTTGGACTATTTTATATCAAATCAAAGACCACTTTTTGTGTTACATTGAATGAGAAGTAATTATTTATGCATTGAAAATTCATGTGAAATGAGAGTATGAATACACTATGTGTTGGGCTTATGGAATTTATTTTGGTCCAATTTTTAAGCAAATTCTAGTATAAGGTTGAACTACTTGTGTTTGATCTTGGGATTTTTCATATGATATTACTCTGATTGTATGTATTATACATTATGTGCATTGAAAGATTATGTATTTGTTGTGACTATAAGGATTTGCTCACATTAATAAATTATGCCATATTTAAAAAATTTATTCTGTTTTAAGAGTAGCCACAGCATCTTAAGACATAAAGATGTGATCCTCAGTATTTTGATCACATAAAGTTACAAGTTAATTTGGCATTTTACATTGCAATTATGTTTAATAAATAATTTCTTGGTCCCACAGGAAAGTAATTATTTATGAAATTTAATTGGAATAAGATACTGGATTGGGTATTAAAGGGATTGAACACTCTAAACCCACAGGTATGAGTTTTCTTTTCCTTACATATTTCGGAACCCATTAGTCTTATTGTAAAGTAATAGCAAATCTAATGCAGTTTAGTGACCTCTACCTACAGGAAGGTTTAGATTTGTTACTGAATTTGACATTGGTTGATTCAGACTATAGCTATTGTTTCAAAGCATTAATAATGTTCTTGGTAATTGCAGCGATTTCTACCTCTGTACTATCTAATGAGTCTTCTCGTATTCCATTCTTGAACGGTGATAATTTTTCAGATTGGAAGGACAAAATCCTTCTAACATTAGGATGCATGGACCTCGATCTGGCACTCCGTGTGGATGAATCTCATGAACCCACGGACGAGAGTTCCGCTGCAGAAAAGAGTGCTTATGATAAGTGGAAGCGATCCAATCGCTTAAGCCTAATGCTCATAAAGTCACATATTAGCCAGAGCATTAGGGCCTCAATCCCACTATCTGATAAGGTCAAGAACTACATGAGGGCTATTGAAGAGCAATTTGTTAGTTCTGGCAAAGCATTGGCAAGTACCCTAATGAACAAACTATCAGGAATGAAGCATAACAATTCTAGGAGTGTGCGTGAGCACATTATGGAAATGAGGGACATTGCAGCTCGTCTTAAGTCCTTAGAGATTGAGATTTCTAAGTCATTCTTTGTCAATTTCATACTCAATTCTCTTCCTATGGAATATGGAGCATTCGAAATTTCTTACAACACACAGAAGGAAAAATGGTCTATCAATGAACTTTTGACCATGTGTGTTCAAGAAGAGGAGAGATTGAAGCATGGAAAAGTGGAAAGTGCTCATTTAGCAACACATAAAGGATAGCAATGGAAAAAGGGCGAAGGTGATCAGAAATGGAAGAAGCTTGGTAAAGTGCCGTTTAAAAATCATGGCAATAAGGGTGCATGCTTCTTCTGCAAGAAAAAGGGCCACATGAAAAAAGACTGCCCCAAGTATGAGAAATGGCTTGAGAAGAAGGGTAATCTCATATCTCTTGTGTGTTATGAATCTAATTTTGTTAATACTCATCAATATGATTGGTGGATTGATTCGGGTTCTACAATTCACATTGCTAATACCATGCAGGGCTTCCTCAGCCTAAGGAAACCGACGAGAAGTGAACAAGGCATCTATTCAGGCAATGGGATGCGTTCGCGTCAAAAAGTTGGAACTTTCCGACTTGTTTTAAAAATGGCTTTGTTTTGGATCTTGAAAACACTTTTACATTCCATCTTTTTCTAAAAATTTAATTTCTGTTTCTAAACTACTACCGCTTGGATTTGAATTTCTTTGTTGGTCCAAATTTTAGTTTGTTTAAAGACTTTGTTTCAGAGGATTTGGTACTTTAATTAACGGTTTGTACAAATTAAATCTAGATCCTATTTTTGAACAAAATCTTTTAACCTTGCATGGTGATATTGGCATTAAGCGTAATATTGTTGATGAGTCCTCCTCTATTCTTTGGCATAGAAGATTGGGACATATCTCCATTGAGAGAATAAAAGGTTGGTTAATGATGAAGTCCTTCCGACTCTTGATTTTACTAACTTTGGTATTTGTGTGGATGCATAAAAGGAAAGCGCACCAACAAGACCAAAGAAGGTGCCAAAAGGAGTGAGGAAATTCTTGGAATCATACACACCGATATTTGTGGACCATTTACTCCCCTTGTCCTAATGGTCGATATATTTTATCTCATTTATTGATGACTTCACACGATACATGTATCTCTACCTCTTGTTTGAGAACGCCGAGGCACTTGATGCCTTTAAAGTTTATAAAGTAGAAGTAGAGACACAAGTAAAAGAAACTTAAAATTGTGAGGTCGACAGGTAGAGAATATTATGGGAGGTACATGCATTGGGGCGATTACTGTGTCCATTTGCTAAGTTCCTTAAGGAAGAAGGCATTATTGCACAATATTCAATGCCTGGCACACCACAACAAAATGGTGTTGCTGAAAGAAGGAACCGAACACTTATGGACATGGTAAGAAGCATGCTTAGTTATTCTAATGTGTCTATAAATTTATGGAGTGAAGCTTTGAAAACCGCTATGTATATCTTAAACATGGTTCCATCCAAGGATGTTCCCAAAACACCGTTTGAGCTATGGAAAGGATGGAAGCCAAGTTTAAGACACTTACACGTTTGGGGTTGTCCAGTTGAAGTGAGGGTGTATAACCCACATTTAAAGAAATTGGACACCAGAACAGTTAGTGGTTTTCTCATAGGCTATGCGGAAAACTCCAAGGGTTACAGATTTTATTGTCCTTCAAATTCACTTAGAATTGTTGAAGCCAGAAATGCTAAGTTTATTGAGGAAGTTGACCCTAGTAGGTGTAACGCCCTCAAAATTAAACCCATTAAATATAAAACATTGACATGCATTATTAAAAGAAAACAATACATTGTCTCATTCATCAGAGTATTATTAAAAGACATTACATGTAACATCAATATAAATGCCCTACGGGCTTACATCTTGCCAAGCCAACACTTGGACACATAATTATGAGTTCTAACTCAATTACAAATAAAGCCCTAGGCTTGAATGTTTGCATGTAATTCAAATAAAAACAAATAACTAAAGATAAAGCTTCAAAGTCTGCTCCCTTCCAAGCTAAGTCCTTGGAGGTAGCTTATCACCTGAACCTGAAAATGATGTTCCCATATAGGGTGAGCCACAGCCCAGTAGAAAAATACTAAACCAAATATAAGCATTGAATAAAGCAATAGCATTCAATAGTTGGTTAACCAAATATTCAATTATGTCTTTATACAGTTTCATGACACTAATGTCTATGACACTTTTATCTTTCCATTATTATCAATATGGCTCAGAACCTGGCCAATCTTACAACAGTGAACTATATATCATATTCACATTACTTCCAATATCAACAATACAAATGAGACTCAAACTCATATCAAAACACTTCATACTTCCAGATTGATACACATTTTAGTGCTGTATCAATAAAACACTTCAATATAAATAAGCACACATAAAAGTGATGCTAATGGAGTCCATCCCCTATCTCCTCCCAAACAAAAATCCGGTTTAGAGGTCCATCCCCTATCTTCCCCTAAACCGTGGAGTACATCCCCTATCTCCTCCCACACAATATGCATATGCAAATGCTCAATCAATACATGTAATTCTTCTGTATTAATTCAATAGTCAAATGTAATGACTTAACCAATGCGATTAGTTCCAGTTATCCCTAATCCACATGCAATGTCTACAACAATCATGACTATCCTCCACCAATAGCCCAAAATAGTTATCTCTAAACAGAAAATAACTAAATCAACAATTCAATAGGATATGATTTAAATTAACCAATTACCTCATTTAATCAAATTCCTCATATTTCATGAATTCAACTATTATTCCCAATTTCCTCAAACGACTAGGGTTTTCCCAAAATTACCAAAATACCCCCAACAAGTCAAAATACCAGAACTTAGAACAAAACATATACATTGGAGTAGGAAATCCCTACCTCGAAGAAATAGCCCAAAAGAGATGATGGAGATGAAGACCCAAACTCCAAAGTGCTCCAAACCACCAAAAGTTCAGATTAAAACGAAGCCCTCGACTCACACACTCTTTTTAATGAAGGATCTGGGGTAGAAACACACCCTAAGTAGATCAAATCTAAGAGAGAAGGTGAGTAGGGTGAGAGAGAAGTCGGACCTTAGGGTTTGGAATCCAAAAAGATCAAGAAAACTGTTCAAAACCCGCTGCTGCCTATATAAACTGGTCAGGCTCGCTCGAGCGAAGACTTGGTCGCTCGAGCGACCAGACACAAGAAACCTCGCTCGAGCGAAGAAAAGCTCGCTCGAGCCAAAAACTTGATGCTTCAGGTCTGCAACCCAGAAGCTCGCTCGAGCGACGGAATTCTCGCTCGAGCGAAGAACTCGAAAACATACACCTCGCTCGCTCGAGCGAAGAAAGTTCGCTCGAGCCAAGAAACACAACCCTCAGGTCCTAAGCTCAGACGCAGACTCTCGCTCGAGCGACCAAACCTTGGCTCGAGCGAAGGACAAAAACAACTGCTCGTTCGAGCGACCAACTCCTCGCTCGAGCGAAGGTCGAAAATTCTAGACAGCAACACTTGGTTCCTAAACCCAACCAACCTGAAACAAACCTGCTCAAAGATATCCTATAACTCAAAAATAAAGAATTAAAGGACTACAACAATAATTATACAATGCCTGGATCCATGGATCATAAGTCCGAATACAACAATCTAAAGGCAAAGACCGGGGTCGCTATAGTAGGAGTTACCCTCGAAACATAGAGTGGAAAGAATCACGGGGTTCGGATATAACACCCATGAATATAGGTGAATTGGTTGTATTTCAAGATAATCAACCCGATAGTCTTGAAAATCAACAAATTCATGAACTTTCACCACAAGAGGAACAAGTCAACATAGAGCCTGTAGCTCAAGTCCCAATTGAGACTACCGAATTAAGGAGATCCTCACGAGCTAGAAAGTCAGCAATTTCTAGTGATTATTTTGTATACTCAATGGAGTCTAATTTTGACATCGGACCTAAAGATGATCCTATTTCATTTTCCAATGCCATGAATAGGGATGATTCTAAATTATGGTATGATGCCATGAAGGAAGAGTTGGAATCTATGGCTAAGAATCAAGTTTGGAAAATTGTCGACTTGCCTAAAGGAGTTAAAGCGGTTGGCTGTAAATGGGTCTATAAGACCAAGAAAGACTCCAATGGCAATGTCAAACGATATAAAGCCAGACTCATAGCTAAAGGTTTCACTCAAAGAGAAGGCATCGATTATCATAATACCTTTTCTCCAGTTTCAAAAAAGGATTCATTTAGAATTATCATGGCATTAGTGGCTCATTTTGATTTAGAGCTACATCAAATGGATGTGAAAACAACATTTCTGAATGGGGATCTTGAGGAAGAAGTATACATGAAGCAACCTGAAGGTTTTTGTTCTGATAAAGATAGTCACTTAGTTTACAAGCTCAAGAAATCCATATATGGACTAAAACAAGCTTCCCGACAGTGGTATTTAAAGTTCCACAATGTTATTACTTCATTTGGTTTTACGGAGAATGTTGTGGACAACTGTATATACCTTAAGGTTAGTGGGAGCAAATACATTTTTCTAGTTCTATATGTGGATGACATTTTACTTGCATCTAATGATTTGGGATTGTTGCATGATACTAAACAATTTCTTTCTCAAAATTTTGAAATGAAGGATATGGGTGAAGCTTCTTATGTCATTGGCATAGAGATTCACAGAGATAGGTCCAAAAGGACATTAGGACTATCCCATAAAGCCTACATTGAAAGAGTTTTGGAGAAATTCAAGATGAGTGATTGCACTCCTAATGCAGCACCCCTTTTAAAGGGTGACAAATTCAGTTTGAGTCAATGTCCGAAGAATGATTTGGAAAAAGAACAAATGGTTAGCATTCCCTATGCGTCTGCCGTAGGCAATTTAATGCATGCTTTGGTTTGTACACGACCTGAGATTGCATTTGCAGTTGGGATGCTTGGTAGATACCAAAGTAATCCAGGAATGGAACATTGGAAGGCTGCAAAGTAAATCATGAGGTACTTAAGGGAACCAAGGACTACATGCTTACTTATAAGCATGTTGACTGCCTTGAGGTGGTTGGATATTCGACTCGGATTTTATGGGTTGTCAAGATTCTAGAAAATCCACTTTAGGATATGTCTATCTCGCTAGCAAAGGTCAAGCTTTCATGGAAGAGCGCCAAAGAGACGATAATTGCATCATCAACAATGGAAGCAGAGTTTATAGCTTTGAAGCAACCTCACAAAGCTATCTGGTTATGAATTTTATCACAGGCTTCAATTGTGGATTCAATTTCTAGGCCATTAAAGGTTTACTATGATAATTTAGTCAGGGTTTTCTTCTCTAACAACAACAACAAAAGTGGTAGCCGCATCAAGCATATTGACATAAAGTATCTTGCTATTCGAGACCGTGTTAAGAAGCAAGAAGTCAGCATTGAGCATATTAGTACCGATATGATGATTGCAGATCCCATGACCAAAGGTCTTTTCAGAAGGTGTTTTCAAAACACGTTGAGGGCATGGGACTGATTGGTTAGCTCAATAATTTTTCTAGTTGTTGTTTTATTTTGTTTTGTCATGACATTTTGATTATTATTATTGAAAAGCATCATTTTGTGCACCTAAAGTATTTGTGATGCTATGCAGTCCATTGGGACTATTGATCCATAGGGATCATTGGATCCAGAATAACTTATTAGAAGTTATTCATAAAGAATGACACCACATTAAGTTGAGAGTGTGATACAATGTAATACATGGAAGGAAATACTTAATTGATAGAGTATAACCGCCATGATTCGTGTATTATACCTCTAAGGTTTGGGTATTTTTTTAATGACCATCATCAGTTTGGTAGTTACCCGACAGTCAACAACGTGTGTTATATGTGCCAAGTGGGAGAATGTAAGAATATCTATAAAGTGGCACATATACCACATGTTTGTTTTATTTATTTATTTATATTATATATATTTATTATATATATTTAATTGGTTTAATGACTAATTAATTGGTTTAATGACTAATTAATTAGTTTAATGGTTAATGGGTAACTGATGTCTGTTTAATATCCTATATGGTGGTTTCATGGAACTTTATAACTTCCCTGATGGTGGGAAGTTATAAGGAGTTACATTTGGATATGGGTCCAAGCCTATCTATATATATGCATGTGATAATTGTTTTGTTCACTTTTCTCATAAAGTGTCAAGATTTGATCATTCAAGATCAGATTCAAGGATAAAGATTCAAAGGCTTGATCATCTTCTTTCTTTCATCGCCATAAGAAAACTTGATGAAAACCCAAATGTGATCGATATGAGCGCAATGAAATGAGATGGCCACATGTTGGGTTTTCATCAAGTTTTCTTATGGCAGTGATTCCACTCTGGAAAATGATTACGGGATGGGCCTTTTATTTTCGGGCTCTTTTGCTTGTTACTACGACTAGATTCTATGCCACTTTTTGTGTTACATTGAATGAGAAGTTGCCAAACTTCACCTTTGGCAACCTTCCAGGTTTCTTGGTGGTGTGGATGCTTGTCATCTCTTTGGTCTTCTTGGTAGTTGCAGCATATTGTCACAGCCTTGGTTATTTCCAAGTACTCTGTGCGGCACTTAGTTAATCCCAAGCCTCGCTTGATGATACTAAGTCAGCCTAGCTCACAAACTTGCAAGAAAGACAAGCAAAAAGACTAAAAGAGTTTGAGAGAGTGCCTTTATATTCACTTGAGAAAGCTTTACAACTCTTGGATGGATTGGTGCAAATAAGCTCATCTCCTATTTATAGGCTCCCTTGGAGCATTATAGAACTCACAAAAAAGTGTCATGTAGAAGCTGTTAGAACTAAAATAATTTTAATTCAGAAAGAAAAGTACCTCCTGCCATGATGCTCAAGCCTTTGAATCTTTATCCTTGAATGATCAAATCTTGAATGTATAAAGAATCCCACTCGCAGAACACTTTTTACAGAATCATATGAGAAAAGTGAAAGGGACAGATTTTCAAGCCTATTCTATGCACAAAACAATGTCTGTGTCTGATGGCTATCACAGGCATATATATAGATAGGCTTGGACCCATATCCAAGTGTAACTCCTTATAACTTCCCACCATCAGGGAAGTTATAAAGTCCCATGAAACCACCATATAGGATATTAAATGTACATCGCTACTCCATTAACCATTAAACTAATTAATTAGTCATTAAACCAATTAAATATATATAATAAATATATATAATATAAATAAATAAATAAAACAAACATGTGGTATATGGGCCACTTTATAGATATTCTTACAGAAGCTTCCCATGGAAGCTTTCTTGACAAGCTACAAGAATGTTCTAGAATACCCTTTAGAAATATCTATACAAATATCTATTTATATATGTACAAGTTTATAGGTGCTTGAATTCCCTAGGTTCTTCTAGAATTCTCCATAGTCTTCATATAAAAGTAGAGTTTGCTAGGGAGTTCTACATTCTTCCATTAGCTTCTCATTCTTGCAGCTCCCTTCTAGATATTTTAGAGAATTTTGTAAAGACATAACAATATGCTATACTATTGAGGGCGTCTAGTCGAATTGTTTCTACATAGCGTCAATATATCCTAATTGTTTTTCAGTTTTGGGATTGGTTGAGTGAGTTTACCCTTTTACAATCAACCAATATGTCTCAGATTGAAGTAACAAAAATCTATACCTAGTGTTAGTGTCGGTTCTTCTGGTATGTTCTTGACATTGTTCACAATAATGAGTTGTATTAGATTCTTGTGTTGGACATTTTGACTTTGGAATAAAAATGCACCAGCTACTTTAACTAATTGTCTTCCCTTTCCAAAGGTGATTTCTATGTTATGTATGGTTGTGGTCTTACTAATCTGTCCTCTGTTTACATAATTTTACTCTTGTGAATGTTTATGTATATATGAAAGAGATTGTAAATATTTTAAGATAATATTGTTGGATTTATTTTCTGGTGTGGCCCAATAGTCTATATATCTTTCACATGTTTTATTTTATTTGGAGTCCGCAACTAGATAAAGCCAATATTTGAGATAAAGTTCAGTAATTAGAATTTTAAATATGGGATAACTACTCTTCTAAGATAAGAAGGAAACCTTGATGGATAGGAATTCTTCTGATAAAGTTTAACTGGCCATCTTCTCTTCTCTATATAAGGATGGGTAACTCCCCTTACATAATATGAATATTTTTCCATCACTCTAAGTTCTATAGTCATCCTAATTAAGAGAGACTGAGAGAAGAATGTGAGCCAAGAATTCAAGATTTAATTATTAAGGGTATTTTCTCAACTTCTCTAATTCAATGGCTGACAAAGGTATGTTCGTTTTATTCTTGAGTTGTATTGAATTCAAGATCCTACAAAGTTCAATTCCGCATTATTATTATGGTTACATGTACATTAATTTCTTACATATGGTATCAGAGCCTTAATTTTGTGAATCAATACACCTTGGAATAATAATATAATTATGAATATTATTATTATAATTATTCATAAAACGGTACATCTGTTTTTACTATAAAAAAAAAGATTAATGATAGTTTCTTAAGAATGTCTTATTATGTAATTTTTATCATGATATTATCTGTTGCCCATCAAAAGGAAAATAGATTTGGTAGTTGACAAAGCCTTCCGTTATAAGTTTTCAATATGTACACATATTTAAGTGAAAAAACTGAAAGGGATGCATTAGGGTATTTAAAAGAGAACTACTGATAAACGTGTAATATGCATGCTTCGATTTATTATTAATTTTAGCAATAATAATTTTTATAATCATTATAACATGACACTGAATTGAGTGTAATATTTATATTATCTGCCATTATGACAAAGTGCACAGACTAAAAGCAATTTTAGAATTTTGGTGAATCGTTCGGTCTATTAAATAAATATATTTATTTGAATGTATTATGTTAGATAATTATGTTTTTACCTTGTCTGATTAGGTATACTTATTGTCTATTATTGTTGATATTTATATATTTTTATGATTTAAATTTGATATCATGATATAATTTTATGACATTGAATATTAAATGTTGAAGTGGTTAATTCATATTAGGTGTAATTCTTATTGGCCATTATATGAGATATTCATGATTGTCATATTGCATAATTTAATATATATATATATTCTTGTTCATCCAAAGTTGTTATTATTATTGCAATCACATAAAAGAAATTTTAGAAATCATAAATAGTGATTTCATTAAAATAGTGATTGAATTAATGATAATTAAATAACTCATATTAATAAATACAGAATATTGTCTGTTAGTTCCGAATTCATAAGGTTTACTAATTTAGTAGCTGCCAAAGTGGCCTAGATTTGTAAAACTTATGAATATCATACTACATAAAAGAATTGTTAAAATGGTAACATTAAGGTCAATAATATTCTCAATTGCACTGATAATTAGGAGATTGAGACTAGCCCAAAGGAGAGTCACTTTCAAATAATTATGAACTGGGTAGGGTAATATAACTTATGTAATTTGATAGATTAGAATTGCATACCCAAAGGTAACATGACTAACTGAAAAGTTGCATAAATTATTTTAGACCTACATAAGTGATTCTTGATTTAGTGGACAATAGATATACCTAAGTTTTTCCCAAAGGAAAGACTTATGTGATATCAATAGTTCATCATTATAATTCTCAAAGCTTTAATATGTATATTGTTTATGCCTATTTCCGCTACTTATGAGACATTGTGTTGATACCTCTTAAGATCTGGCAAAAAGATAGCTTGCTATCTAAGGTGATTAGACTTAGAAAGGAGGCTATATTGACTCCTCGACCTTCCCGATCTTACTTGGTTATTGACCAAAGGACTCTTTAGTAACATTACCCTAACCCTTAGAGTAAATATTTGGTGCATCACATGTTCTATCTTATTTCAAGAAAAGTTCCCACCTCATTGCACTCTTTTGCATCGAGGCCCCTCTACTTATTGGCAATCATTTTACCGAATTGACAAAATCAGAAAGCTTAAAACATTAGGGATGCAAGTTAATGAAACTTTTCTCATGCAGTTTATTCTCACCCCACTTCCATCATAGTTTGGCACATTCAAAATTCACTATGACACTAGTAAAGATAAGTGGAGTTTGAATGAGCTTACTAATATGTGTATTCAAGAGTAAGTGAGGTTAAAGGAGGAAGGACGCCAAACCGCATTGATCAGAACTCATGGAGCTATAAAGAAAAGAATGGGCCTGGGAAGAAAAATCAGCTCGTAATGATTTCATCACATGTGCTACTTTTGTAGCAAGAAGTGACATGTAAAAAAGATCGCAAGAAGTTTAAAGACTTGGTTCAAAAAGAAATATAAGAAAATTTCTTTTATTTGTTATGAATCAAATCTTGCTGAAGTACCTTCTAACACTTGGTTGATTGACTTTGGGGCCACGACCCACATTACAAATTCCATGCAAGGATACCTCTCAATTAGAAAATCGAAGGTTTGTGAAAGATTTGTCTATATGGGGAACCGTCTCAAAGCTGAAGTTGTAGCTGTAGTAACTTATGACTGATTTTAGAGACGGGTCATCAGATGGATCTAGAAGATACTTTTTATGTTCCTTTAATTTCTAGGAATTTAGTTTCATTATCCAAATTAGATCGTGTTGGATATTCAGTTTTACTTAGTTGTGGAAAACTCAATTTAATGTTTAATTCAATAATGATTGGTTCTGGTAATTTATGTGATGGTTTATGTAAAATTACCTTAAATCATGAGTTTGCACAATCATTAGTAACTCTACATTCGAATATTGGTTTAAAGAGTGGTCTAATTAATGAAAAATCCACAATCTTGTAGCATAGACGGTTAGGGCATATCTCTAGAAATAGAATTGAAAAATTAGTAAAGAATGGGATTTTGGAAAACCTAGACTTCACTGATTTTGAGATATGTGTGGATTGCATCAAAGGAAAACAAACCCAACACACCAAGAAAGGTGCCACAAGAAGTAATGAGCTTCTTAAGATAATTCATACGGATATTTGTGAGCCACTCAACATCCTATATCTTAGTGGTGAAAAATATTTCATCACATTTATAGATAATTTCTCACGTTATGGATATGTATATCTAATTCATGAAAAGTCTCAAACTCTTGACATCCTTGAGGTGTACATAACTGAAGTCGAAAGACAATTAGATAGAAAGGTTAAAATAGTGAGATCAGATAGGGGTGGTGAGTATTATGGTAAATATGATGAATCAGGCCAAAATCCTGGCCCATTTTCCAAATTCTTAGAAAAGAAAGGCATTCGTGCTCAATATACAATGCCAGGTACGCCACAGTAGAATGGGGTTGCTGAAAGGCATAATTGTACACTTAAAAATATGGTTAGGAGTATGTTAAGTTACTCAATTGTACCCATTTTACTGCGGGGTGAAGCTTTAAAGACTACAGTGTATATCTTAAATAGGTTTCCTAGTAAGGCAGTCCCAACAACTCCTTTTGAGTTGTGGACTAATAGCAAACCTAGTTTGAGACACTTACATATTTGGGGTTGTCCAGCTAAGACAAGAATCTTCAATCCACAAGAAAAAAAAAAAAGGTTAGACTCAAGAACAATATCTGGATATTTCATTCGTTATCCAGACAAGTCTAAAGGGTATAAATTTGATTATCCTAATCACAGTACGAGGACAGTGGAGACTGGGAATGCTAGATTCCTAGAGAATGGTGAAATTAGTGGGAGTGAGAAAACAAGAGTGATGAATTTCAAGGAAATTAGGGTGGATGTGCCAACATTTGTCCCTAATCGAAAAATTGTTATTCCTCAGACTATTCCACAAGCAGAGGGAAATGAACAATCAGAATAACGCCTGCGAGGGCCTCGCTTCTGATTCGGACTCTTTCTTTTGTGTTGTTGCGGTTCTTAATCAACCAAAGAGTCCACCTGCAAATCGCTTTAAGGAAAACAGATTTTTGAAAAGTAGTGCCAAACATGGATCGCTTTGCGGACACTGAGTCGCCACCTAAATATTTTTTAAAGGGAATTTAGGAAACCCCGACTCGGTCAAGGCAACGTGTCCGTCATTACCAAAGTGATCTTGGCTCGGGAGCTTGGGTACGATCGGGGAAGGTCAGCTATGAGCACCCCCTTTCGCCCGGTCCGAAGACCGGCCTCTACTAACCATGATATCCTTTTTTGAAAACGTTATGTGTTCTTATTCCAATTATTAGCCTAGAATTACTATGTTATGCGCACAGCAAACAAGTATAGACTAGATCGCCTAATTTGGAAATAAGCATTGCATATCCGTTTGTTTGGAAATAGTTTGAATTGCTACTCGCAAGTAGGATAAAACACGGATTTCAATGAGTGTTCCCAACTCAAGCAATCCAACCTCCACCCACAGGCATTCAAACAGTTATATCACATAAGCACCTAGCCACATGGTAAGCATACTGTCATGTTAACATCCACACGCATGCGAGATGCTAAAGCATAAAAGCTTACCTAGTACTCCGTGCCAAAACAAGAAACTAGTTAGCAAACATGCATGACCTAGTTCATGTTATGTGGCTAATGTATCACATACAAGGATGCAATCTAGATAGGCTCGGCTATCCTAAACATGGCATATGAAATGCTACAAATAGCACGTATTCAATTTGGAATTGAAATAGCAATGCAGTTTGTATGATGTGCCGAGCCCGATGCATGTAAACAAATGCATGAATGCACGCATGCATTGCATAAGGTATGCTAAAATAATCATGCCCTAATCTACCATCATAAGCAGGTAAATAAAAGGGAAGAAAGAAGTGGGGGTTGGAAAACATACATACCCACACACCCACACTTATTACAGACATGCCCTCACTCGGAGGGACCGAAAGAATATACAAATTAATTAACTACGCAAGCTAATTAACTATTACAAATTCACTAAATTAATTAGACAAATAATTAATCTAATTAAAGCAGTAAATGCCTCGGGAAGAGGGCCCAATGCATGCGCGTGCCCGGGACTCGCTCAGAATCGCATTGTCATGCAAGTGTGCCTCTGTTTTTCCTGATATCCTCCTCAAGACCGCCAAAGTCTCGTGACCACTTCTCGAAAGCATCGAGATCACCACCGGCCGGGTAGAACACCACCGGTGAAGGATGTGGCCATCTAACCGAATGAAGCTATCGGTCGCCAATAGATCACGGTCGGCACTAAACAAGGCTTGGTCGGCACAAAATGCCTGCAAAACCTGCAACTCACAGCAGCAGAGGACACAACTTGCATGGCAATGTAATTCAACACATGTATGCACCAAACACACTCCTTATCATGTAAATGACTCAAAGGAAGATGTGCCTTGGTTCTCGGACCACCAATCACGCATTTTCATGCATGATGGCCCAAAGAACCAAGAATGCAACTTTGGTTTCAAATGCATGCAATGCAAACAAGCAAACAAGGGTGCCAAACCTCTATCAAACTTACTTCAAGAGGCCTAGCATGCATGCCAATGTGATGAAGCCCTAAACATGTCAACTAGTATGCAATATGGCAATACAATGCAAACATGCAAGTAAGAATACAAGGCAAGCATGCAAATCAAATGGAGGATGGACTTAAACATGAATTGGGCAACTCCAAAAGGCCCAATATTAGTGGCCAAAATGCTAAATCATGAGGGCCAAACACACATGCACACATGCACAAGTTAAGGCACCAACACTTAAGCATAACAAACAACCCTTAAGCACACTTAAAGGGACCAAACATGGGCAATGAGCATGCAATGTAAAGCTCTGAAAATCACACAAAACATGATGCCAAATCATGTTAAGCAAGATAAACAAATGCATGCAACATAGGTTCAACACTTGAGGCAAGTCATGGAAGCATTGAACTACACTTATGCAAAACAAATATGGCATGCATTGAACAACCTAAAACAGAGTTTTAGCATGTTAAAACAAAGCCAAATGGCTACTTAGATGGCATCTAAGAGGCTTAAGCACAAAGGCATGCAACATGACCAAAACATGGAGCATTCAATACATGCTTTCAAAGCATTAAAGGAGCAACTAAGGCAAGCATACAAGCACACCAAAGGGACTGAAATGATGCTATTAATGGTTCCAAACCATCAAAAATAATGCAAGTATGACATGCTGCACACTCATGCTCTTAAGGCCAACAAGCCAAATACAAAGAGGCTACAAGATACATGCTAAGATCGACCAAAGCAACTTAGGACAGACCTAAAGCATGACAAAACAAGCATACAAGCTTCATGAATCTAAGCCTAAAACATGCTAGAAATGAAGGCACACAACGTAGGCATGTTAAGGCATCAAAGAGGCATTACAAGGGAACTATGCTAAGCATGCATAGGAGACCAAAACCCACTTAGAAACATATTATATCATGGCAATATAAGCATGAAAAACAACCCAAACATGCTCAACACACACTCAAGCATAGGCTTACCTAAAGAGGCCAAAACTTGCCCTTTTCAAGGACATCAAGGAGAGGGGGTGGCCCTCTCCTTCTTGAGACTCTAAGGCATCATCTTCACCACTGAAATCCCTCAAGATTTCAGTGGTGAAGAGATCCTAACACCAAAGTCTCGGATCTCTCACAAAATAGCACAAAAAGTGCCCTTTTCAAGGCCTAAGGGTGGTCAAACCTACCCAAACCACCAAGAACTCTTAATAAACAATAAATAGGTTCAAAAAATAGAACTTTTATGTATTAATCACTAAGCACAAAAATAGTTCTAAACTAGGTAAAAAGAGGGTGCAAAAAGGGGTAAAAAGAGAGTAGTTTTGTTACCCTTGAAGACCTCTTCACAAAGGTTGATGTGGTTGGTTCCTTGAGCTCAAAACCCACCAAAAACTTCAAGAACAACCTGCTGGAGCCTCAGTTCCAAGAGGAAGGTGAAACACTAGGTGTTGATGAGCAATAGTATGACAATACACACACTAAGCTAAAAGGAGAAAGAGAGATATATGATAGATATAGAATTCCAAACCCTAAACCAGAGCTTCTCCTATGTCTAACACTCTCTAACTCTCCAAAAATTCTAACCCTTGAGCCAAGAAGAGAAGACCTTCTCTTATAGACAACAAGACTTACAAGCTAAGCAAGTCCAAAGGCTCATCCCCTCCATACACGTGTATGGAGGGGAAACAAAATGCAAACAGCTGTAAGAAAATATCTCACAAAACAACTGTATAAGAGTCGGCAGGGCAAAATGTCATTTTAACAAATTGATCACGACCGCACAAAAGAGTGCCGACCGCACAATAAAGTGCCGATGGCAACTCTGACAATGTAAGTGGCCTCTAGCCACAATGGCGTGTGTGGGGATGCCTCACAAGGCATTCCCTGCCCCTCTAGAGCAAAACACAAGTGTTTGGTGCAAAACCAAACACAAAACGGTTAAGTTGGGAGGTCCTGAGGCAAGGCGCGCGAGCCGAGAACTCCGGGAACTCCAAACGAACACAAACATGGATAATCACCGAGTGTTCACCGAGTGTTCAACGGGTCGAGTCGGGCCCGCCTTGGGCCCCTGACCAATTTATACTCTTATTAATGTGAATGTTAATATGTCAATGTGAATATTCACATTGTCAACAAAAGCCGGCCAGCCTGCCGTAGCGCCCACGAGGCGTGGGCTAATTTACACTTATATCAATGTGAATGTTAACATATCAATGTGAATATTCACATTATCAACAGGCTAGGCCAATTTTACATTCCTACCAATGTGATTTTTAAAATATGAATGTTCACATCATAAAATTGCTAACCGTTCAAAAAATATTTATAAGGGTATCAAAATTAAATATAAGGGCATAAGTGTTCAAGAAAATAGTGTAAATCAAGAAAAAGGACTTTATGGAATAAAACTATACATACATGGGGCTAAATGGGTTAAAAAATTCCTTCATGGACTTCTTGGGTTAAAACACTTCTAAATGGGATTTATCAATAAAAATCCCATAAATGGATAATCAACATGGTTGATTCTCTGCTTCCTAATATTTTTCTTTATAAACCAACCACTCTCTACGTTCTCCCAATTCAAAGCACAAATAGCAGAGCAATTAAAAGAAAGAGAGAGTGAACAACTACTACTAGGCATAATGGGCGTGGTGAGAGCACCCAAAGCTCCTCCAATGGCGAAAGTGGGACTCAAGAAGACATTGGCTTCATTCTTGCCTTTGTTGCAGGGGTGGTTCTTGTGGGGTTGGGCCTAGCTATGCTAGCATCATCATCTGGCTCAGAAGAACAAAAGGGTAACAAGAAACTGATGGTAGCACCAGGATCAGGAGGGGCCTCTCATATCCCTAGGAAAGATTTTGAGAATGACCCAGCTAGTTATTTCCGCAACCATCGTCTTAAGAGTGGAAGATGAACAACTTGGTCTTATGGGCTTTGATAGGAATTGGGTTTCTTTTGTTGTTCTCTTCTTTTTCAAGCTAGCTGTGGTTCGATCCTGTTGGTCTAATAACAAGAATATGTATATATAGTTCTGGTTTTGGCATGTTGGCCAAGCATCTTTTATTTTTAAATATTGTGTCTTCTCTTATGTTGTAATGCAAAATCAATCCCTAAGCTAAATTATGTGAAAATCTTTCCTGTGGATGAATCTTCATTTTTGAATCAATATGTTTGGATTGGGTGATTTGACAATGAAAAAAACCAAAAAAAAGTAACCCGTGTTTCCTATATCCGGCGCCAATTCCTTCCACTTCTCCTCCGTCGTACCCATCAAATTCCCACCCATGTTCCCCACCGCCGCCGACAATTCCTTGGACTTCTCTACTGCATAGTTCATCAGACTACCTGCTTCCATCTCTTTCTCGTTTTCTCAAAGATCACCCTCACATAGTTCATCACCAAATCACCGCTCTCTCTCTCTCTCTCTCTCTCACTCTTTCTCTCTCGTTTGATTATGGCCCATTTTAAAAAAATTGAGTTTTTTTTTTTATTTTCTGAGTATTTTTATTTCCACTGTATTTTTTTAATATTTTGAATATTTTTTTTCTTTTTATTAGTTACATGTAATCTGATTACAATTAAAAAGTATAAAATTTGCAAAAAAAATCTTTTAAAAAGTTATTACTCTAAAAAAAAAAAAACCAAACCGAAATTTAGTATTTTTTTGTATTTCTCTTGTATTTATTGCTTTTTTTTAATTATGGATTTCTTCACAAATTTTGTATTTTTTAAGTACATCTTGATTATTCATATCTAAAAAAATGATTAAAATATGAAAAAAAATCCACCAAAACATAACATATACAAATTCAAGCTCAAAAAATAATTTTTGAAAACTCAAAACTAAATAGGGTACACAACTTAGAGGTGAAGCAACTTCTTCCTCTTTTCCTTTTTCTTTTACTTTACTTTATGATTCTCTGTAGATTAAGGATTTGAAGCGTAATGTGTGGACAGGAAGTGCAAAAGAATGATTTCATAAATTCTTACTAAAATTTATTATCCAAACATAGTTTTAGGATAAATTATATCGATTTGACTAATTAATAAATTATTATTAAATAACAATTTTGGTAAAATTATACCACCTTTTTTTGCAATATAAATTTGATAATGTTTTATCTTTTTACACGTGGTGGCACAAGAATAATGCGACAGAAAAGTATAAGCTAGTGGGATAGAGGATCTGAAGCCCTTTTCTTCATGGCAGAGGTTTTGCTTTATTTCTTTATTTCTTTGTGGATTGATTAAAGAATGGTACTGACGATAGTCATGTTCCACCATAGTTTAGTTTGCAACCATGCTAGAGACCTCGAGGATTTGAGGCTCCTGCCTTGAATCATTTTTTTTATTTTATATTTTTTGCTATGTTAGTTGGTTTATTTATTTATTTATTTTTTTGAATGGTGGTTATGTGTACCCTAAATCCTAAACCTTAAATTATAAATCCTAAATTGTAAATCATAAAATTCTAAACCTTAAACTCTAAACCCCAAATCTTAAATCCTAAATGCTAAACCCTAAAATCCTAAACCCTAAACCTTAAACCCACTCCTACACATAACGACCCTTGCAAAAAAAATAAAACAATTTCGAGGCATTTGTGCCTCGAACCCAATCTTTATTCTTTAGCTTGGTAGTGGATATCATTATTCATGTTGACCATTTTTTATCATAAAAATTTTGGAAAAAATTATAATTCAGTAGATAAGAAGAAAAAAAATTACAAAAACATGGGAGGGGTGCAACTTTGCACCCCAGTTATTTTTGAGTTGCACCCTAGAGTTTTTGAGTTACACCCACTATATTTTTGTAATTTTTTTCCATCTTATAAACTGAACAGTAATTTTTCCAAAATACTAAACATTGACTAAGAAATCATTGATTAGTGCTGCTACTTCTAACTGTACTAGGAATAATCAATTAACTTTAAAAGGACCCAATCCTAATCCAAGAACTGTCCTAGTCTTATTTTTAATGTCCAAAATGTGTTAGTCATTAAACTAAAAAAAATATATACAAAAATATCTAAAATTTAATTTGACTGCGATTCAAATTCACACCAAATTTAAATTAACAATATAAAATCTTAATATTTTTTCTGGTTACATAGAAATTGGCCTAACCACTTTCATCAATTATGGTGCTGCTTTTGCTTTCATAAAAAAAAAAATGACACTTTAAAAAGACTCAATGTCAATCCAAAATCAATAAATCTACTCACCCATAAAATGGGTAAAGAATTTGTCAAGAATGGGAATGTATGGGTGAGATTAGATGAGTGTAATGTAGGGTCCATGTGTACAATAAATCTTGATCACATATTGATGTCTTTTGGTAAAATTCGAGATAAAAATTATATATATGTAGCATTATTGACCTCGTTTATAATGTCTAGATTTATATTTGTTATATATATATATATATAATAGCGTATGCCCGTATCTGAAGACACGATATAAATAATGTTGAGAATAAAATATAAGTATATGTGAGTGTACTTTTTTTTCACTTTCCCACAAAAACACGTGTCAACACCAAATATTGCCGGTTCACTATCCGTCATCGACGCGACGGCTAATCTCGCCAAACCCCTTGCTTCATTTGGAAAGTTGGATTGATTTTAAAGTTTTTTTATTTTTTATTTTTGGTTATTTTAGTATAGATTAAAAAATTTGTTTGAGTTGTTTTTTAAAATTTTTATGAGAAAAAAATTATGATTTAAATATGATATTTTATTTTATTAAATTTTATTTTATTTTATTTTTTATGACTAATTTAATCCCCCAAAAAAAAAAAACCCAACCCAATTATCAAAAAATCAACCCAGAAAAACCGCCAACTCCTCTCTCTCTCTCTGTCACTACCACATTCTCGCCATCCTCTATTTTCTAAAAAATACAAACAAATACATGTGTGTGTATATATATATATATGCATATAATAAATAAAATAGAGGAGGAGCAGAGAGATGAAGGGATCCCTAGAGATTTTTCCCCAAAGCCCACAACAAAGCCTGCTTGATTTGTGCAGAGAGAGAGAGAGAGAGAGAGAGAGAGAGAGAGTAACAACCACACAAATATGTGCTAATATATATGCATTCGAGTCCCCCTCTTTCTTCTTCTTCTTCTTCTGCACTTTTTTACCTCAGAAATGGGCAATGCTTGAGATCATCAATCTGCATTTTTAAAGTAGAAAATTCAACTCTAACCAGTGATATTTAACCAAATATAAAAACCTATATCACAATTTGAACATACACATACTATATACTAACTATTAAAAAAATAAATAACTTAAAAAGAGAAACAAAACGTATCTTGTCATCTATATACAAAACCTATTATTAATCAATCAATAAAAATTAAAACCCAAAAAACAAATATTTAAAAAGAGAAACAACCTTGCGAGTTTAGCAGATTGTGATTCGTATCTTGTCATTGTTCTCTTCAAACCCTCTGCACAAAAAAAACCTCATTTAACAAATTTCAAAAAAAAAAAAAACTCGAGACTTTATACACAAAGACACAGACCTAAAAATGACAGTGCAATTAGAGGGTATTCCATTAGATCCGATGGTGCAAACGTTGGTGTGGCGAAGTGGTGGTGAGCAAGACTTCCATGTCGTTTTGAACTCTCTATGTGGCTTCACATCGTTGAGGTGATAAAGAGTGAAGTCGTCTGGGCCCCACCGCCATGTGCGGTGGTGCAAAACTCTCGCTTTGAGGAAAACGCGCCATCTGGTGAAGATCAGTCCACTACCATCACGGATGAACTTGGTGAAATCATCGGTTGTCTGTATGCTGTAGCAGCGTAGGAGTGTGTCAGAGCTATGGATCTCACGACCGGCGGTGGTGGTGGATGTAGATCTAAAAGCGACAACACAACAAAGGGCACCATTGAGCGGTTGGAGAGAGATGTACCGGTGGGAAGTAAGGTTATGAGAGAGAGAGATAGACAGAGAGACGGAGAGAGAGAGAGAGAGAGAGAGAGAGAGAGAGAGAGAGAGAGTTTGATTAGCATAGATCTCTCTTCTGTAGAGGGTGGGTGTGTGTGTTTTGAAGTAAGGTGAGACAGATCAGGACAGACGGAAAGTTGGGGTAGAGTGAAAAAAAAGGTTATCATCTCTACCATCCATCTTTTAAGCAGAAATGAATCTTAACCATTCAAATGTTCTAGTAGGACAAATGTATGTAGGATAAATTCCAAAACATTCTTGCTTTATTATATACTAGTGTATGCCCGTGCCTGAAGGCACGGTGTAAATAATGCTACGAATAAAATATAATTATAATTCCAACACTATTTAATAAATTATAAATTGACCCATAAATAATCTAAAATAACACTAAAAAGATAGATGAAACATGGCATTCAAATTAACCTCTAATGAACATAAATCATCAAAACACCATAATAAATCAACATAAATCAAACTAATTCACAATAATAATAATAATAAATAAATAAATAAAGGGATAATCCCAAATTAACCCAAATCTATAAATAAAGTAAAAAAATTAAATATGAAAACTTGGAATAAGAACCAACGCCATAGATGCGACCCAATTTGAAGTCTTGAATGGTGAAATTCTCTTGGGGTGCCCTAAATGCAAAGCTCTTAGATCTGGGTATGTTCCCTTCATTGGACCTCTAAACCGGATGTTGTTTGGGAGGAGATAGGGGATGGACTCCATAGATAGAGCTCATATGCTTATCTAGTGATGTGTTGACACAGCTAATATGCTTGTCATTGGAAGTGTGATATTGCTCTTATGCATATCTATGGAAGTGTTGATATAGCTCATATGCTTATCTATTGATGTGTTGATATAGCTATTATGCTTATCTATTATGAAAATGGAAAAATGCTTAATATGAGTTACTGTCTCATATAAGTTGTTGGCGTGTTACGAGCCATAGTGATGAATTGAGAATAGTAAAGAAATGGGAAATGAAAAGTAACATGAACTTGTATGTCATGGCGTAATGTAAAGCAAGTAATTGAATTGATGTTGGCCATTTATCAACCTGCTAATCTTTTTAGTCACTTTGTTCATAGTTGGTTTAGTGTATCTCTCTTGGTGTGGCTCACCTATATAGAATAACATTTTCAGTAGTGTAGCATGCCACCTCTAAGGACATAGCTTGGGAGGCTAGAGGCGGGCAGACTTTTGTTGTTTATTTCCTTTTGATGTATTACATGTATATTCAAGCCAAGGGCTGTGTAAATGAGTTAGCACTCTCTTTTTTGTAACCAAGTGTTAACTTTGAAAGCTGTAAGCCCGTAGGGCATTTTGCTTTTGTTGTTCACATGTAATACTTTTGTAATGGAACACTCTGATGAATAGAAGAATATGGATCTTTTGTATATAAGGCGGTTTATATTGTTGGGTTTAATGTCATTATTTTGAGCGTTACCTTTGGAAGTGTATTTGGAAAGAACAAATGGTGGTTTTCTTGCTCAAACAACTATCCATTTTAGGCGGAAAAGAGATGGCGAATTACGAGAAGAATGAGATGGAAATGAAGGAAATGAGAGAGAAACATGTGTTTTTCGTGGTTACATTCAAGAAGAATAAAGAGAGAGAGAGAGATAAAGAGGGAATGAGAAGGCGTGGTAGAGAGGAAGGTGGGGAGGCGTGGGTAGGTGAAAAGCTTAGAAAGAAATGTTTGGACGGGAACTATAATTGATCTGAACCATTAATATAAATGTAAGATTCATCTTAGTCGTTCAAACGAAATGTATCTCTGATACATTTTATATATTTTCAAAATTCGTTCTGCTTTATTATTATATATATATAAGCAAATATTGGTTTTTTATACACTACAACAAAATTAACTATTTACGGCATCATATTTATGGCATGCATCGAATGCATGTTGTAGTTAGCACATTCTACAACATTTTTTTTTTTTGCAAGCCGTTAATGTTTTTTCAACAACAACATACATATCATGTGTGTCGTTAATTTATATATTTATAGAATGCAAAAGTATGCCGTAAAAAAATGTATGTTTTTACGACTTACAAAAATATGCCATAAAATATTTACACTTAAGATGACATATATTGCATTACATATTGTAAAATATTATAACTTTACACGACATGCTAATTAATATCGTGAAAACTTCAATCCAATTTTTTTATGATCTAAATTTTTTTAATACAAAAATAATTTATAAACTTATACTTAAATCTTTTTGTCTAAAATTTTCTACTCCAGCTTTTTTTTTTTTGTTTTTTTTTTTAAATTTTATTTTATTTTATTTTTTTTAGGGACAAACTTACATATCCAAACTTATACACCTTTACATTAAAAAAAAAAATTTAAAAAAAGATTTTAATACAAATAATTATGTGTTTGCCCACTCAAATATAGTGTCCATATATTCTTTTTTTTAACAAATTTTTATATACCTCTTCCTCTCTCTCCCTCTCTCCGTCAGCGTCTCACTCAAACACATGAGCACCGCTACTGCCCTTCCAAGCTTGGCGTTTGATTCTAATTTCGAGCTTGGAGTTCGATTCCGAGCTTGGAGATCGAAGTCTCTGAACCGTGTTTCGCAAATTCACAATCATCGAAGTGCATTAGAAGAATCAATCTCCAAACTCCAAGGGTTAGCATCTGATTGCTCTCTTCCTAGTTTTCGTTCGATTCGATAATTTTTTTCAGATCTATAATTCTGCAATCTGTGATTGAATAATGAATTTATGGCAAATATATTTTAGACTTATTTCAGTACTTTTCTTCTTTCTTGTAATGACCCTCACACTACTTTAACCATACTCAAATGCATTTTATATGATTTTGCTTTGTTAAGTTTGTATCTTAAATCTTGACTTGCCTTGCATCCTTGACTTGTCTTGCATAAGTGATACTTGAGTGTTATATTCCTTGTTGTTGTGTGTGTTATAGCGGTCCCGGGTTTACCCCTTGTTGTATAGTGGTCCGGACATGTGTCCGTGGATGTTGGTAATTGAGTATTGTCTTATTTACGTCCTTTCTTGCTTTGTTTTTGAGTTACAGGATGTGTTGGGCAGGCTTGTCACAGGTTGGTTAAGCTTAAGAACCAAGTCTAGTTGCCCGAGTTTTGGTAGTCGCTCGGCGGACATGTTTACCTTCAGCGGATGGGTTGTTGTTGCTTATGCGCTCGGCGGAGGTTTTGGCGCTCGGCGGAGAATGCACCTTCGATATTTCGTGCACTGCAAAACTTACGCAAGTGTGGTTTATCGCTCGGCGGGTCTTTGTCTTCAGCGCCTGATATATTTTAGTGAGAGTTACAGGAGGAGACTGCGCTTCGGCGAGCTGGGATCTACGCCGGCGGGCGAACTTTGTATACGTGTCTTGGAGCTCGGCGGACAATGTTGCGCTCGGCGGAACTGTTTATGTGTCTTTACGCTCGGCGGAGAGTCTTACGCTCAGCGGACTGTCGTACTCTTGAGTGGGGTGGGCATTTTAAATCACTTTTGACTTATCTTCTTTCTCCTACTTTACCAAAAGCGCCATTTTGAGCTTCTCACTCAAAAACCATAACTTCTCTCTAAGTATTGATCTAGCTAGAGTGTGTTGTTCACCTTTTGTCTTCACAAAAGGGTGTTGATCGTCGAGGCGTCATTTTGATCCGAATAGTTTGGTGTTTGGAGCATTTTGGTTTTGGGTCCTTCTCCTTTGGAGCTCATCTTTTGAGGTAGGGATATCCTACTCCTCTTCATGAGTCTTGTCTTTAAATTTTAGCATTTTGATATGTTGGTAGTTGTTGTGTAATTTTGGAAGACTTTGGGCCATTGTGTAATTTTATAAAAGTTTGGGGTTTTGTCTATAATAAACCTAGAAGCATGTTTGGTATAGAAACATGGAATTAATGTTGAAACATTAGTGAAATTGGAACCTAAGGGTTGTAATGTTATGAATTATAACGATGGATAGAATACATTGATTTTATGTATTGTTATGTGATGTGTATAATTGTTGTTTATATGCATTGTGTTGTGTTGGAGGAGATAGGGGATGTACTCCGCGGTTTAGGGGAAGATAGGGGATGGACCTCTAAACCGGATGTTATTGGGAGGAGATAGGGGATGAACTCCGTAGATAGAGCATGTATGCTTATCTAGAAATGTATGGGCAGAGCGTATATGCTTGTCCTGGAAAGTATGAATATGATTTTTATGTTTATATTTGTTGAAGTGAAATGTGTTGGCATGAGTGCTTGTCTCATGTGAGATGTTTGAGCCAAGGTTATGATATGGCAAGTGAAAAGGAAATATAGACCTAAACGTCTTGGAATTGTATTATGTTATGAAAGAATGTAAAAGAGATGGCCATCTATCAACTGTTAATCTTTTAGTCATTATTCATAACTGGTTTAGTATATTTCTACTGGGCTGTGGCTCACCCTATATGGGAACATTATTTTCAGGTACAGGTAGCATGCCACCTCCAAGGACTTAGCTTGGAAGGCTAGTGGCGGACGGACTTTTTGGTTGTCTTTCCTTTTGTGATATTACATGTAAATTCAAGCCAAGGGCTTAATGTGTAAATGAGTTAGCACTCTACTTTCTTGTAACCAAGTGTTAACTTGGAAAGCTGTAAGCCCTTAGGGCATTTGCTTTTGTTGTTAACATGTAATGCTAATTGTAATAGAACCCTGTTGAATGAAAGGACGTGGATCTTTTATATATCATAGCATGTCAATATTGTTGGGTTTAATGTCATTATTTTGAGGGCGTTACAACTTGGTATCAGAGCGTACCGGGTTCGAATACTTTGGGTACGTGGGAAGTGATTAGGATCACAATGGGTTTGTCTCGCTTGATAGAGGCTTAGGCGTACTGTTATATGTTTATGTGATAACATGCTTATGTGATTATTTGGGTATGGGATTTAGTTTCTAGGATGTTGATTGGGTCTTTGGGTTTCTGGGAGTCTTGTTGGAAAGGCACTTGATCAATGCTGTTTCTAACCGGTACTCTAGTAACGCCTTGGGACTATCATCATCCGGAAATGAAATTCGTAAGTGCTATATGTGTTTATGTGCTTCGTGGAATGAATTCTGATTATCCATGCATTAGGGCGAGAGTGTTTAGTCTTTGCACGTTTATAAATGTGCTAACGTTACGTGTTACCTTTATTAGGATGTCGGGGCGAGCAAGAGGTGGTAGGCGTGGTAGGCCTAGGAGGCGAGAAGTGCCATTCTGGGATGAGGTTCGGCGATTCGAGGAGGGTTGGTCGAGCCAATGTGGCGAGCAGTGGAGTCGGCCGAGCTATGGGTGCCTTGGCAGGGAGATAGCGAGGGCTTTGGGTATTCTCGGAGCGAAATCGTGCAAGCGAGGCGGGACCTTCTTTCTTGAAGAGGAGTTCTTCGGTCTAACGGGAGGAGTTTGTTGGGGATCCTAAGGAGCCATTGAAGGCGAGCAGTGGCTAGAACAAATGAGTAAAAGCGTTAGAAATGCTAGGCATTGAGGGCGGAGCATTGAAAGTGACCTTGGCATCCTTCGGTGAAGGAGATCTTGGTCAATGGTGGAAGTATGAGAAAGTTCGTGTGGGTGGTACTTGGGAGGCGTTTGTGAATGCTTTCGGAGAGGTTTTATCATGATGGCTAGAGAGGCGAGGATCGATTTACCAAGCTTAGCGAGGAGGGTTTATGCGTGGCGAGTTTGAGGCTACATTTACTAGCTTGTCGAGGTTTGCACTGAACTTGTGGCGGAGAGGCGCCGTTGCTCTGAGTTTGGCGGAAGTTGAGGTGGGACCTCAAGTTGAAAGTTAGTGGACCTTACATTAGTCTGAGCATTTGGTGGATCTTTGCGGCTCATATGGAGTGATGATGCGAGGAGGAGAAGAGGAGAAACATGGGGGCTCCAAGAGGGGCCAAGAGGGCGGGAGTGATGGCGGGAGGCGGAGGGTTATAACCCTCGGTAGTCCCGAGTGGTTTAGCGGTCGACTTTCCCAATAGAGTCTGCGAGCTCGGGAGGCGGTCGAGAGTTCTGCTACAAGTGTGGCCAGGGTCACAAGGTTTTAGTTGCCCGTGAAGGCGAGTCGAGAGCTTCTAGCCGTCGGCTAAGCATGAGCGAGTTCGGGTAGAGGCGGCCCTTGTCGTGTTACAGTGTGGGACGGCGGGCACATGAAGAGTGTGCCACGGTTGAGTGCCACTTGAGCGTCTGGTTCTAAACGAGCCTTGAGCATTTCAACCCAGCTCGATCTGTCTGCGAGCCTCGAGGGCCAATCAGAGCTTCGTCGTCCCGGTCGGTCTGTGATCCTATGCTCAAAGGCGGCAGTGGATCGAGGGGCCCTCTGGTAGCGTGTATCTTTATTACAGGACCTAATCACACCGCCCCATCAAGAGTGAGAGGTACCTTTTGTTTTGCAATTCGGTTGCTAGTGTGTTGATTGATCTGGTGCGTCTCATTCTTTTGTATCTCTTTGCATTGCATCTGTGTTGGAATTGGAGTTAGCAGTGTTGGCATCTCCTATTTGTGTAGTGTCACCTATTGGGGTGAGTTGATTTTGAAACACAGGCGTAGAGGTTGTGACATAGAAGTTGGCGACCATAGACTTCCGTTCCTTTTGTAGTTATGCCCATGAAGGGCTTTGATGTTATTTTGGGTATGGGTAGTTATCGTCATACCCATTTGTTATTGATTGCTACGCTTGGTTACTTGTTGTACCGTGGCGGAAGTGTTTTCATTTCTTGGGAGACCGGGTTGGTAGTATTGTGCCACTTGGTATGGTCCATGGTGAAATGAGCTTAGTGGTCTACTTGCTAGCTTTGAGAGTGGTGAGTGTGATGAGACTCAGTTGTGTTGCCAAGAGTAGTTTGTGAGTACTCGGATGTCTTTCGAGGACCTTGTCGATTTGTCACCTCAGGAGATTGAGTTCTCTATCGATTTAGTGCGACGCAGCGCCCGATTTCTATGGCACCTTACCGTTTTACTCAGCCGAGTTGGTTGAGTTGAAAGTTCAACTCGAGGATTGCTAGATAAGGGTTTTGTTAGCCCTAGTGTTTCAAGTGGGGAACACCGGCACTCTTTGCTAAAAAGAAAGGTGGTGCCTTGAGATTGTGTGTTGACTAGAAAGTTGAATCAGACTCTGATCAAGAATAAGTACCCTATGCCCGTATAGATGATTTGTTTGACCGGTTGAAGGGTTCCGTTGTTTCTCTAAGATAGATTTGAGATCGGGTTACCACCGATTAAGAATTCGAGGAGGAGGATATTCGAAGCGGCATTCCGTGCGGTATGGCCATTATGAATTCTTAGTAATGCCATTTGGGCTTACCAGCACCGGCGATCTTTATGGACTTGATGAACCGGATCTTCGGAATTCTTGGATCGTTTTGTAGTCGTTTTCGTGAGCGACATTCTTATCTATTCACCTTTAGAGGAGGAGCACGAGGAGCACTTGAGAGTGGTGCTTGGGTTACTTAGAGCCCATAAAATTTGTATGCTAAGTTAGGAAGTGTGAGTTTTGGCTAGAAGAAGTGAAGTTCTTAGGCCATGTGGTTTACAGGAAGGGGTGTCTGTTGATACATCAAGATTGAGGCGATGCAAGATTGGGCCTGACCTAGAATGTGTTTGAGATTCGCGATTTTACGGGATTAGTGGGTATTACCGTCGGTTTGTGAAAGATTTCTCGAGTTAGCTTCACGTTGACTAGATTGACTCGGAGAGTCGACTTTGTATGGGGTGAGACTTGTGAAAAAGTCGTTTGAGGAATTGAAGGTTAGATTCACCACCGCTCGGTCTTGATTATTAGGAGAGGGTTGGGTTATACGATCTATTGTGATGCCTCACGAGAGGTTTGGGTTGTGTGTTAATGCAAGAGGAAAGTAGTAGCCTATGGCTCCGTCGATTGAAAATTCACGAGAAGAATTACCCTCGCATGATCTAGAATTAGCGTTTGTGATCTTTGCCTTAAAAATCTGGAGGCACTACCTTTATGGTGAGAGATTCGAGGTGTTCTCGGATCACAAGAGTCTGAAATATCTGTTTTCCTGAAAGACTTGAACTTGAGGCGAAGGAGGTGGATGGAGTTTATTGAGGATTACGACTTGAGTTGCATTATCATCAGGAAAGGCCAATGTTGTGGCGATGCCCTTAGCGAAAATCCGTTAGTAATGTGGCTTGTATAGCTATCAGGAGTGGGGGATGTTGGGGGCAATTGGAGAATTTGATTTATGCAGGCGAATCCGTGAAGTCTTGACCTTGTTTTTACGTTGTTGTGCAACCTACACTAGTGACTAGAGTGTTAGAGGCCTGAGAGGTGACCTTGAGGTAGAATCACTCAGAGAAGATCTCCAATGGGAAGGTTGAGAAGGGTTTGGACGGTGTATCCGACACGAGTGTGAGATCTGAGACCGTTTGCTTGTCTGGGAGGCTTGCCGAGAGGAGGTACTCAGAGTTTCATCATTCACGTATGCGGTGCATCAGGAGGTACTAAGATGTATCGGGATTTGGGTGCTTGATTTTGGTGGCGGGGTATGAAGAGATGTGGCGACTTTAGGTGTCTAAGTGCCTTACTTGTCGACAAGTGAAGGCCGAGCATCGAAGGCAATGGGTTTGTTACAACCCTTGCCTATTGCCGAGTGGAAGTGGGAGCATGTCACTATGGACTTCGTTGTAGGTCATCAGGACTCGGCGGGGTAGTGGCGCTATTTGGGTGGTTGTAGACCGGTTGACCAAGTCGGCGCATTTCATTCCGTCTTGGCGTGAGAGATTGATGAATCATCTTGCCGACTTATACATTCGGGACATAGTAAGGTTGCACGGGGTCGATGGCGATTGTCTCGAGATAGAGATCCTCGTTTCTTGCTAGGTTGTGGCGAGTTTGCGAGTGCTTTAGGTACTAAGTTAACCTTTAGTCTGACTTATCATCCTCGGTGATGGGCGATCTGGCGTACCGTCGAATCCTTGAGGATATGCTTGAGGTTGTGTCCTTGATTTGATGGGGCGTGGGAGAGGCACTTACCGTTGGTAGAGTTTGCCTACAACAACGGTTTTGATCTAGTATCGGTATGGCACCGTTTGAGGCCTTGTATGGCCGACCTTGTAGAATCTCGGTTTGTTGGGCGAGGTGGGTGACACACCTTTGTTGGGTCGGAGTTGGTTAGGGAGGCAGCGGAGAAAGTTGAGCTTATCCGTAGGAGGCTTATTCTGACCAGTCGTCGAAGTCCTATCTTGACCGTAGGAGGAGACCGTTGGAGTTTGAGGTGGGTGATCACGTCTTTACGAAGATATCACCTAGGCGGGGTTTGTTGAGATTTGGGAAGAGTGGGAAGTTATCCCTCGGTTTATTGGTCCTTTGAGATCCTTGGCGGATTGGCGAGGTTGCTTATCGTTTAGCTTTGCCGCCAGTTGGCGAGTTCATGGCGTGTTTCATGTGGTATGCTTGAGTATGAGCGGATCCATCACGTGTTGGATTGGACCGACTTAGAGGTAGATGAGGATGCCTCGTATGAGGAGACGGTTCGAGGTCTTAGATAGGCGGGATCAAATCTGCGTGGCAAGACCATCCCTTTGGTTAAAGTTTTGTGGAAACATCACGAGTGGAGGAGGCCACTTGGGAGCGTGAGTTGGGAGTCCGAGAAATATCCGGACTTATTTGTTGATGTGTAATCAAGTGTTGCAATTGTGTAATTGTAATGAACTTTAAGAACATTTGAAATGCCTTAAGTTGTAAAACATGGAGCATGTCTTGGTTAATGAGATGTTGTAGAACTTGCCTTGTTATGGGAGTTGATTATAAGATTGCATATGTTGGCCATATTATAGAAATGGAATTGTATCATGATTATTGCTTATGATATGAATTGTAAACCATCTATGTGGGAAATGGTTGAAATGGAAAGACAATGCATGTTGAAATGTATATATTGTTAAATGCCTCTTGATGAGAGATGGAATGACCGGTAATGGGTCGAATTGTGTAATGTTGTGGTATAACATTGTTTAAAGGAGAGGAAAACTTGCCTTTCAAAACTTGTTTTTAATTTGAGGCGAAATTCTTTAAGAGGAGGTTATAAGCGGTCCGGGTTTACCTTGTTGTATAGTGGTCGGACATGTGTCCGTGGATGTTAGTAATTGAGTATTGTCTTATTCGTCCTTTCTTGCTTTGTTTTTGAGTTCTGAGGATGTGTTGGGCGAGCTTGTCACGGGTTGGTTAAGCTTAAGAACCAAGTCTAGTTGCCCGAGTTTTGGTAGTCGCTCGCCGGACATGTTTACGCTTCAGCGGATGGGTTGTTGTTGCTTATACGCTCGGCGGAGGTTTTGGCGCTTCGGCGGAGAATGCACCCTTTCGATTTCGTGCACTGCAAAACTTACGCAAGTGTGGTTTATGCGCCGGCGGGTCTTTCAGCGCCGCGCCTGATGTTTTTTGGTGAGAGTTAGGAGGAGAACTGCGCTTCGGCGAAGCTGGATCTACGCCGGCGGACGAACTTTGTGTACATGTCTTGGAGCTCGGCGGACAATGTTGCGCTCGGCGGAACTGTTTTATGTGTCTTTACGCTCGGCGGAGAGTCTTACGCCAGCGGACTGTCGTATAACCGAGTTGGGTGGGCATTTTAAATCACTTTTTGACTTATCTTCTTTCTCCTACTTTACCAAAACGCCATTTTCAGAGCTTCTCACTCAAAAACCATAACTTCTCTCTAAGTATTGATCTAGCTAGAGTGTGTTGTTCACCTTTTGTCTTCACAAAAAGGGTGTTGATCGTCGAGGGCGTCATTTTGATCCGAATAGTTTGGTGTTTGGAGCATTTTGGTTTTGGGTCCTTCTCCTTTGGAGCTCATCTTTTGAGGTAGGGATATCCTACTCCTCTTCATGAGTCTTGTCTTTAAATTTTAGCATTTTGATATGTTGGTAGTTGTTGTGTAATTTTGGAAGACTTTGGGCCATTGTGTAATTTTATAAAAGTTTGGGGTTTTGTCTATAATAAACCTAGAAGCATGTTTGGTATAGAAACATGGAATTAATGTTGAAACATTAGTGAAATTAGAACCTAAGGGTTGTAATGTTATGAATTATAACGATGGATGGAATACATTGATTTTATGTATTGTTATGTGATGTGTATAATTGTTGTTTATATGCATTGTGTTGTGTTGGAGGAGATAGGGGATGTACTCCGCGGTTTAGGGGAAGATAGGGGATGGACCTCTAAACCGGATGTTATTGGGAGGAGATAGGGGATGAACTCCGTAGATAGAGCATGTATGCTTATCTAGAAATGTATGGGCAGAGCGTATATGCTTGTCCTGGAAAGTATGAATATGACTGTTATGTTTATATTTGTTGAAGTGAAATGTGTTGGCATGAGTGCTTGTCTCATGTGAGATGTTTGAGCCAAGGTTATGATATGGCAAGTGAAAAGGAAATATAGACCTAAACGTCTTGGAATTGTATTATGTTATGAAAGAATGTAAAAGAGATGGCCATCTATCAACTGTTAATCTTTTAGTCATTATTCATAACTGGTTTAGTATATTTCTCTGGCCGTGGCTCACCCTATATGGGAACATTATTTTCAGTCTGGTAGCATGCCACCTCCAAGGACTTAGCTTGGAAGGCTAGTGGCAGACGGACTTTTGGTTGTCTTTCCTTTTGTGATATTACATGTAAATTCAAGCCAAGGGCTTAATGTGTAAATGAGTTAGCACTCTACTTTCTTGTAACCAAGTGTTAACTTGAAAGTCAGAAGCCCTTAGGGCATTTGCTTTTGTTGTTAACATGTAATGCTAATTGTAATAGAACCCTGTTGAATGAAAGGACGTGGATCTTTTATATATCATAGCATGTCAATATTGTTGGGTTTAATGTCATTATTTTGAGGCGTTACAACTTGGTATCGAGCGCATCGGGTTCGAATACTTTGGGTACGTGGGAAGTGATTAGGATCACAATGGGTTTGTCTCGCTTGATAGAGGCTTAGGCGTACTGTTATATGTTTATGTGATAACATGCTTATGTGATTATTTGGGTATGGGATTTAGTTTCTAGGATGTTGATTGGGTCTTTGGGTTTCTGGGAGTCTTGTTGGAAAGGCACTTGATCAATGCTGTTTCTAACCGGTACTCTAGTAACGCCTTGGGACTATCATCATCCGGAAATGAAATTCGTAAGTGCTATATGTGTTTATGTGCTTACGTGGAATGAATTACAGTTATCCATGCATTAGGACGAGAGTGTTTAGTCTTGGCACGTTTATAAATGTGCTAACGTTCTGTGTTACCTTTATTAGGATGTCAGGACGAGCAAGAGGTGGTAGGCGTGGTAGGCCTAGGAGGCAGGAAGTGCCATTACCGGATGAGGTTCCGGTAGTTCAGGAGGGGGTTGGTCAGGCCAATGTGGCCGAGCCAGTGGGTCAGCAGGCTATGGGTGCCTTGGCCCGGGAGATAGCAGGGGCTTTGGGTATTCTCAGAGCAGGAAATCAGGCAACTGAGGCAGGACCTTCTTTCTTGAAGAGGGAGTTCTTCCGGTCTAACCCGGAGGAGTTTGTTGGGGATCCTAAGGAGCCATTGAAGGCAGACGAGTGGCTAGAACAAATGAGTAAAACGTTCGAAATGCTAGGCATTGAGGACGGAGCATTGAAAGTGACCTTGGCATCCTTCCAGCTGAAGGGAGATGCGGGTCAATGGTGGAAGTATGAGAAAGTTCGTGTGGGTGGTACTTGGGAGGCGTTTGTGAATGCTTTCCAGGAGAGGTTTTTATCCGCAGTGGCTAGAGAGAGACTGAGGGATCAGTTTACCAAGCTTAAGCAGGAGGGTTTGTCTGTGGCCGAGTTTGAGGCTACATTTACTAGCTTGTCCGAGTTTGCACTGAACTTGTGGCGACAGAGGCGCCGCTGTTACGAAGTTTGAGCGGAAGTTGAGGTGGGACCTCAAGTTGAAAGTTGGTGGACCTTACATTCGAGAGTACAGCATTTGGTGGATCTGCAGCTCATATGGAGCCGATGATGCAGGAGGGGGAAGAGGAGAAACATGGGGGTTCCAAGAGGGGCCAAGAGGGCCAGGGTAATGGCAGGAGGCAGGGGGGTTATAACCCTCACCCCTGTAGGTTTAGCTTGGTCGACTTTCCCAATACCGAGTCAGTGCAGCTCAGGAGGGGCACAGGGAGAGTTCACTGCTACAAGTGTGGCCACCGTCACAAGGTTTCAGTTTGTTCAAGGGCGGGGTCGAGAGTCGCTTTTCGCCTAAGCCGCAGAGCCGAGTTCGGTAGGGGCGCCCTTGTCGTGTTACCAAGCAGGACACTGCACATGAAGAGGTATTGCCCACGGTTGAGTGCCACTGAGAGCGCCTGGTTCTAGACAGACGCAGGATTTCAGCCACCACCAGGCAGCCTCGAGGGCCAATCCGGGGCTTCGCCTCGTCCAAGGCAAGCGATCCTATGCTCCGAGAGGCGGCAGCAGTTAGATCGAGGGCCTCTGTGGCGTGTATGTCGTTATCACAGACCTAGTACCGCCCCATCAAGAGTGAGAGGTACCTTTTGTTTTGCAATTCGGTTGCTAGTGTGTTGATTGATACGGTGCGTCTCATTCTTTTGTATCTCACGATTTGCATCTGTGTTGGAATTGGAGTTAGCGTGTTGGCATCTCCTATTTGTGTAGTGTCACCTATTGGGGTGAGTTGATTTTGAAACACGGGTGTAGAGGTTGTGACATAGAAGTTGACGATCATAGACTTCCGCTTCCTTTTGTAGTTATGCCCATGAAGGGCTTTGATGTTATTTTGGGTATGGACGGTTATCGCCATACCGAAATTTCATATTGATTGCTACCGCCAGAGGGTTACTTGTTGTACCGTGAGCGGGAGTGTTTTCATTTCTTGGGAGACCGGTTGGTAGTATTGTGCCACCGGGTATGGTCCGCGAGGGCTAAATGAGCTTAGTGGTCTACTTGCTAGCTTTGAGAGTGGTGAGTGTGATGAGACTCGATTGTGTTGCCAAGAGTAGTTTGTGAGTACTCGGATGTCTTTCCCGAGGACCTTGTCGATTTGCCACCTCACCGGAGATTGAGTTCTCTATCGATGAGTGCAGACGGCGCCGATTTCTATGGCACCGTACCGCTTTTGCTCCAAAGTGAGTTGGTTGAGTTGAAAGTTCAACCTGGGATTGCTAGATAAGGGTTTTGTTCGCCCTAGTGTTTCATCAGAGCACCGGCACTCTTTGCTAAAAAGAAAGGTGGTGCCTTGAGATTGTGTGTTGACTACCGAAAGTTGAATCGGGCTACAGTCAAGAATAAGTACCCTATGCCCCGTATAGATGATTTGTTTGACCAGTTGAAGGGTTCCCGTTGTTTCTCTAAGATAGATTTGAGATCGGGTTACCACCAGTTAAGGGTCAGGGAGGAGGATATTCCGAAGACGGCATTCCGTACGCGGTATGGCCATTATGAATTCTTGGTAATGCCATTTGGGCTTACCAACGCACCGGCAGTCTTTATGGACTTGATGAACCGGATCTTCCGGGAATTCTTGGATCGTTTTGTAGTCGTTTTCGTAGACGACATTCTTATCTATTCACCTTCAGAGGAGGAGCACGAGGAGCACTTGAGAGTGGTGCTTGGGTTACTTAGAGCCCATAAGCTGTATGCTAAGTTCGGGAAGTGTGAGTTTTGGCTAGAAGAAGTGAAGTTCTTAGGCCATGTGGTTTCTGGGGAAGGGGTGTCTGTTGATACATCCAAGATTGAGGCAAAGGCAAGATTGGGCACACCTAAGAATGTGTTTGAGATTCGCAGCTTTACGATTAGCTGGTATTACCGTCGGTTTGTGAAAGATTTCTCCGTGTTAGCTTCACTGCTGACTAGATTGACTCGGAGGAGTCACTTTGTATGGGGTGAGACTTGTGAAAAGTCGCTTCAGAATTGAAGGTTAGATTCACCACCGCCTCCAGCCTTGATTATTCCTAGAGAGGGTTGGGTTATGCGCCTATTGTGATGCCTCACGAGAGGGTTTGGGTTGTGTGTTAATGCAAGAGGGGAAAGTAGTAGCCTATGGCTCACGCCGATTGAAAATTCACGAGAAGAATTACCCCACGATGATCTAGAATTAGCGGCCGTGATCTTTGCCTTAAAAACTGGAGGCACTACCTTTATGGTGAGAGATTCGAGGTGTTCTCGGATCACAAGAGTCTCAAGTATCTGTTTTCACGTAAAGACTTGAACTTGAGGCGAGGAGGTGGATGGAGTTTATTGAGGATTACGACTTCGAGTTGCATTATCATCCCAGAAAGGCCAATGTTGTGGCCGATGCCCTTAGCGTAAAATCCGTTAGTAATGTAGCTTGTATAGCTATCCGGAGTGGGGATGTTGGGGGCAATTGGAGAATTTGATTTGCTTCTGGGCGAATCCGCTGAAGCTGCGGCCTTGTTTTCTGTTGTTGTGCAACCTACACTAGTGACTAGAGTGTTAGAGGCACAGAGAGGTGACCTTGAGGTAGAATCACTCCGAGAGAAGATCTCCAATGGGAAGGTTGAGAAGGGTTTGACGGTGTATCCCGACCTGAGTGTGAGATACCGAGACCGTTTGCTTGTACCGGAGGCTTGCCGAGAGGAGGTACTCCGAGAGTTTCATCATTCACGCCTTGCGGTGCATCCGGGAGGTACTAAGATGTATCGGGATTTGGGTCGCCAGTTTTGGTGGCGGGGTATGAAGAGAGATGTGGCAGCTTTCGTGTCTAAGTGCCTTACTTGTCAGCAAGTGAAGGCCGAGCATCAGAGGCCAGCGGGTTTGTTACAACCCTTGCCTATTGCCGAGTGGAAGTGGGAGCATGTCACTATGGACTTCGTTGTAGGTCATCCGAGGACTCAGCGAGGTAGTGACGCTATTTGGGTGGTTGTAGACCGGTTGACCAAGTCGGCGCATTTCATTCCGATGCGCGTGAGAGATTCAGTAGATCATCTTGCCGACTTATACATTCGGGACATAGTAAGGTTGCACGGGGTCCCAAAGGACGATTGTCTCGATAGAGATCCTCGCTTTACCGCTAGGTTGTGGCGTAGTTTGCGAGTGCTTTAGGTACTAAGTTAACCTTTAGTCTGACTTATCATCCTCGACCGATGGGCGATGAGGCATTATTCAGATCCTTGAGGATATGCTTCGGTTGTGTCCTTGATTTCATGGGACGTGGAGAGGCACTTACCGTTGGTAGAGTTTGCCTACAACAACAATGTTCCTAGTATCGGTATGGCACCGCTTGAGGCCTTGTATGGCCCGACCTTGTAGGTCTCCGCTTGTTGGGCCGAGGTGGGTGACACACCTTTGTTGGGTCCGGAGTTGGTTAGGGAGACGACGGAGAAAGTTGAGCTTATCCGTAGGAGGCTTGTTACGACTCGTAGTCGCCGAAGTCCTATGCTGACCGTAGGAGGAGACCGTTGGAGTTTGAGGTGGGTGATCACGTCTTTCTGAAGATATCACCTAGGCGGGGTTTGTTGAGATTTGGGAAGAGTGGGAAGTTATCCCCTGGGTTTATTGGTCCTTTTGAGATCCTTGAGCGGATTGGCGAGGTTGCTTATCGTTTAGCTTTGCCGCCACAGTTGGCCAGAGTTCATGACGTGTTTCATGTGAGTATGCTTCGGAAGTATGAGCCAGATCCATCACACGTGTTGGATTGGACCGACTTAGAGGTAGATGAGGATGCCTCGTATGAGGAGAGACCGGTTCAGGTCTTAGATAGGCGGGATCAAATTCTGCGTGGCAAGACCATCCCTTTGGTTAAAGTTTTGTGGAAACATCACGGAGTGGAGGAGGCCACTTGGGAACGTGAGTTGGGAGTCCGCGAGAAATATCCGGACTTATTTGTTGATGTGTAATCAAGTGTTGCAATTGTGTAATTGTAATGAACTTTAAGAACATTTGAAATGCGTTAAGTTGTAAAACATGGAGCATGTCTTGGTTAATGAGATGTTGTAGAACTTGCCTTGTTATGGGAGTTGATTATAATATTGCATATGTTGGCCATATTATAGAAATGGAATTGTATCATGATTATTGCTTATGATATGAATTGTAAACCATCTATGTGGGAAATGGTTGAAATGGAAAGACAATGCATGTTGAAATGTATATATTGTTAAATGCCTCTTGATGAGAGATGGAATGACCGGTAATGGGTCGAATTGTGTAATGTTGTGGTATAACATTGTTTAAAGGAGAGGAAAACTTGCCTTTCAAAACTTGTTTTTAATTTCGGGGACGAAATTCTTTAAGGGGGGGAGGTTATAGCGGTCCCGGGTTTACCCCTTGTTGTATAGTGGTCCGGACATGTGTCCGTGGATGTTGGTAATTGAGTATTGTCTTATTTACGTCCTTTCTTGCTTTGTTTTTGAGTTACAGATGTGTTGGTGCTTGTCACAGTTGGTTAAGCTTAAGAACCAAGTCTAGTTGCCTGTGTTTGATCGGTCCGCCGAGCGACATGTTTACGCCGAGCGGATGGGTTGTTGTTGCTTACGCCGGCGGAGGTTTTGGCGCCGAGCGAGAATGCACCTTTCAAGATTTCGTGCACCCGCAAAACTTCGCAAGTGTGGTTTATGCGCCGAAGCGGTCTTTAGCGCCGAGCGCAAAGATGTTTTTGGTGAGAGTTCGGGGGGAGACTGCGCCGAGCTGGCCGATCTACGCCGAGCGGATGAACTTTGTGTTCGTCTTGGAGCTCGAGCGACAATGTTGCGCCGGCGAACCTGCTTTATGTGTCTTTACGCCGGCGGAGAGTCTTACGCCGAGCGGACTGTCAGATAACCGAAAGGGACTGCATTTTAAATCACTTTTGACTTATCTTCTTTCTCCTACTTTACCAAAACGCCATTTTCGAGCTTCTCACCAAAAACCATAACTTCTCTCTAAGTATTGATCTAGCTAGAGTGTGTTGTTCACCTTTTGTCTTCACAAAAGGGTGTTGATCGTCGAGGGCGCTATTTTGATCCGAATAGTTTGGTGTTTGGAGCATTTTGGTTTTGGGTCCTTCTCCTTGGACCTCATCTTTTGAGGTAGGGATATCCTACTCCTCTTCATGAGTCTTGTCTTTAAATTTTAGCATTTTGATATGTTGGTAGTTGTTGTGTAATTTTGGAAGACTTTGGGCCATTGTGTAATTTTATAAAAGTTTGGGGTTTTGTCTATAATAAACCTAGAAGCATGTTTGGTATAGAAACATGGAATTAATGTTGAAACATTAGTGAAATTAGAACCTAAGGGTTGTAATGTTATGAATTATAACGATGGATGGAATACATTGATTTTATGTATTGTTATGTGATGTGTATAATTGTTGTTTATATGCATTGTGTTGTGTTGGAGGAGATAGGGATGTACTCGGTTTAGGGGAAGATAGGGGATGGACCTCTAAACCGGATGTTATTGGGAGGAGATAGGGGATGAACTCCGTAGATAGTGCATGTATGCTTATCTAGAAATGTATGGGCAGAGCGTATATGCTTGTCCTGGAAAGTATGAATATGATCATATGTTTATTTTTGTTGAAGTGAAATGTGTTGGCATGAGTGCTTGTCTCATGTGAGATGTTTGAGCCAAGGTTATGATATGGCAAGTGAAAAGGAAATATAGACCTAAACGTCTTGGAATTGTATTATGTTATGAAAGAATGTAAAAGAGATGGCCATCTATCAACTGTTAATCTTTTAGTCATTATTCATAATCGGTTTAGTATATTTCTCTTGGTCAGGCTCACCCTATATGGGAACATTATTTTCGTGCATGTAGCATGCCACCTCCAAGGACTTAGCTTGGAAGGCTAGTGGCGGACGGACTTTTTGGTTGTCTTTCCTTTTGTGATATTACATGTAAATTCAAGCCAAGGGCTTAATGTGTAAATGAGTTAGCACTCTACTTTCTTGTAACCAAGTGTTAACTTGGAAAGCTGTAAGCCCTTAGGGCATTTGCTTTTGTTGTTAACATGTAATGCTAATTGTAATAGAACCCTGTTGAATGAAAGGACGTGGATCTTTTATATATCATAGCATGTCAATATTGTTGGGTTTAATGTCATTATTTTGAGGGCGTTACAGTAGCCGAGGTCACCTTTTGACTAGTTCACCTTTGAACCCTTGTGCTTAGAATCATGTTGGAACCACTTGTTTGACCTTCACCTTCACCCCGGCATTTTAGCCGAGATGTCACTGCTTAGCCGAGGTATGTTACCCTAGTGATCTTGTTCCCGGGATAGTATGGCATAGGCCGAGGTGTGGCACACCCTGGCCAAGGTGTGGCACAGCTTAGTCAAGTGTCGTCCTCCCTAGCCAATGTCTTTGTTACCCTGTAGCCGAAGTCCTACCTTTGGCCGATGTTATTGCTTGCCGAGGTCTTGTTGTTGGCCGATGTCTTTACCCGCCGGAGTGTTTCACTGGGTAGCTTCTTAGACACGCTTTGTCAGAGTCTTGTCCTTTCAATTAGTCACCTTTTTTAATAGAGCCAACCACCTGTTGACACGTGTCCGAGCTGAAGGTTAAGTAGCCGACAGACTTAGAAACACATCATTCTTGTCTCAAATCTTGTTCTTGAGGAGAGAGAAGCTCTAGGAAGAGTTCTAGAGTGAGAAGTAGATAGCAAGCTTGATTCTTGGTGTTTGATCCGTTGGATTTGCAATCTGAGGTCAGATTCTTGTTCTCCTTTGATTACTTTTATTGTTTGTCCAGTCACATTGCTTGATTGAGTTTGTCTTGTATGCCATGCATAGATTTAAAGTTGGTTTTAGAAAGAAAATAAGACATTCATGTGTTCTTGAGGAAAGCCTTGATTTGATCCAAAAGCTTGCATCGAAATCTATGTTTTTGTGTTTGTTTCATCAAGATCTTCTTGTATGGGTACCCAGGTCCATGTTTTCAAACTCATGGCACGAAATCTTAGACTTTATAAATGTAAGTTATGATCCTTGCATTCATCTTGTTCATGTTCTTGAGTAGAGGGAAACCCAGGTTTTCCCCGACCTCATTTGTTCTTGAATGTGGCCCTCGGGACCACACCTCGGCGAGAGAGTGTGGAACCTCGGCCAAGACAGATGGTGCCCAAAGATATTTTCCCAAAGTGAGAAGCAGTGTTTGATATGATTTGACTTAGCTTGAGCGACTGCCGAGGTCATTTGCATGCATGTGAAGCTTGTTTGAAAGTGCATCCAATAGACTTGTTATGTGTTTGTAGGACTTGGACTTGCTTTGACCCCGACATCTGAAGAACTATGTGAGTGGCATTTTAATAAAGCTATGTTACAGTATTTTGATGAAAGTCTTGCTTTGCCTTGTTTTGAAAAGTATTTGTAAGCATGAATGTTTATCCCTATTTTGTATGCCTTGTATTATACCTCGTTTGATATCACTCTTGAAAGTCCGTACGTGCTAGGGGACTATAAGCATTTGTAGCACAACTCTTGAAAGTCCGTACGTGCTAGGGGACTATAAGCATTTGTAGCACAACTCTTGAAAGTCCGACGCGTTAGGGGACTATAAGCATTTGTAGCACAACTCTTGAAAGTCCGTACGTGCTAGGGGACTATAAGCATTTGTAGCACAACTCTTGAAAGTCCGTACGTGCTAGGGGACTATAAGCGTTTGTAGCACAACTCTTGATGTCATCCCTTGAAACTTGAAAGCCTCGAAAGACTTGATTGATGAAGCTAGAAAGATTTGATATAAGAACTTGATTTATGCCTTGTGCGGTTTTGTTAAAAGATCTCGGATGTCATTCATGCAAACCCTTTATTGTTTATGCCATTCACTGAGTATCCAAGCTCACCCTCTCTATATATATATGTAGGTGATGAGCAGGGCGGTGACGCCTAAGTGTCTTTTGCCGAGGTGTTTAGCCGAGGTGTTTTGCTGAAATACTTTGCCAATGTGTTTTGGACTCATCTTGAAGATCATGCTTCTTAGATCTTTCATTGTATTTTGTATTTGAAGGCCGAGAAGCCTTTTTGTCAAGATGTAATTCATGTACTCTATTTTGTTATATTGAAGCCATCAAAGATGTATGTTATTTCATTCAACTTAAGCACAGCTCTTATGGACCACTTGTATGTTAATTATTGCTTCCGCATTTGTAAGCCCCATATGTTTACTCTGATTTGTGTGTGAATTCTTGTAAGAGGCCTTTGGTAATCTCGGATTACTGTCCATCTCGGCGCCGACCTTCTAGGGGCGGGTTGGGGTCGTTACAGATTGGTATCAGAGCACAAGTTCCTCATAGTACGTTATTCACACACCTTGAGTCCTAAAGAGCATAGGATTTCCCTTAGAAAGATGATAGGGTTGCATCATGTTGCTTGCTACTTGACAATGTGTGCATCATCTTGGCATAACAGCTTGTTGCTTGCATACATGCTTTATTGCGCATTTCGTTTTAAAGTTACATTTTGCATACTCATAGCATTATGAGGAGAGGAAGACCACCAGTTGGCCGAGGTCAGTCAGAAGACAGATTGGACCGACTGGAAAGACTAGTTGAAGGTTTAACTCGGGAGTTGAGACAAGTAAGACAACAGAACGTTAGTGCTACATCTGCCCAGGCCGAACAGACTAATGGCCGACATGTAGTTCCGCCTCCGCCTCCTCCAGTACCCCAAGTACCCCCACAGCCAGCCTTGTATGGGGACAGAACCATGACTTTGATTAAGGAGTTCAAGAAGATGAACCCGCCGAGATTCCAAGGGGGCGTAGAACCAATGAAAGCCGAAGCGTGGGTTCTAGGAATGGAGAAGTTGTTCGAGATCTTTCCCAGCACAGATGCTCAGAAGGTGGCATTGGCCGCATTTACGTTAGATGACGATGCCCGAAGATGGTGGATGATAACACGGGAAGGGAACCCTGACTTAACTTGGGCTAAATTCTTGGAACTATTTTATGACAAACATTTTCCCCTTAGTGTTCGAGATCGCAAGATCACGGAGTTCCAGACTTTGACACAAGGAAACAAGACAGTGGCAGAATACGATCGTGCTTTCACAGAATTGGCGAGGTATGCGCCTCATATGGTCAGTGATGAGTACAGGAAGGCGAGGAAGTTTGAAAGTGGGTTGCGTACACCGATACAGGATAGAGTCAACATGCTTAACATGCCGAATTACGCTGGAGTCTTGGACAAGGCTATTCTTGCAGAAACCAACTTGAACCGATACCAGAATGCAGGAGAGAACCAGAGGAAAAGGCCGAACTATGACAACCGCCGAGTTCCGTTCAACGCCAAGAAGAAGACGAACGTCGGCAGCTCCAGCAATCTGAACCAGGAAGGTACTACGAAGCCGATGTGTACAAGTTGTGGAAAATCGCATTTCGGAGTTTGCCATTGGGCGTCAGGTGCCTGTTTTGAGTGTGGAGAAATGGGTCATCGTGTGAAAGATTGTCCGAAGTCAAAGATTGATGATGGTAAGAAAAGTGGGAGCACCTCGGGCTCTGCACAGGGAAACAATGTTGGAAGGACACAGATGAGGCAAGGCAGAGTTTTCGCGCTAGTGCCAGGAGACACCCAAAATGCTGAGACAGTAGTGTCAGGTATACTTCAAATCTGCTCTCAAGATGCATACATATTGATTGATTCGGGCTCTACGCATTCATTCGTATCTGTTAAGTTTGCCAAGAAGTTGAATAGACCACAGGAACCTCTTGATTATGTGTTGTATGTATCTGCTCCATCTGGGAGAACTATGATTGTTGCATCTATCTATAGGGAGTGTGTTGTCTTGATTAAGGGTGTAGAATTATTAGTTGACTTGCTGCCATTGAACATGACTCACTTTGATGTTATATTAGGGATGGATTGGTTAGTGACGAATCATGCATCTATTAATTGTGTTTCTAAGAGTGTTACCTTGAAACCCCCAAGCCAAGCCGAGGTTATTTTCCAGGGTAGAGGTGTAGTGGCCCCGCCTTACTTGATCTCGTCCATTAAAGCTTATAAGCTAATTCAGAAAGGGTGCCACGGCTACTTGTGTAGTGTACTGAGTGATCAGAATGGGAAAGTTAGTTGAGCCGACATCCCAGTTGTGAACGAATTCCCCGATGTCTTTCCGAATGAATTGCCTGGCCACTTAGTCGATAGAGAAATAGAGTTTACTGTGGACATCACGTCGGAAACACAGCCGATCTCCAAAACACCTTATAGAATGGCCCCAGCCGAACTTAAGGAATTGAAGGTGCAGTTGCAGGAGTTGTTGGATAAGGGTTTTGTTAGGCCAAGCACTTCACCATGGGGAGCCCCAGTGTTATTTGTTAAGAAAAAGGATGGTACACTTCGTCTTTGCATCGACTATAGAGAACTTAATAAGGTGACCATTAAGAACAAGTATCCGTTGCCTAGGATTGATGATTTGCTGGATCAACTTCAAGGAGCACGAGTGTTTTCCAAGATTGACCTTAGGTCGGGTTACCATCAGCTTAAAGTTAGAGCCGAGGATGTTGAGAAGACGGCCTTTCGAACCAGATATGGTCACTACGAGTTTTTAGTAATGCCTTTTGGAGTAACCAATGCCCCTGCTGCATTTATGGACTTAATGAACAGAGTCTTCAAGCCATATTTGGATGAGTTTGTAGTTGTCTTCATTGATGATATACTGATCTATTCAAAGAGTAAAACCGAACATGAGAACCACTTGAGACTTGCCTTACAGATTTTGAGGGACAGGAAATTATATGCCAAGTTGAGTAAGTGTGAGTTTTGGCTTTCCAGTATTTCATTTTTGGGGCATGTGATTGATGAGGAAGGTATCTCTGTTGATCCTAGTAAGATTGAAGCCGTGGTAAATTGGCCAACGCCGACCAACGTGTCCGAGGTTCGTAGTTTTCTGGGTTTGGCAGGTTACTACAGAAAGTTTGTAAAGGACTTCTCAAGGATTGCAATACCACTAACACAGTTAACTCAGAAGGGAGTGATATATGAATGGACTGAAGATAGAGAGTCAGCCTTCCAGGAGTTGAAGACAAGGTTAGTTACAGCACCAGTTCTTGCACTTCCATCAGGTAATGAGGAATTTCAGATTTTTAGTGATGCTTCACATAAAGGTTTGGGTTGTGTGTTGATGCAAGGGGGTAAGGTCATAGCATACGCATCTCGACAGTTGAAACCTCATGAGAAGAATTATCCCACCCGTGACCTAGAACTAGCAGCCGTGGTATTTGCTTTGAAGATTTGGCGTCATTACTTGTATGGAGCTTCTTGTCAGGTTTTCACGGATCACAAGAGTTTGAAGTACTTATTTACTCAGAGAGAACTAAATTTAAGGCAGAGAAGATGGTTGGAATTATTGAAGGACTATGACATGCAGATTCAGTACCACCCAGGCAAAGCCAACTCAGTAGCCGATGCATTAAGCAGAAGGTCAATGGGAAGCTTGGCGTGTTTAGCCATAACCTCGGCAGAACCAACTATTATTGGGGAAGTAAAAGCTAGGCAAATGGAGGATGAATTCCTGAAGAAGGTAGCCGATGAGATTATCACCAAGCCGAGGTCGGGTTACACATTTGAAGAGGGAGTACTTAAGTTCAAAGGAAGATTGTGCGTGGCCGACATTCCAGAGTTAAAAGGGAAGATTTTGCAAGAATCTCATAGTTCCAGAATTGCTATCCATCCAGGAAACACTAAAATGTATCACGATGTCAAGCAGACCTTTTGGTGGCCGAACATGAAGAGAGAAATAGCCGAGTTCGTATCTCGATGCTTGCAATGTCAACAAGTGAAGGCAGAACATCAGAGACCAGCAGGACTTCTTCAACCTTTGTCAATACCCGAATGGAAATGGGAACATGTCTCCATGGATTTTGTGATTGGATTGCCGAGGACACAGAAGGGAATGGATTCGATTTGGGTCATAGTTGACAGATTAACCAAGTCAGCACACTTCTTGCCTATTCAGACTACATTCAATGCCGACCGACTAGCTGTACTGTATATGAATGAGATTGTGAGACTTCATGGAGTGCCAATGTCTATTGTTTCAGACCGAGATCCGAAGTTTGTTTGTAGATTTTGGCAGAGTTTACAAAGAGCCTTGGGAACCGGGTTGAGGTTTAGCACAGCTTTTCACCCCCAAACCGATGGGCAAACAGAAAGAACAATTCAAACGCTTGAAGATATGCTCAGACTATGTGTACTGGATTTCAAAGGAAGTTGGGAAGCACATCTACCCTTAGTTGAGTTCGCTTACAACAACAGTTATCAAGCCAGCATTGACATGGCACCGTATGAAGCTTTGTATGGAAGGAAGTGCAGATCGCCGATATGTTGGACCGAAGTAGGAGATAAAGTTCTGATCGGCCCCGAACTGATTCAAGTGACAACCGAGAAGATTAAGCTTATTCGTCAGAGGATCGCAACTGCCCAAAGTCGGCAGAAGAGCTATGCCGACCAGAGGAGAAAAGAATTGGAGTTTGAAGTTGGGAACCACGTATTTCTAAAGATTTCGCCAAGGAAAGGAGTTTCCAGATTTGGGAAGAAAGGTAAGTTAGCACCTCGTTACATCAGACCATTTGAAATTCTTGAAAAGATTAACGCGACTGCCTACAGACTTGCTTTACCACCAGGATTGAGCCAAGTGCATAATGTGTTCCATATCTCAATGTTGAGAAAGTATGTTCGGGATCCCCTGCATGTGATTGATCATTTTGGGATTGTGATTGATGAAGAATTGAGCTGTGAAGAGAGACCAATACGTATCATTGATAGGCGAGTAAGGCAATTCAGAAATAAGGCAATACCGATGGTAAAGGTTGAATGGAAAGAACACTACGGCAAGGATGCCACATGGGAAATGGAAGAAGAAATGAACATTCGACATCCAGAACTATTTTTGAACCAAGGTAACTCAAGTTTGGGGACCAAACTTCTTTAAGGGGGGTAGGATGTAATGACCCTCACACTACTTTAACCATACTCAAATGCATTTTATATGATTTTGCTTTGTTAAGTTTGTATCTTAAATCTTGACTTGCCTTGCATCCTTGACTTGTCTTGCATAAGTGATACTTGAGTGTTATATTCCTTGTTGTTGTGTGTGTGTAGCCGAGGTCACCTTTTGACTAGTTCACCTTTGAACCCTTGTGCTTAGAATCATGTTGGAACCACTTGTTTGACCTTCACCTTCACCCCGGCATTCTAGCCGAGATGTCACTGCTTAGCCGAGGTATGTTACCCTAGTGATCTTGTTCCCGGGATAGTATGGCATAGGCCGAGGTGTGGCACACCCTGGCCAAGGTGTGGCACAGCTTAGTCAAGTGTCGTCCTCCCTAGCCGATGTCTTTGTTACCCTGTAGCCGAAGTCCTACCTTTGGCCGATGTTATTGCTTGCCGAGGTCTTGTTGTTGGCCGATGTCTTTACCCGCCGGAGTGTTTCACTGGGTAGCTTCTTAGACACGCTTTGTCAGAGTCTTGTCCTTTCAATTAGTCACCTTTTTGAATAGAGCCAACCACCTGTTGACACGTGTCCGAGCTGAAGGTTAAGTAGCCGACAGACTTAGAAACACATCATTCTTGTCTCAAATCTTGTTCTTGAGGAGAGAGAAGCTCTAGGAAGAGTTCTAGAGTGAGAAGTAGATAGCAAGCTTGATTCTTGGTGTTTGATCCGTTGGATTTGCAATCTGAGGTCAGATTCTTGTTCTCCTTTGATTACTTTTATTGTTTGTCCAGTCACATTGCTTGATTGAGTTTGTCTTGTATGCCATGCATAGATTTAAAGTTGGTTTTAGAAAGAAAATAAGACATTCATGTGTTCTTGAGGAAAGCCTTGATTTGATCCAAAAGCTTGCATCGAAATCTATGTTTTTGTGTTTGTTTCATCAAGATCTTCTTGTATGGGTACCCAGGTCCATGTTTTCAAACTCATGGCACGAAATCTTAGACTTTATAAATGTAAGTTATGATCCTTGCATTCATCTTGTTCATGTTCTTGAGTAGAGGGAAACCCAGGTTTTCCCCGACCTCATTTGTTCTTGAATGTGGCCCTCGGGACCACACCTCGGCGAGAGAGTGTGGAACCTCGGCCAAGACCTGGATGGTGCCTAGCATATTTTCCCAAAGTGAGAAGCAGTGTTTGATATGATTTGACTTAGCTTGAGCGACTGCCGAGGTCATTTGCATGCATGTGAAGCTTGTTTGAAAGTGCATCCAATAGACTTGTTATGTGTTTGTAGGACTTGGACTTGCTTTGACCCCGACATCTGAAGAACTATGTGAGTGGCATTTTAATAAAGCTATGTTACAGTATTTTGATGAAAGTCTTGCTTTGCCTTGTTTTGAAAAGTATTTGTAAACATGAATGTTTATCCCTATTTTGTATGCCTTGTATTATACCTCGTTTGATATCACTCTTGAAAGTCCGTACGTGCTAGGGGACTATAAGCATTTGTAGCACAACTCTTGAAAGTCCGTACGTGCTAGGGGACTATAAGCATTTGTAGCACAACTCTTGAAAGTCCGTACGTGCTAGGGGACTATAAGCATTTGTAGCACAACTCTTGAAAGTCCGTACGTGCTAGGGGACTATAAGCATTTGTAGCACAACTCTTGAAAGTCCGTACGTGCTAGGGGACTATAAGCATTTGTAGCACAACTCTTGAAAGTCCGTACGTGCTAGGGGACTATAAGCGTTTGTAGCACAACTCTTGATGTCATCCCTTGAAACTTGAAAGCCTCGAAAGACTTGATTGATGAAGCTAGAAAGATTTGATATAAGAACTTGATTTATGCCTTGTGCGGTTTTGTTAAAAGATCTCGGATGTCATTCATGCAAACCCTTTATTGTTTATGCCATTCACTGAGTATCCAAGCTCACCCTCTCTATATATATATGTAGGTGATGAGCAGGGCGGTGACGCCTAAGTGTCTTTTGCCGAGGTGTTTAGCCGAGGTGTTTTGCTGAAATACTTTGCCAATGTGTTTTGGACTCATCTTGAAGATCATGCTTCTTAGATCTTTCATTGTATTTTGTATTTGAAGGCCGAGAAGCCTTTTTGTCAAGATGTAATTCATGTACTCTATTTTGTTATATTGAAGCCATCAAAGATGTATGTTATTTCATTCAACTTAAGCACAGCTCTTATGGACCACTTGTATGTTAATTATTGCTTCCGCATTTGTAAGCCCCATATGTTTACTCTGATTTGTGTGTGAATTCTTGTAAGAGGCCTTTGGTAATCTCGGATTACTGTCCATCTCGGCGCCGACCTTCTAGGGGCGGGTTGGGGTCGTTACATTTCTATTCTTCATTCCTTTCCTGTTTACTGTTTATTCTATCAGGGTTTTGTGTGGGTTTGTCTCTCTCTCTCTCTCTCTCTATGGCAAATATATATATATGTTTTTCCCTCCCTTTTTCTTGCCCCAGAATTTTTTCGACCCTTTCATTATATTGTGGGTTGAGATTTAGGACTGTAGATAACAAATTTTGAGAATTCTGTTAGTCTGAAATTTTTGTTTCCCTTCATGAGCAGAATCACACAGGTTGCAATTTTTCCTTGAATGTGTCATCAATTATCATCATGGTTAATTGTTGTGGTTATCACTTTAGCTGATAAGTGATGTTTGTTTTTTAAACATTTGGTGCTGATTGCTTTTTCTCTTTGGTTAGATCACGCGGATCTAATGGGACCGTGTCTTTTTGCAAACATAGTCATTTGAATTATGAAATGTGTGACAATTTTCCAGTTATGTTTCTCCAAATCTGTTTATGTTCTGTTTGATTGCTGCCAAAACAAAAGAAAAGATGAACCTTTTGACTTTTTGTGTTTAGAACGACCATTAAAGCTTATAACTATTTTGAAGTGTATCTCTGCAAGTAGCAATTCGAATTATGGAAAATTGTGACGATTTTCCTGTCCTGTTGTACAATTTCCTTATTTTTTTATTTTTTTTTACTGTTAGATGAATTTTATGATGCCTTATTGTTGGAATAGACATTTATAGAACTACAAGGTTTTCTTTTATTGGAATCGAATGTGGGTTTAAATGGACTTCAGACTCCGACTTTTTCTTCTCTTCATCTCTTTGATGGTTTGCCATTGAAATGACTGTATAACTTTACAAGGTAGTGTTCTCTTTGACCATGATAACTTCTTTAATAAAGGCAGGAAGAAAGCAAAAATTGTATGTTCTATAAAACTAAAGGTATTCAAATTTTATAAACACCCTCCAAAACTCCAAAAATTACAATAACACAACGAAATCGGAGTTGTAATATTCTCAAAGAAAAAAAGTTAAGGAAGTAATTTCATTCAAATGTAATCATGCCTTACATCATGCCGAAGGGTGGCTAAACAAAGAAGTGAATTTACCAACAAATCTAATGAGTGATCAAATTGTCTATAGCAGCATAGGGATAATTTCGGCAGGAGACGCAAAATAACAACCCATGCTGACACTGTTTCCTAAGTGATGATGGAGATGAGGACCCAAACTCCAAAGTGCTCCAAACCACCAAAAGTTCAGATTAAAACGAAGCCCTCGACTCACACACTCTTTTTAATGAAGGATCTGGGGTAGAAACACACCCTAAGTAGATCAAATCTAAGAGAGAAGGTGAGTAGGGTGAGAGAGAAGTCGGACCTTAGGGTTTGGAATCCAAAAAGATCAAGAAAACTGTTCAAAACCCGCTGCTGCCTATATACACTGGTCAGGCTCGCTCGAGCGAAGACTTGGTCGCTCGAGTGACCAGACACAAGAAACCTCGCTCGAGCGAAGAAAAGCTCGCTCGAGCCAAAAACTCGATGCTTCAGGTTTGCAACCCAGAAGCTCGGTCGAGCGACGGAATTCTCGCTCGAGCGAAGAACTCAAAAACATACACCTCGCTCGCTCGAGCGAAGAAAGTTCGCTCGAGCCAAGAAACACAACCCTCAGGTCCTAAGCTCAGACGCAGACTCTCACTCGAGCGACCAAACCCTGGCTCGAGCGAAGGACAAAAACAACTGCTCGCTCGAGCGACCAACTCCTCGCTCGAGCGAAGGTCGAAAATTCTGGACAGCAACACTTGGTTCCTAAACCCAACCAACCTGAAACAAACCTGCCCAAAGATATCCTATAACTCAAAAATAAAGAATTAAAGGACTACAACAATAATTATACAATGCCTGGATCCATGGATCATAAGTCCGAATACAACAATCTAAAGGCAAAGACCGGGGTCGCTATAGTAGGAGTTACCCTCGAAAGATAGAGTGGAAAGAATCACGGGGTTCGGATATAACACCCATGAATATAGGTGAATTGGTTGTATTTCAAGATAATCAACCCGATAGTCTTGAAAATCAACAAATTCATGAACTTTCACCACAAGAGGAACAAGTCAACATAGAGCCTGTAGCTCAAGTCCCAATTGAGACTACCGAATTAAGGAGATCCTCACGAGCTAGAAAGTCAGCAATTTCTGGTGATTATTTTGTATACTCAATGGAGTCTGATTTTGACATCGGACCTAAAGATGATCCTATTTCATTTTCCAATGCCATGAATAGGGATGATTCTAAATTATGGTATGATGCCACGAAGGAAGAGTTGGAATCTATGGCTAAGAATCAAGTTTGGAAAATTGTCAAGTTGCCCAAAGGAGTTAAAGCGGTTGGCTGTAAATGGGTCTATAAGACCAAGAAAGACTCCAATGGCAATGTCAAACGATATAAAGCCAGACTCATAGCTAAAGGTTTCAGTCAAAGAGAAGGCATCGATTATCATAATACCTTTTCTCCATTTTCAAAAAAGGATTCATTTAGAATTATCATGGCATTAGTGGCTCATTTTGATTTAAAGCTACATCAAATGGATGTGAAAACAGCATTTCTGAATGGGGATCTTGAGGAAGAAGTATACATGAAGCAACCTGAAGGTTTTTGTTCTGATAAAGATAGTCACTTAGTTTACAAGCTCAAGAAATCCATATATGGACTAAAACAAGCTTTCCGACAGTGGTATTTAAAGTTCCACAATGTTATTACTTCATTTGGTTTTACGGAGAATGTTGTGGACAACTATATATACCTTAAGGTTAGTGGGAGCAAATACATTTTTCTAGTTCTATATGTGGATGACATTTTACTTGCATCTAATGATTTGGGATTGTTGCATGATACTAAACAATTTCTTTCTCAAAATTTTGAAATGAAGGATATGGGTGAAGCTTCTTATGTCATTGGCATAGAGATTCACAAAGACAGGTCCAAAAGGACATTAGGACTATCCCATAAAGCCTACATTGAAAGAGTTTGGAGAAATTCAAGATGAGTGATTGCACTCCTAATGCAGCACCCCTTTTAAAGGGTGACAAATTCAGTTTGAGTCAATGTCCGAAGAATGATTTGGAAAAAGAACAAATGGTTAGCATTCCCTATGCGTCTGGTGAGGCAATTTAATGCATGCTTTGGTTTGTACACAACCTGAGATTGCATTTGCAGTTGGGATGCTTGGTAGATACCAAAGTAATCCAGGAATGGAACATTGGAAGGCTGCAAAGTAAATCATGAGGTACTTAAGGGAACCAAGGACTACATGCTTACTTATAAGCATGTTGACTGTCTTGAGGTGGTTGGATATTCAGACTCGGATTTTGCGGGTTGTCAAGATTCTAGAAAATCCACTTTAGGATATGTCTATCTGCTAGCAGGCGGTGCTGTTTCATGGAAGAGCGCCAAAGAGACGATAATTGCATCGTCAACAATGGAAGCAGAGTTTATAGCCTGCTTTGAAGCAACCTCACAGGCTATCTGGTTAAGGAATTTTATCACAGGGCTTCGAATTGTGGATTCAATTTCTAGGCCATTAAAGGTTTACTATGATAATTTAGCTGTGGTTTTCTTCTCTAACAACAACAAAAGTGGTAGCCGCAGCAAGCATATTGACATAAAGTATCTTGCTATTCGAGACCGTGTTAAGAAGCAAGAAGTCGACGTGAGCATATTAGTACCGATATGATGATTGCAGATCCCATGACCAAAGGTCTTTTCAGAAGGTGTTTTCAAAACACGTTGAGGGCATAGGGGATTGGTTAGCTCAATAATTTTTCTAGTTGTTGTTTTATTTTGTTTTGTCATGACATTTTGATTATTATTAGTGAAAAGCATCATTTTGTGCACCTAAAGTATTTGTGATGCTATGCTATCCATTGGGACTATTGATCCATAGGGATCATTGGATCCAGAATAACTTATTAGAAGTTATTCATAAAGAATGACACCACATTAAGTTGAGAGTGTGATACAATGTAATACATGGAAGGAAATACTTAATTGATAGAGTATAACCGCCACGATTCGTGTATTATACCTCTAAGGTTTGGGTATTTTTTTAATGACCATCATCAGTTTGGTAGTTACCCGACAGTCAACAACGTGTGTTATATGTGCCAAGTGGGAGAATGTAAGAATATCTATAAAGTGGCACATATACCACATGTTTGTTTTATTTATTTATTTATATTATATATATTTATTATATATATTTAATTGGTTTAATAACTAATTAATTAGTTTAATGGTTAATGGGTAATTGATGTCTGTTTAATATCCTATATGGTGGTTTCATGGAACTTTATAACTTCCCTGATGGTGGGAAGTTATAAGGAGTTACACTTGGATATGGGTCCAAGCCTATCTATATATATGCCTGTGATAGCCATCGAACCTGAGACATTGTTTTGTGCATAGAATAGGCTTGAAACTCTGTCCCTTTCACTTTTCTCATATGATTCTGTAAAAAGTGTTCTGCTAGTGGGATTCTTTATACATTCAAGATTTGATCATTCAAGGATAAAGATTCAAAGGCTTGAGCATCATGGCAGGAGGTATTCTTCTTTCTGAATTAAAATTATTTTAGTTCTAATAGCTTCTACGTGACACTTTTTTGTGAGTTCTATAATGCTCCAAGGGAGCCTATAAATAGGAGATGAGCTTATTTGCACCAATCCATCCAAGAGTTGTAAAGCTTTCTCAAGTGAATATAAAGGCACTCTCTCAAACACTTTTAGTCTTTTTACTTGTCTTTCTTGCAAGTTTGTGAGCTAGGCTGACTTAGTATCATCAAGCGAGGCTTGGGATTAACTAAGTGCCGCACAGAGTGCTTGGAAATAACCAAGGCTGTGACAATATGCTGCAACTACCAAGAAGACCAAAGAGATGACAAGCATCGACACCACCAAGAAACCTGGAAGGCTGCCAAAGGTGAAGTTTGGCAACTTCACATTCAATGTAACACAAAAAGTGGCATAGAATCTAGTCGTAGTAACAAGCAAAAGAGCCCGAAAATAAAAGGCTCATCCCTTAATCATTTTCCAAAGCGGAATCACTGCCATAAGAAAACTTGATGAAAACCCAAATGTGATCGATATGAGCGCAATGAAATGAGATGGCCACATGTTGGTTAAGGCACCAACACTTAAGCATAACAAACAACCCTTAAGCACACTTAAAGGGACCAAACATGGGCAATGAGCATGCAATGTAAAGCTCTGAAAATCTCACAAAACATGATGCCAAATCATGTTAAGCAAGATAAACAAATGCATGCAACATAGGTTCAACACTTGAGGCAAGTCATGGAAGCATTGAACTACACTTATGAAAAACAAATATGGCATGCATTGAACAACCTAAAATAGAGTTTTAGCATGTTAAAACAAAGCCAAATGGCTACTTAGATGGCATCTAAGAGGCTTAAGCACAAAGGCATGCAACATGACCAAAACATGGAGCATTCAATACATGCTTTCAAAGCATTAAAGGAGCAACTAAGGCAAGCATACAAGCACACCAAAGGGACTGAAATGATTCTATTAATGGTTTCAAACCATCAAAAATAATGCAAGTATGACATGCTACACACTCATGCTCTTAAGGCCAACAAGCCAAATACAAAGAGGCTACAAGATACATGCTAAGATCGACCAAAGCAACTTAGGAAAGACCTAAAGCATGACAAAACAAGTATACAAGCTTCATGAATCTAAGCCTAAAACATGCTAGAAATGAAGGCACACAACCTAGGCATGTTAAGGCATCAAAGAGGCATTACAAGGGAACTATGCTAAGCATGCATAGGAGACCAAAACCAACTTAGAAACATGTTATATCATGGCAATATAAGCATGAAAAACAACCCAAACATGCTCAACACACACTCAAGCATAGGCTTACCTAAAGAGGCCAAAACTTGCCCTTTTCAAGGACATCAAGGAGAGGGGATGGCCCTCTCCTTCTTGAGACTCTAAGGCATCATCTTCACCACTGAAATCCCTCAAGATTTCAGTGGTGAAGAGATGCTAACACCAAAGTCACGGATCTCTCACAAAATAGCACAAAAAGTGCCCTTTTCAAGGCCTAAGGGTGGTCAAACCTACCCAAACCACCAAGCACTCTTAATAAACAATAAAGAGGCTCAAAAAACAGAACTTTTATGTATTAATCACTAAGCACAAAAATAGTTCTAAACTAGGTAAAAAGAGGGTGCAAAAAGGGGTAAAAAGAGAGTAGTTTTGTTACCCTTGAAGACCTCTTCACAAAGGTTGATGTGGTTGGTTCCTTGAGCTCAAAACCCACCAAAAACTTCAAGAACAACTCTTTGGAGCCTCAGTTCCAAGAGGAAGGTGAAACACTAGGTGTTGATGAGCAATAGTATGACAATACACACACACTAAGCTAAAAGGAGAAAGAGAGATATATGATAGATATAGAATTCCAAACCCTAAACCAGAGCTTCTCCTATGTCTAACACTCTCTAACTCTCCAAAAATTCTAACCCTTGAGCCAAGAAGAGAAGACCTTCTCTTATAGACAACAAGACTTACAAGCTAAGCAAGTCCAAAGGCTCATCCCCTCCATACACGTGTATGGAGGGGAAACAAAATGCAAACAGCTGTAAGAAAATATCTCACAAAACAACTGTATAAGAGTCGGCAGGGCAAAAATGTCATTTTGACAAATTGACTGCCGACCGGCACAATAAAGTGCCAATGGCAACTACAGCCAGCCGGTGGCCACAGCCGGCGGTGTGTGGGGATGCCTCACAAGGCATTCCCTGCCCCTCTAGAGCAAAACACAAGTGTTTGGTGCAAAACCAAACACAAAACGGTCAAGTTCGGAGGTCCTGAGGAAAGGCGCGCGAGCCGAGAACTCCGGGAACTCCAAACGAACACAAACATGGATAATCACCGAGTGTTCAAGCGGTGACGTCCCAAGTCTTGAGGGCGGTCAAAAATGGGGTGTCTACAACAACATAATGAAAATCCTTCACCACCTCATGCTTTACCACTTCATGAAGATACCACCATTGAAAGTATTGTAGAACCATCACAATCGGCAGTTCTAAGAAGATCTCAGAGGGAAAGAAAGCCTGCCATTCCAGATGATTACATGGTGTATCTACAGGAATCTTATTTTGATATTGGTATTAACAAAAATCCAGTCTCATTTTCACAAGCCATGAATAGTGATGATTCTACTAAATGGGTCATTGCTATAAATGAAGATTTAAAATCCATGGAACAGAATGGTGTTTGGGATCTCGTCAAATTGCCTAATAATTGTAAAAAGGTCGGGTGTAAATGGGTCTTCAAGACCAAGTGCGACACGAAAGGCAATATTGAACGATTTAAAGCCAAACTTGTTGCCAAGGGTTTTACTCAAAAAGAAGGCATAAACTATAAAGAGACCTTCTCTCCAGTATCTAGGAAGGACTCGCTTAGAATCATCCTCGCATTGGTAGCTCATTATGACTTAGAGTTGCATCAAATGGATGTGAAAACTGCTTTTTCTAAATGGGAATTTGGATTAAGAAATTTATGTAGAGCAGCCAGAAGGATTTGCAAAGAAAGGTAAAGAACATTTAGCTTGCAAATTAAAGAAATCCATATATGGCCGTAAACAAGCTTCCAGGCAATGGTATTTAAGGTTTAATGATACCATTACCTCCTTCGGATTTAAGGAAAATGCAGTTGATCAGTGCATATATCTGAAGGTTAGTGAAAGTAAGTTCATTATTTTGGTGCTATATGTGGATGACATTTTGTTAGCTAGTAATGACCTTGGCTTATTGCATGAAACCAAGGAATATCTCTCCAAGAATTTTAAAATGGTCGATATAGGTGAGGCAAACTATGTTATTGGCATAGAGATCTTTAGGGATCGAACTTGAGGATTGCTAGGACTATCTCAGAAAGGATATATTGATCGTGTTTTGGAGAGATTCAATATGCAGTTTTGTTCAGTCGATGATGCACCCATCATGAAGGGTGATAAATTAAGTGAAAAATAGTGTCCAAGGAATGACTTGGAAAGAAAACAAATGAAAGGCATTCCATATGTTTTGAGGCTACAAATCATGCTTTATGGTTGCAAAATTTCATCTCAGGACTTGGTGTTGTTGACTGAATTGCCAGACCGCTGAAGATATATTGTGACAATACCGCAGCAGTTTTCTTCTCTAAGAATGGAAAGTACTCCAGTGGTTCCAAACACATGGAAGTAAAGTACTTAGTTTTCAGAGAAAGAGTCAAGAAACAACAAGTGTTAATTGAAAATTTAAGCACCTCTCTTATGACTGCTGATCCATTCACAAAGGGAATGCCACCGAAGACATACAAAGAGCATGTTATCAGGATGGGTCTTTTAAGCAACCCATGATGTGTATGGTTAATCTTAAGTCTTTATTTTTATTTTGACACTATTTGCGCAATAATAATTTTGTTTCTATTTTTCATGTTCTAAAAGTGTGTGTACACATTAATTTGAATATTGATAAACAGGAAATGTCTTAACAAGACAAATTACAGGAGCCTTTCAGGCAAATAATTATATATCCTAATAATGGACTGGGTTAGTGAAGATTATCGATGGTGTAGTGCATAGAAGGACATAAGACATAAATGTCATATAACTGCTATGACTAACATTGGTGATCTGAAATAATCATAGTATTATAGTTTCTAATATATCTGAATTTATTGGCTATTTTTAAAATTTCACGATCACGTGTCAAAGTTTTTAGTGTGGAATCCAATGTGTCAAAAATTTTATAAATTGCATATTTTGAAAAAAAAAAAAAAACCCGCATAGTTGCATCATAATCGGCTTAATGGGCCAAGTGGGAGAATGTTGAATTTATTTTTTAGTGTGGCCCAATAGCCTATATAGCTTTCACATGTTTTATTTTATTTGGACTCCACAACTAGATAAAGCCAATATTTTAGATAAAGTTTAGTAATTAGAATTTTAAATATGGGATAATTACTCTTCTAAGATAAGAAGGAAACCTTAATGGATAGAAATTCTTCTGATAGAGTTTATCTGGCCCTATTCTCTCCTCTATATAAGGATGGGTGACGCCCCTTACATAATATGAATATTTTTCCATCACTCTAGTTCTATAGTCATCCTAATTAAGAGAGATAGAAAAAAGAAGGTGAGCCAAGAATTCAAGGTTCAACTATTAGGGGCGTTTTCTCAACTTCTCTAATTCAATGGCTGACAAAGGTATGTTCGTTTTATTCTTGAGTTGTATTGAATGCACGATCCTACAAAGTTCAATTTCGCATTATTATTATGGTTACATGTACATTAATTTCTTACAAATATGTGAGGTAGGAGTGCTACAGTTGTTTTCTACTCATTCTACTCCGCATGCAGAATCTTTATTGATTGATTATTACAAGTGTTGATTATGCTCTCTCCCTTCCCTTCTCCCTTGTTCTCTCTTATTTTACTATCTAGGATATTCATTGGGAAAGTGCTATTGGAAGATGTGAGGTGTGCATGAAACTATAAATGGAATGGTCCAGACTTGTTTTTTGGTATTTCCCAACTGGCTGTTTAGTTGATCATAGAGTAGCTTTTTTTCTTTCAGGTTTTTTATGCACCCAGCCAGTACTCCACTGTTTTATAGCTAATTGTAGGATGTTGTTTACGACAATGAAAAGGAATATGCACATACCTCTGTGTGTGGCCATGTACCAAACAAGGGATTGAACACTGAAAATCCCTCTTTTAGTTGTGTAGCTGATAAATAAATAAATAAAAATCCTTCTTCTAGTTGTGGCAGGGGACGTTATTCAAGCTCTTATAGCTTATCGTATCTGTTCATGACATTATTAAGAATAAATCTTTTGATTTTCCCCGTCATTTCTGCCTTTGCCTTTTGTCTTCTTGTACTTTTCCTTCGTTGTCATTTTTTTCCTCCCACAGTCCTTCTCTACTAACTTCAGCTAGATGGGCTGCCGTAGCAACTAGCAAGTAGATGTCTTTATTTTTCATGTGTGTCATCCATTTGGAAAACATGCGGACATCTTTCAAATTTCAGAACTAACATATAATGAGTGAGATTAATTAGAGACATATGCTGATTTTTTGTGACTAACGTATGTTTCAAATATTAGAACTAGAATATGTTTATGTGACCTTTCAAGAGATATATAAATTTGTTTGGCTGGTAGCCTTTTGTACATGTGGTGATTAGGTGATGTGAATATTTTTGGTTACTTACGAAATCTTCATTCGATTAACTAAGTATTGTGCTTTTAAATGAATGCGAGGAATTTAACTATTTGTTAGCCGTAAGTTGAAACTAACATCACAGAAAGTAGTTTGAAGGTGAAACATATGTTCTAAATTAACATTGGTACACTTAATCAATGCAGCCAACTTAAGAATAGTCAAAAGTCATGTTAACAAAAATATTGAAGGAGTATCAACAAAAATTGTATTCACATGCTTTGCCTTGTAAAATACCGCATACCAAAATAAGAGAGATGCAAAAGAGGAAAGTCATTGCAAGTATGTTTGCATGTCTATCTTTGCTTTTGGAATGCTACAAACAAAGAAAAGTCGATTGCCTAATGTTAGTAACTACAACATTATGATATATTTCCATATTTTTCAATCAGCAACAAAGCAGTAATGCTATAGTAACCATTAGTGCTTGCGACTTTTAGAAACATTATTGTTATTATGGATGCATAAGATTTGGTATTGAAGAAAAAAATTGAAGAAAACAGAATGAAGAGGTAAACAAAAATTACTTACCGAAAAAAAAGGTAAACAAAAATGATTTGTTTTTTTAAAAAGTATTAAAATAAATGAGGTTGTTCAATACAGTTGTTCAATTTATCTAACAGAACACACAAGGCACAACAACCTTGCCAACAAATTTACTTACAATTTTGGAAAAGCACTTATACATTGGTTTAGACTAAATAAACAAAATGAAGTACTAATCTATCTGCATTCTTACCAAGTTTGTCAGTAAGAAATTGACCTTCATTTGGGCTATTTAAAAAATAAAAATAAATAAATCAATTTTAAGCGTCAATATTGAGAAAAAGCAACTTTGATAAACATGGGCAAAAACTAAAAACTTTAGGAATATCAAATTTTAAATAGCATATCGTACTTGTTTCTCTATTCTATATGCTAGACAAAGATAAACACCTTAGGTGAAATTAAAAATACGTATGTACAAGCAAATTAACCTCTATATCAAGATATGAAGAAGAATAAGTGGAAGAGGTGGAAGAATTAGTCGACAATGTCTTTGAATGAAATTGATCCATTACAATCATGAATTCTCACCATTATTGAGCGAGAGAAAAATCCAAGAAACAAAAACAATCAATTCAAGTCAAAAGAGATGCTACTCAAATGAACATTTTTATGGAATTCCATTCACTCCATTTCAATGAACCAAACACTACCTAAGAGTTACAAATAAAAGCTTAGCCCAACAAAATAATGTATCTATGTTGCAGATAAAAGGAACAGATAAAGTTGTATCTCATTCTTGACACAAAAAAAAAAAACTTTGTCATTGTAAACATCATGATGTTTGATAAGAAATATGTTGGAAGGAACACAACAAAGAAGATGCGAAACAAATCAACCTACATAATCTTTATAACTAATTGGAAAAATTCAATCCATGAAATATGGAGTACAACTAGGGTTTTTAAGTTTTCATTTTGTATTCATCATTTTGTATATAAGATAGAAGAGCAAAAACCAGAGTATTTTGGATTAAGTGATTCTTCACATTTCACCTGCGTTTTCTCTTTCCCTTTTCAATTCTCTACCTAAGTCCATGAACTAAGCACAGCATAAACAGCTACAAAATAGGCAAAAGCCTAATGGACAAACTTAAAGAGAAAAGCTTCATCAGATGTTGATTATAGGGGTAGAGAGTAAAGAACCACTACAAAAACAATTCACAATAACAGTCAAATCCATCCACCCCCATTGTAAGGGCATATTTGAATAGTATGGTTTTTTTTCTGAATAATTTAATTCATATCATACGGGTCATCTAGTAACAATAAGCAGCAATCTTCCTGCTCTAAGTAACAGAAGGAACATAGTACATTTGAAATCCTTGCACTTACAAGCCAAACCATTATGAACCCAACCCAACTCATCAGTAATCAAACAAAAATCAATTACAAACAACACAAACTCAAGATCAACAAATTTGAAAAACCTATAAAACCATAATTATACCCAACAAAAAAAAAATTAAAGTCTATTGCCGCTTTTCCTTTTGGCACTGAGTAGTGTTTACAGTCTATGTACTTTAACAGTTCCTATAATAGACCACTGTTGCAATGGAGATTGCATTGTGTAGACACCCCATTTTTGACCGACCTTAAGACTTGGACGTCATCGATTGAGCGCTCGGTGACTGCGCATGTTGTGCTCGTTCTGAGGTTACGGAGTCTCGGCTGAGAGCCTTGCCTCCGGACTTCGGGACTCTTTTGTGCTTTGTCTCGGTTTGCGAATCAGGTTCTGTTTTCTCTTCCCGAAGGAAGAGAGAGGTCTCGTAGACCATCTCTCAGTGGCCGTAGGCTACCTTTAGTGGTCATAGACCACTATTCCCGTTTGGAGACCAGTTTCTGGTTTTCGGAGTCGTCGGCCATACGCCTCGGTTCGGGACCGCTTAACTTTCTCCGTTTGCTCTGGTTTTTGGCACACACCTTGTTTTCTCTCTCTAGAGGGACACTGTGGCCTGGGAGACCACCTTTGTGGTCGCACGCCACTTTCGATGCTTAACAGTCAGTTTTCGGGGCACCCAGATGCGCGTTTCGGCCCACGAACCCTCGTTTTGCATTCGTCTTGGTTCAGTTTTGGCATGGACCTTGTTTTCATTGATTGGAATGGAAGGTAGTACAAGGGTGGGAGACCACCTTTTCTCCTTGGAGACCACTTTTCCCACGTCGGCCGATTTTCTTGTCAAATAACTGGTCTCCTTCATCTTTTGAGCCACATTTACTAGTCTCCCATACCACCACTAGCTTGCATTCAAGGTGGAGACCACCAATCAGGGCTGCCGACAACCTTTCATCAGCTTAGACCTTTTGAACTGGTCAGCCGACCAGGGGAAGTGGTCGGCCGACCACCTGAACTGGTTGGCCAGCGCTCTGCAGTCTTGTCTCAGTGAGTTGGTTCCAACTGTGCCAGCTGGAGGGCACAGACTGGATCCTCCATACACGTGTATGGAGGATGTTTGCCCTTGGTTTGAAGCTTCTAGGAGAATCTTTGGACCCTTTGTTCTATAAAGGAAGGGCTCCCCTTCCTTGTAGAGGGTTCTGAAACTAGTCTAACGCATACATATATCTCTCTTTGTATCTCTACACTTAGGGTTAAAAAGAGTGAGTTTCTTGGCCCCTTTGCACACCACTTCATAGACACACACTTCCACCCTTTCTTGGAGGTTCTTGGATCTTGTTTTCAGAGGTTGAGGGCTGCATTTTTGGTCCAGAAGTTACTGGAGTTCTTGAGCTTCGAGGGTAACACACTATCCCCCCCTTTTAAGCTTTAGTTTGCTTCATCTCTTAGCTATACTTGCAAGCATTTTTGAGCTTTGGTGTAAACTGAAAAAAGCCTTATTTTGAGGTCCTTAACATGTTTTCTTAAGATCATTTTTCTATTAGGGGTCATCTACCCCCTTGCATGCTTGTTTTCGCCTTGTTTTGAGCCATGCACTTAAGCCTTTGCATTGGCCTTTGTTTGGCCTCTTAGCCACTGAGATTTAGTGGATTTTCAGTGGCTAGCATGCTATTTTGAGTGCCAAAATCAGAGAGGGGTGACCCTCTCTCTCCTTGTTTTGTTTTCTAGCATATTTGGCCTAACAAAGGAGCCCTTACTTGCATGCTTCCTAAGCTTGGTTCAGGCCTTTTTCAGTGGGTTTTAGGGCCTGCATAAGCTTGGTCCAGAGCTAGTTTTTCCATATTGGATGTCCATCTTGCATGTGTAGAACAACCCTCTTTATAGCATATCAAAGGAGCATATGTTTGTATCATTTGGAGGCCTATTTTAGGCACTTTTTGGTGATTTTTGGGACCTGCCTAGCCTCTGTCCATGGTTGTTTTGGTCCCTATTTGCTTGCCTCTTGCATGTGCAAAGAAATCCCTTTTCATGGCTCATCAAAGGAGCACCTCATTCTTGCATGCATGGACCATGTTTCAGTGAGTTTTTGGGATTTATTTGGCATGTCATACCTCTGAATTTTGCTAGTTTAGTGGTCTCTTGAATGCTTTATATACTTGTAGTGTAAACCCTCTTCACTAGCTTGTATTACATGTTGTTTTGGCCCTTGATTCTAGCACTTTTTGGCCATGCCCTAAACTGATGTTGTGCATGTTTTGGACTGCCTTAGCTCTGTTTTCATGCCTCATGGTCGAATAATTCTTGCTATGCATAGTTGTAGTGTAATGTCCATGCCTAGCTTTGAGTTTTGAAGCTTCTTGCATGCTTGAATGGTGGTGTTTCCATGTTTTGGGGTCATTGAGCATGTCATTTCAGAGCCTATACTTGTGCCATATTCCCATGTTTTCCACTCTTTAAATGTGTTCGAGAGTCATGCTTAAATACCTCATTTATGGGCCATTGCATGAGCTCCATTTCCATGCCTTTCAAGCCATCATTTTAGTCCATTTTCCTACTGTTTTGGGCCTGCATAGGGACTGTTTGGGGCCAGATTGGTCATTTGTGCAATGCTTTGCATACCTCTAGTGTAATGCGCTTCACTAGTTTCGGTATTTGAGCCTTCTAGCATGCATTGTGTGAGCCATTTGCATGATTTGGAGCCACTTTGTATGTCATTTCAGAGCTAGAGAATGTGTGATTGTATGCCACGTTTCATCCCTTGCCATGCCTTAGTAGAGTTGCACTTTGTGCCTTAGGTTTGGTCCCTCGCATTGTGCATGTTTGCATAAGTGTTGTTGCCTTAATTTCATCATGTTTGACCACTGATTTGGGTGTGGCTGAGGCTCACCTATCTTGGTTTAAGTCCATCTTGCATTGTATATGCCGTTTAGTCTATGTTGTTGCATGATTGACCATTGCATTGTGTATGCCTTGATCATTTCATTGTTAGTCTCTACGTGTGCATTGCGTATGCCATCTAGTTTTTGTGTGCATTGAGTATGCCATTGATTATTCCATAGCATTGTGTATGCTAGTAGCGTGTTTGCATATCATCATCTGCATGTTTACATCATTTAGTGGCATTATGTTTAGGTTGCATGTTAGAGTTGCATTCGTGCATGCCATGTGTATTGCATTATGTTTGGAGTAGGATTTAGCCCAAACACGGTGATGTTTCGTACTCCAAGTGACGAAACGTGCCTCGATTCTCGGTCGTCGATACTCCGGATTACCCATGATGGAGTTTAGGCCTTGTTGTGTTTATATGTGCATTCATTTTACATCGAGCCGTGCAACCTGACTCCTCGGCCATCATGCATCGAGATGCGTGATTGGTGCCACGTGGATCGAGGATCACATTCCCTAGAGCTATGCAATGACGGAGAGAGTGGTTATGCACACATATGTTGAAAATACTTTGCCATGCCCCTTTCTCGCTCTGTTGCGAAAGAACCGGAAACCGGCAAAAGCAGTCATTGACCTTTTGGAGCTTTGTACAATGTTCTGGAACCGGTTGCAAACAGAGGCAAATCAGGGCATTGCGATGGATTTCCTAACAAGACAACTTGAGCATACATGCATCCTTCATCATTTCGAGCTGAGCTAAGGCAGTCCATTTCATATAGCATTGCATGCTAGTTTTTTTTGCTTTCTTCGTTAATTTGTTAATTAATGTTGTGTAATAATTAGTTGTAATTTGTTATTCATTTTGGTTGTGCAATATTTATTCGGACCCTCCGAAGAGGGCAATGCTGGCCTTAGGCACGAGTCAGGGTTTCCTAAATTCCCAAAACAAAATATTTAGGCGGCGACTCTGTATTTGGCAAAGCAGTCCATGTTTGGCACTTCTTTCTAAAAATCATTTTTCCAAAACGATTTGTCGAATTTGGACTCTTTGGTGATTTATCAATCTTGCATTGCACTTTGCGAGATTAGATTCAGAACCATCACATTTGAGTCTGAACTGTAGTAAGCCCAATGTTCGGGGACGTCTATAGTTTCTGGCAACTCTGCTGGGGAGTTAGAGAACTTGACTAGAACTCATGTTATCTTGTTTTGACTACACTTACGTATTTCTTTGCATTGCATTTGCATTAGTGCGCCTAGGACACCGTGTTTGCCATCTGCTGCTCCTGAATAGTTTGCCGGAGGCTCGCTTTGAGAAGCGTGCCATAAAATTTGACCGATTCTGAGCTCTACCACGTTGGGGACACAAACCCTGGTTTTCGCTGGGTCAACCATTTTGACCATTTGACCTAGTGCATATTCGGAATCCATATTAACCAGGACAGGTTGCTCACCCGATTGTAGGTTGTTTGAAAAAGCTGCGTGCGTAGTGAAACCCTAGCTCCTGACAAAATAGGATAGTGAAACCTTATCCCAACATAAGGGTGTTTTTGGATCTCGCTTGTTTGCTATGTGCTTTTAGAGTGCGTCTCTACAGGAATGCATGTATCAGTTTACAAGTTTGGGTATCGAACTGCGGGCACCGATTCGATATTTTGGGAATCGATTATCTGCGGGTATCGATTCGATTTTAGAAGCGATAATTTGGGAACAATGATCGGTGTTTGAAACGATCTATTGACTTATCAACTGTGTGTTGTGTGTTGTGTGTTTATTCTGTTGTTATCTTTGTCCGTTTGTTTGGTTGTTTATTTCTTTATTATTGCTTTATTTATCTTTTTGCTTGGTAGTTTAGCACAATTGCTTGCTTGAGACCAAGAAGATATTCCAAGCACTCGATTAGAGGTCGCCGACTCAATCGATCGAGGATCCGTCGACGGACAACTAGTGTTTTGTTCCTTACCCCGGTTATCGAACGGAGGTCGAGGCGGCGTAGTGTATCCGGCGAGGTTGCGGTCGGTGGTCTTTGAGCAGTCGGTGAGATTTCGAGTCTATTGCGAGACAGATATACCGGTAGTTCAATTAGATCAGGATAGTATGGCAGGAATGGAGGAGGTGGTCCGTCAACTCCAGGAGAGCATGAGAGTCATGCGATGGGGCCGTCCGTCGAAAGTCGCCAAACAACAAGCCGAAGTCATGGCCCAGCAGGCCGATCTAATTACCCGGCTACTAGCAACAAGAAGCCGAGCATCGACTTCGGTTCCTCCCCACCGAGAGTTCGATTACACGAGGCGGCGAATGTCCAAAATGTCCAGGAGGACATAGATATCCCAACGGGGTCGCCTCCGCCCCCGATTCTACCTCAACTATCCAAGGCACCCACGCCTATCAATCCACCGGATTCTCCCTTCGAATTCGAGATGGACCCTCTGACGTTGAAGTTGACAAGCGAAAAGCTATTCAAGAAATCCCAAGGGGTAAAGTCCATCCCAGACATTGAGGACGGATATACCGACGCGACTGTGACGGTGCTAGATCGGTTCAAGATGTCGCAAATTGACCGTTTTGACGGATTCGGGGATCCCATGGTGCATCTACGTTTGTTCTCGAACATACTAAGGCCAATGGGCCTCACCAGACTACAGAAGCTTTCATTGTTTGGCCGGACCCTGTCAGGTGTAGCGGCCATCTGGTACGCAAAATTGGAAGACGATGTCAAGCGGGCGGGATGAGATGGTGAGGCTTTCATTGCATGATACTCTATAATACACAAATCGATATTACAACCCGTGATTTTGAGACGACAAGGTAAGAGCCGAAGGAGAGCTTCTCTGATTTTGTGACCCGGTGGAGGGCCAAGGCCTCAATGATGACCCTTAGGCCAACTGACAAGGATCAAATACCGATGATTGTGTGCAATCTCCACCTAAGCTCATGCGAAAATGATTGTTCTCCCCTTCCCCACCTTTTTGACGGTGCGAGATGGGGTACAAATTGAGGATGCTATGAAACAAGGTTTGATTGACCAAGACAAAGAGCAACCTAGGAGAACCTTCAACCAAAACAACAATGCAGGCACATGCAGTGTTGCAACTGCTAGAGCTTCGGAAGTAAGCATGCTCACCACCATTCCTCCAAGAGCCCTTGCGGCTACACCATTCACGGTCGTCCGTAGCAACCCTAAACAACCAAATTCACACCCCAAGGCCAAAGAACCTTCACCCCACTATATATGCCTCTGTCCAAGGCTTTGGGGGTCTTAATCAGAAAAGGGCACTTGAAACCCCTGGAGCCGCGGCCATTGCCAAATCCACTACCTCCCTCTCATAACCCGACAAAATATTGCGCCTTTCACCAGCAACGTGGTCACGATACCGACCATTGTTTCAGATTGCGTCATGAGATTCAAGATCTCGTTGACAAACAAGTGATTATGCCTCCAGAAAAACCCAAAGTCACAACTAACCCTCTCCCACCACACAACCAAGCTCCACCTCCCAAGCACATTAACTTTATCCAAACCGGGGTCACATCATATGACCCCAGCATATATATCACCCCATCTCACCTACCCAAGCTGGAGGTGTTCCTTTCTGACAGCACCGACTTGTGCATGTTGGACATCTCCCAAACCCAACCCGAGCCAATGGTGGTGGCTGTCGAAGACAAAATAGGGATAACTTCAGAGGAAAATGGGAGTGTTGATTTAGGGACTAAGGAATTGGGGAGCTTTGCTGAGGAGGTGTACAATTTGAGTGGCTACATTACGTCAGCGGGTCAGATTAGGCCAAATGTGGAATTGCCGGTGGAGGCAGAAATTTGTGTACTACGGGGGGATGGACTTGATCAGAGGATAGATGACTTAGCAGTTCTGGAAGGGGACATCGCTGATCTTCAGATTTTCAACGAACAAGATTCGAGGGACATGACAGTCAACTAGTTCGATTTTGAGGGGTCAACAGAGGTCACAGGGTGGCTTGACGACGAACCAGATATTGTTGAAGAATCTCAGCTGGAGAAGGGCCCGTTAGGGGCAAGGACATCAACTGTGGTTGGAAGGGTCGGGAATCAGTTTTCATCGCCGGAGAGGGCCGATGCTAAGAATTTCGCTCAGGATTTGGGCATTGTGAATGCAGGAAATGTTGAGCAGACTGTGTTGAAGTAGTTAGAACAAGAAGGGATCGAAGATTCTGAAAGAGCTAGAAAGACTAAAGCTCCTGTGCGGGTTGAGAGTGTTGTGTGCACAAGAATGAATTATCTGAAAGTGCAGAAGACAAAGGCTGCGGGCAAAGGATTTTTATGTGAGGCGGGACAGTGTCTGCTTCATTGCCGATGGAATGTGGTGGGAAGACGATGATCTATGTCTTGCCCACACAGATGAAGATTGGGGAAGCAATCAACCTGATGATACCTGGTATATCGGCGAAGTTGATCATATGACAAGGAGCGGTTAGTATTTCAAGCTCTCGCATCTAGACCAACCAGAAGCGTCCGGGAAGAACAAGGAGGCAGAGAAACAGAAAGAGAAGCAACTCGAAGATGAGGTTGTGCTGAGACAGTTGAAAAAGATACAAGCAGACATCTCCATCTAGGGACTGCTTATGGCTTCTCGAGTACATAGACAGGCCGTCCTTTCAGCCATGGACAAGGCCAAACTCTCGATAGACACCATGCCGAAGCAGCTAGTTGGATTGGTTTTTTCGGGAGGAGGTTCCCTGACGTTGACCTTTTCTAACAAAGAACTACGCTGAGGCGCAAATCACAACAAACCTCCTTACATCTCTGTGGAATGTAAAGGCAAGTGGGTACCGGTGTTTCTTGTCTACACGAGATCCGCCATTAATGTGTGCCCGTCGAGGACGGCATATGCAATCGGGTTAAAGCCCGCGGACTTCATGCTAACTGCCCAGGTGATTCAGGCATATGATAACACAAGCAGGGAGGTGATGGGGACTGTCAAAATTCAGACCCAGGTTGGTCCAGGATAGCACGAGATCGATTTCCATGTCTTGGACGTTCCCGCAACCTTTAACCTACTTTTGGGGCGACCGTGGTTCCACCAGGTAAAGGTAGTTTCTTTCACCATGCACCAGATGTTGAAATACCCTCACGGGAAGGGGGTAGCTATAGTTTTTGGAAATTCATCTATTTATCTCCTGCCGGAGGTGTCTACACTAGTCTTGGAAATCGAGCACGGCACGGAGGATGTGTTCTTGTCAGGGTTTACACTGGTTGAGGCCTGGGTCGTTCAGAACATCTTGGCTAATAGGGAGAGTTTGCATGTCAGCGCTCAATCAGTGTACCTCATGAACAAACTCTAGCACATCCCTGGGATGGGACTGGGAAATAGTGGCCAGAAGGGCGTCGCAGTATCGGCCGAAGTGCCGCACAACCCACATACCTTTGGCTTGGGTTATTTACCCACCAAAGAGGACTGGGTGAGGAAAGATAAGGAGATGGCTGGGAGAGCCAGAGCAAAGAAGGCGGGGAAGCATTTTAAGTTGATGCATCGACCCATCCAGGGTACCCTAAACGGGCGCTTCGTCCGGGAGGGGGAGGACTTTCCATTTTGTGGCTTCCCAGAGCCATGGCTGAATGCCGAGAGGGACCCCGCGCTACAGTTCGGACTCCTTTCTTTTGTTGTTGCGGTTCTTAATCTGAACCAAAGAGTCCACCTCTGGCAAATCGTTTTAAGGAAAACAGATTTTTTGAAAAGTAGTGCCAAACATGGACTGCTTTGCCAGATACAGAGTCGCCACCTAAATATTTTTTTTTAAAGGGGGAATTTAGGAAACCCTGACTCGGTGCCGAAGGCCACGTGTCCGTCATCACCAAAGTGACTTGGCTCGGGAGCTTGGGTACGATCGGGGAAGGTCAGCTATGAGCACCCCCTTTCGCCCGGTCCGAAGACCGGCCTCTACTAACCATGATATCCTTTTTTGAAAACGTTATGAGTTCTTATTCCGGTTATTAGCCTAGAATTACTATGTTATGCGCACAGCAAACAAGTATAGACTAGATTTGCCTAATTTGGAAATAAGCATTGCATATCCGTTTGTTTTGGAAACAGTTTGAATTTGCTACTCGCAAGTAGGCTAAAACACGGATTTCAATGAGTTATTCCAACTCAAGCAATCCAACCTCCACCCACAGGCATTCAACAGTTTATCTCATGTAAGTAATTAGCCGCATGGCAAGCATACTGTCATGTTAGCATTCACATGCGTGCGGTATGCTAAAACATAAATACTTACATCGTACTCCGCGCCAAAACAAGAAATTAGTTAGCAAACATGCATGACCTAGTTCATGTTAAGTGGCTAATGCATCGCATACAGGGATGTAATCTAGACAGGCTCGGCTATCCCTAAACATGGCGCGTGAAATGCTACAACTATCACGTATTCAATTTGGAATTGAAAATACGATGCAGTTTGTATGATGTGCCGAGCCCGATGCATGTGAACAAATGCATGAATGCACGCATGCAAAGCATAAGGTATGCTAAGGTAAATGTGCCCTAATCTACCATCGTAAGCAGGTAAAGAAGTGGGGTTGGAAGACATGCACCCACTCACGCACACTTATTACAAATATGCCCTCACTCGGAGGGACCGAAAGAATATACAAATTAATTAACTACGCAAGCTAATTAAATATTAAAAATTGCCTAAATTAATTAAATAAATTAATTAATCTAATTAAAGCAGTAAATGCCTCGGGAAGAGGGCAAGATGCATCACGCGCCCGGGACTCGCTCGGAATCGCACTGCCATACTCGGATTGCCTCTGTTTTCCCTGCCTTCCTTCTCTGAAGACTGCCAAAGTCTCAGGAGTGCCTCTTTGGGCACTCAAGATCACCACCAGCTGGGGTAGAACACCACCGGCTGAAGAATGTCTCCACCGGCACTGAATGCATCTATCAGCTGCCAATAGACTGCCGGTCGGCACTAAAAAGTGCCGGTCGGCACAAAATGCCTGCAAAACCTGCAACTCACAGCAGCAGAGGACACAACTTGCATGGCAATGTAATTCAAAGCATGTGTGCACCAAACACACTCCTTATCATGTTGATGACTCAAAGGAAGGTGTGCCTCGGTTCTCGGACCACCAATCACGCATTCCCATGCATGATGGCCCAAAGAACCAAGAGTGCAATTTTGATTTCAAATGCATACAAACCAAACAAGCACATAAGGGTGCTAAACCTCCATCATACTTCACTTCAAGAGGCCTAGCATGCATGTCAATTTGATGCAATCCTAGACATGTCATCTATATGCAATATGGACAATGCAACTTAAGGATGCTAGTATGTAGACACACATACAAAACAAGTATGCAAACTAAGCAATGGGGTGGCCTTAGACATGAACTAGACAGCTCCAAAAGGCCTAAAATCGTGGCTAAAACCAAGGAAATGAAGGCTAAAATGCACACACACATGCATGCAATTATGGTCCAACACTTAGGCACAAACATGGCAACTCTTAAGCACACTTAAAGAGACCAAACATGGGCAATGAGCATGCAATGTAAAGCTCTGAAAATCACACAAAACATGATGCCAAATCATGCAACAAAGCAAGCCAAGCAAAGCAACAAATGGCCCAAGTACTTGAAACAAGCCATGGAGGCTTAAACCAAGGCCAAGTCCACCAAGCCTCACAAGGCTAAGGGGACTCAAAAGCAGTCCAAGCAGACCTAAACAAAGCCTAAGGAGCACCTAGATGGCATCTAAGAGGCTCAAGCACAAAGGCATGCAAAATGGCCAAAACACGAGGCATTCAACACATGCTTTTAAAGCATTAAAGAGGCATGCTAAGCAATCAAACAAGCATGTATGAGGGACTGAAATAGCATGCAAAATGGTTCCAAACCATTGAAAACAATGCAAATGAAGCATGTTATACACTCATGCTCTTAAGGCCAACAAGCTAAATACAAAGAGGCTATGAGATACAAGTCATGGTTGACCAAAACAAGTATGGACAGACCTCATACATGACAAAATAAGCATACAAGCTTCATGGAGCTAGGCCTAAAACATGCTAGAAATAAAGGCATACAACCTAGGCATGTTAAGGGACTAAAGAGGCATTACAAAGCAACTATGCTAAGCATGCATAGGAGACCAAAACCAACTCAAAAAAATGTTATATCATGGCAATATAGGCATGAAAAACAGTCCAAACATGCTCAACACACACTCAAGCATAGGCTTCCTCAAGAGGCCAAATCTTGCCCTTTTCAAGGACATCAAGGACAGGGGGTGGCCCTTTCCTTCTTGAGACTCTAAGGCATCAGTGGTGAAGAGATCCTAACACCAAAGTCTCGGATCCCTCACAAAATAGCAGAAAATGAGGCCTTTTCAAGGCCTAAGGGTGGTCAAACCTACCCAAAGCACAAAACACTCTTAATAAACAATAAAGAGGACCAAAAAATAGAACTTTTATGTGTTAAAGACTAAGCACAAAAACTGTTTTAAACTAGGTAGAAAAGCAATACAAGAATGGGGGATAAAAGGGAGGTTTCTTACCCTTGTAGCCTTTCTTCAACAATGGTGACCTTGATGTCTCCTTAAGCTTCAAACCAGCCAAGAACACCAAGAAAAGGCCCTTAGCACTTCAGTTCCAAGAGGAAGGTGAAACACTAGGTGCTTGTGTGCAATAGTATGAACTAAAGCACCTAGTGTACAAAATGAGCAAGGAAAAGAGAGATAGGATAGATATAGGATTTCTAACCTAAAACCAGAGCTTCCCCTCTGTAATTTCTCTCTAACCCTTCAAAAATTCTAACCCTTGAGCCAAGAGAAGAAGTCCCTCTCTTAAAGACAACAAAGCTTACAAGCTAAGCCACCAAAAGGCTCATCCCCTCCATACACGTGTATGGAGGGGAAGCAAAATGCATACAGCTGTAAGAAAATATCTTCCAAAACAATCGTATAAGAGTCGGCAGGGCAAATTTGTCATTTTGACAAAATTGACTGCCGACCGGCACAAAAGAGTGCCGACCGGCACAATAAAGTGCCGATGGCAACTACAGCCAGCCGGTGGCCTCTAGCCACAGCCGGTGGTGTGTGGGGATGCCTCACAAGGCATTCCCTGCCCCTCTAGGGCAAAACACAAGTGTTTGGTGCAAAACCAGACACAAAACGGTCGAGTTCGGAGGTCCTGAGGCAAGGCGCGTGTAGCCGAGAACTCCGGGAACTCCAAACGAACACAAACATGGATAATCACCGAGTGTTCAAGCGGTGACGTCCAAGTCTTGAGGACGGTCAAAAATGGGGTGTCTACAGTTGCCACTCTTTGACAGAACTCGAAAGTCAAAACAATGACGGGAGTGAATGTCAAAGCCCGGAGACGACCCATTTTGACCCGGGCAAGACTTAGACAAACATACAAAGCGCAAGTGGTTGAACCCGCAGCCTGCCTACGTATCCCTTAAGGAATCAAACCAGCGTAGTTCAGATGCAGGCACACATGCCACAGATAAGGTATTATCTTGCGTGGCAAGGGCAAAATGCAACTGAAAATGCAAGAAGCCGAGCATAACTTATGATCATGCAAAGAAAGCTGTAACGAAGCACACATGCGACAGTTTTAAGCTAGCATACTCCAAACTACACTACAATGCAGAAAGGGTGTAAGAGAATTATGCAATTCTCGATACGTCTCACTCGGAGGATACAATACCTGTCCGGCTCGTCTGGTTGCACCAGCTTCAAATGAACCGTACATACAATATCGTGCCTGAAAAGAAAACAAACTTAACAAGTATGATATTGTTAGCAGTATGCATGACAATGCAAATGAGGCACACATGCCAATGCTAGCGAGACACGCATGCCGATGTGCGTAGCAGAATGGTGGGTTTGAACACATGTAAGTAAAGCAGTGCACGCATACAATGCAATGTGTATAGAAACTTGAACACATGTAAGTAAAGCAACGCACGCATACGATGCAATGTGTATATATAGAAACTTGAACACATTTCAGTAAAGCAACGCACGCATACGAAGCAATGTGTATAGGAACTTGAACACATATAAGTAAAACAGCATATATACGAAGCAATGTGTATAGGAACTTGAACACATTTCAGTAAAGCAAAGCACGCATACAATGCAATGTGTATAGGAACTTGAACACATATAAGTACAGCAACGCACGCATACGAAGCAATGTGTATAGAAACTTGAACACATGTAAGTAAAGCAAAGCACGCATACAATGCAATGTGTATAGGAACTTGAACACATGTAAGTAAAGCAACGCACGCATACGAAGCAATGTGTATAGAAACTTGAACACATGTAAGTAAAGCAAAGCACGCATACAATGCAATGTGTATAGGAACTTGAACACATGTAAGTAAAGCAACGCACGCATACGAAGCAATGTGTATAGGAACTTGAACACATGTAAGTAAAGCAACGCACGCATACGAAGCAATGTGTATAGGAAGGATACAAATGAAATGCGAATGAAATGAGGCACGCACACCTCACTGGATGTAAAATGAAAGTGAGGCACACATACCTCACTGGATGTAAAATGAAATGCAAGTGAGGCACACATACCTCACTGGAATGCAAGACTAAAAATAAACATGAGCATGAGGCACACATACCTCATGAATGCAAAACGAAACTAAATATGAACATGAGGCACACATACCTCATGGATGCAAAACGAAACTAAATATGAACACGAGGCACACATACCTCATGGATGCAAAACGAAACTAAATATGAACATGAACATGAGGCACACATACCTCATGAATGCAAAACTAAATGAAACATGAACATGAGGCACACATACCTCATGAATGCAGAATGAAATGAAACACGAACATGAGGCACACATACCTCATGAATGCAAAACGAAATACAAAATGAACATGAGGCACACATACCTCATGAATGCAGAACGAAATGAAACACGAACATGAGGCACACATACCTCATGAATGCAAACGAAATACAAAATGAACATGAGGCACACATACCTCATGAATGAATCACGAGCAAATGAAACACGAACATGAGGCACACATACCTCATGAATGCAAAACGAAATACAAAATGAACATGAGGCACACATACCTCATGAATGCAAAACTGAAATAAACATGAACACGAACATGGGGCACACATACCTCATGAATGCAAAATTGGAAATAAACGTGAACATGAAGAATGAAACTCGTGAGGTAGCACACCTCGCGTGGATGAAACTGAAATGCAAAGTGATATGCAAAATGAAGCACATGAGGTAGCACACCTCACGTGGATCAAAATGAAAATGCAAATAAAGTACGTGAGGTAGCACACCTCATGTGGATGAAAATGGAATGCAAATGAAGTATGTGAGGTAGCACACCTCACGTAGATCAAAGATGAAAATGCAAATGAAGCACGTGAGGTAGCACACCTCACGTGAATCAAGTATGAAAATGAAAATGAAGCACGTGAGGTAGCACACCTCACGTGAATCAAGTATGAAAATGCGAAGATGAAACACATGAGGTAGCACACCTCACGTGAATCAAGATGAAATGCAAAATGAAGCACGTGAGGTAGCACACCCCACGTGGATCAAGATGAAATGCAAAAGAAACACGTGAGGTAGCACACCTCACGCGAATCAAATGAAGTGCAAAATGAAGCACGTGAGGTAGCACACCTCACGCGAATCAAATGAAATGCAAAATGAAACACGTGAGGTAGCACACCTCACGCGAATCAAAGGAAATGCAAAATGAAACACGTGAGGTAACACACCTCACGCGAATCAAATGAAATGCAAAATGAAACACGGGAGGTAGCACACCTCACACGAATTAAATGAAATGCAAAATGAAACACGTGAGGTAGCACACCTCATGCAAATCAAAATGAAATGCAAGGCGAAACACGTGAGGTAGCACATCTCACGCGAATCAAGATGAAATGCAAAATGATGCACGCGAGGTAGCACACCTCACGCGAATCAAAATGAAATGCAAGGCGAAACATGTGAGGTAGCACACCTCACGTGGATCAAGATGAAATGCAAGATGAGGCACGCGTACCTCGAGATGCAATGAAATGTAAAATGAGGCACGCATACCTCATTTGATGGAAAAAGGAATGCAAAATGAGGCACACGTACCTCGAGATGCAATGAAATGCAAAATGAGGCACGCATACCTCATTTGAATGTGAGATGAAATCAGTGTGACACGCATGCCACACTAAATGCAAAACAATGCAAGTGCAAGATGCCCGACGGCGTGATGCAATGTACTGAAGTAGTGCGATGAACGCATGCAACGCTGCAGGGCAACTTTTGAATTTTACAAAAGACAAAAGGATACAAAAAAGGATACAATCTTTGCTTGAATTTGAGTGCCACGCACAGTAGACACGGTCTGAAGTCAAAACGGAGGCGGGTTGAGCATCCGGAGTGCATTTTCTTGCACTTTCTTGCGCTATGAAGACCAACAACTCCTCATTTTGCCTAAACAAGACCTTGGGAACATCATCGGCTGGATTAGAGGGCCACCGGATGGCCACCGGCTGCAGAATATACTCATCGGCACAATATTGTGCCGACCGGCACAAAATAGTGCCGACCGGCCAAAAATTGCTGATCGGGGGCAGTTTCGACAAATTTCTTCGGGTTTTATAAAATAGGGTTCCCAAACCCTATTTTCTCATTCCTCTACCACCGAAATCCAACCCTCTCTCTCTCTCTAGAGCATTCTTCTCTCATTCTTTCGCCGTTTTCTTCGCGTTCCAAGTCTGTTTCGTCGTTGGATTCGCATAGTTCATCGCGTTTCGGACACTTTCAACCGAACAAAATCTCATTTCGGTGCATCTTTTGGTCTTTCCGTTTTTTCGGGACTTGTTCCCCTCGATTTCATCTTCATTTCCGTGTCTTATCATCTTCCGACCTTTCCGGCCATTTCCGGCCCTCTCGGGGTTGACCTTCTTGGTTGACTTTTCATATTCCGGCTTTTCCGGCCATTTCTGACTATTTTCTCACCACCATTACCATGGCTGACGACATTCCACCTGTCGAGACTCCCCCAGACCACGAGATGGATCCCGGGGTCGAGCTCCTCCCGCTGAGCGAGCGCCCGTTTGATCCGGCGACCTATCGCCCGGCGATTCACGTACTACCACCGGATGGTCTTCGCTACTTCCGCAGCTTCGACAGGGCACTGGACCCAGAGCTTCTGCTACGCGAGCCGACCTCTCACCTATCATTCGGCGCTTCCGAGGTAACCCTTTTCTCTGTTTTACTTTCTGCAATGTAGAACTGTAAACTGTCAACTGCCATAGCTGATTACAACCGTTAATTGCCTAGCTCTGATATACTGTACTGTAGTTGATTGCACTCATGCTTGCAATTGATATCTGTTTTAGGACCGACACATGCACACACACTACACTAGCCTCAATCACCCAAACAGACGGCACATACTGTATTTCACTGCAAACTCACCAAAACCCGGCATTTATCTGTATCTGAAAACTTGCACGCATGCCATATCTATCTGTATTGAATCACTCATACACGCTGACGCATCACACGTTGTATTTCACTGCGAGCACACCGGCACCCGGTATCTGCTAGAATCTGAAAACCTGCATACATGCTAGATTTGTACTGAGTTTTTCATGCCTTACAAGATCAGTGTATTTAGCAATACTTTGCAACTGTATTCTTGAAAACAGAGGGATTCCCATACTGTCCGCGGGTATGGGAACGTTGCTGCTCGGGATTGGTATGCGGAGCTTCTGGCGATTTGCGCGCGCATCGTGGACCGAGCGGCCGGCGCTTTCTGCGAGGCTATCGACTTCTTGCTGCCTCTCCTGACCTTGGCAGAGAGGTGGTGGGACACCACCGATTCATTTCATCTGTCGGCGACCGGGGACATGACGATGACCCCTTACGACTTCTCGATGCTCACCGGCATCGGGGTAGGGGGTGATCCGATCCCCTTTGACACCGATATGGATGAGTGGACCGCCGCTCAGGTCTACCTTCTCGGCGAGGCGCCACCACTTGCTCGTCCGGGATTTGTCCGCTATTCCTGGTTCGAGGTGCAGTTCAGGGTCCAGCCTACCCTCATCGATGCAGCTCCGATGACCCAGGATGCCGTGGAAGCGATGCGCGCGGCTTCTTGATGTTTCTGCTAGGGACCACCCTATTCGCCGACCGGGCGAACACCGTGCCTCTTTGCCTCCTCAACGCACTGGTGGATGTTCGCGGATTGTCTTGATATATTTGAGGCGGTGCCGCCAGCCACCCTCTGACTACATGAGCTCGATCTCCGCTGCGGCCAGACGGTTGCTCGGAGGCTACTGGCGAGCTTGGGAGGTATGTCTTCTTCTCTTCTTTACATTCTGCCCTACCTTTTCTGTACTTTGCACTGCACACTGCTTGTATTTTGCTTCACATGATTGTATCTTTGTACACCACGACACACACATACTCTGCTCTGCTTGACTATATCACTTTCGCTCTGCACACTCTGCTTTGCACAACACTGCAGCTCTGCTATTTCGCTCTATTCTTCATACCTTTATCTGATGGTCATACTGACATCTATTTTGCAGTTGTGGGTCTACGCCTACTTTCCCAGGCTGGAGCCAGTGCCCGAGACGGAGACTCCTCTAGTCATCCCCTTTTCACGCTGCTATGACGGGAGGTGCACACGGCGTCCTCGGGATACCTTGGCTTCTTTCGCCGATTCTTGACACCATCACCCCTCCGAGGTATGTTTTTCTTCTGATTCATTTAAACTTTGCTTTACACTTGTACATTTCAATACCGTAGATAACCAAGCAGTATTAATTCAGTCACTGGCGGCCGTGGGCTGCGGTGCAGCGAGATCGAGATAGGTTCGCCGGTCTTTGAGAGACCTCTCGCTCTGGGATTTCTTTGGGAGCGCCCGATCTGTCGGGCTTGGTACCTGGGTGAGCGTTTCCTACGCCAAACCCTTGGGTTGCCAGAGCAGATAGTCCCGGTTCACCCTCCTGAGCACATGAGGGACACCGAGAGGTTTTCTCTGCAGCAGATGGAGGACTACACCCTCGGCTGGGACGAGGACATCTACAGGGGCGAGGGCGACTACTCTGAGTACGTCCAGACCTTCCTTATGCGGCCTCTGAGTGGGGGCTCCCGAGCTGAGCCTGAGAGACTTGCGGCGCCGGTGGCTCAAGCAGAGGTAGGAACAAGAGCAGGATCATCACAGAGAGCTCGAGCTCATGGCGGAGGAGTAGTCTAGAGGGGCGAGGGACTGGCCCGCTTGCCTACCATCTTGACATCTGAGGCGAGTGGGAGACCTACAGATCCTTTGCTCCTCCCATTTGGTCATAAGTTGGCTGGCATTCCTGACTTGCCTCCGGTATGTACCACTTTATTTCTACATCTTGCATTGTCATTTCATTTCAGTTTATTCGATATTCCACAGAATACTGATGCATCTAACACTTTTGCAGGCTTCCTCCGAGTATACACGATAGTCGGTGGAGTTGTATGCCTTCCTGATGGGGATGCTGCAGCGGACCCTCGACGTCTTGGCCATCTGATCTTCGGTATGTTCTTCTACCCTGATGCGAGACCACACCTTTGTTTCGCCTGTCTGGCGCACGACACAAAACCTGATAAACTGCTCACGGCATTCACATACTGTACTCTTACACTGCACTCTGTACTGATTTACTGCTCACGGCATTTACACATTGTACTCATACACTGCATTCCGTACTGATAAATTGCTCACGGCATTCATACACTGTACTCGTACACTGTATTGATTCACTGCTTCATGTATACTGATGCATTTGTCTTTCATGCCTTTTCAGCCTCCCTTCCCGATTCCTCCCGTGGGTGGTGGCGCTCCATCTGGACCTCCCATTTCTACTCGGGATGGCAGGATATTCCCCCGTAGGGGGCGTGGCCATGTGGGGAGCAGCTCACGGGCTCCGGTTCCAGGCGACGGTGAGTCGGAGGCGGAGGCGGAGGCCTCGAGGAGAGGCCAGGTAGCTCGGGCTCGGGCTCCTCTGCAAACTCGGCGACAGCTCTGTGCTCCTGCCCGGGAGGAGGCGAGAGATCCCGGCGAGGCCATTGATGATGTTACAGACTTTGCTGTTTTTCTTCTTTTCTTTTCTTGTACTTTTCTCTTTTAGTAGATAGAGTACTATGTCTTGCCTTGACGATTTTGCTTTCCTCAAAACTTATGTACTTGAAAATATTATATGAAATGGAACAAACTTTTATCTAAAAAAGACTGTTATATTTGCACATTTCATACTTTGCACTGCATTGCATCATATTACACCTCAAAATGTAAATGATATGGATCTTTTGTCTGAAAATTGAGCACCTGCACTGTACTAATCGGACAACTGACCAACTAATAGCAAAACAAACCAGACAAATCATCGCTCAACTTGGACACACACTCTAAACTCTGCATGGGGATTGATGTGGATACTTCCCATATTCTGCGGGGGATTAGACTACATATGGCTTGTAACACAATACTCGGTTCATTCTGCACCTGACAAACTTGGAACAAATGACCCATAACATAGACTCGGCTCATTCTCACACGGCAAGCTCGGACAAACAACCCAATCTGACAAGATGGACCTTAACAACTGAAACTGGCTGAAACTTGAAACACACTCGGATGCCCCAAATTTCCCTTTTTCTTCTCTTGCCTCGCATAGATGCAGAGAATGGCACAGCACCCTGAGCATAAACGATTCTTGGGGTAAAGAAAGGTTTTCAACCTGGGTATTGAGCTTACTGGCCCGACTAGGGGACCCAGGCAAAGGAAACAAAAGGCGCAGGACCTAGATACAACGAGACACACTCGGGAAAGACTCAAAACAACAGTTGAGACTGGCGATTCAAAAGACACGACACACGGACGTGTTTAGAGAGAACAAAAGACCTCAGATCTTGGGGAGCCAATTTCTCCGGGCACATTTCCTGCCTTTTCTGATTTGCGATTCTCGCATCACTCGGCCCTCAAGCTCGGTTTTTCTCTCAAAAACCCTTTTCTCACTTTTCCCTCAACTTACACCTCTCTATTCTTTATTCTCTCATTTTTCATCCCTCCCCGGGGCGATTGACAGACGAATAGGAAGTTGCGGGTTCGCGCCCAATACAGCTAGCTCGCGGCTATTTCTTCTGGTAGATAGGGTGCCTTTCTGGCAAGTGCGTTGATAACAAGGGAGAGGCGGAACACCCGGCTCGACTGCGCCCCTGGTTCATTACTTTGACCATTTTTGGTTGTTTCCTTTCTAAAACAGTTTTGATTAAAATGATCGTCAAATCGACATACTTGTTCAATTTTTGTTTTGAAAATCATGCGAGTCAGGCTGCAAACACTGAAAGTTTCCCTTTTTTGGGTCCAAACATGGTCAAGTTTTGGAAAATAAAATAGTTTTCGAGAAAATAGTCAACCTCAGTAAAAATTTTCAAAAACTAAATTTTTGCAAACAATCGCTGCTAGACAAGCACGGAACTTACCCTCGAGATGCGCAACCTCGGATCGGAGGCAATGGAAAATTGCCCCTGGCTTGAAGGGGGGAAGGCAACGGAAAGTTGCCCCTAGTTTGGATGGCAACTCAGGGTAACTTTTGGCAATGGATGGCAACGGAAAGTTGCCCCTTGTTTGGATGATGCCGCAGCGTGCCTATTGATGGCTGATCGCGACCGGGCTCTCAGGCACGGAGAGGGCGGGGACGGCCACAAACAATATATGGACACAGTCACCTTGAAAGCATTGGTGGCTGGGCTCCAGGAGGAAGTTGATCAAGTAGTTCCTGTTATTACTGCCGAGACATCGGAAGAGGCACAGGTGATCAAAACCATTTCATAGACTGGGACGCTATGAAAGCGTTGGGGGCTGGACTTCAGAATGAAGTTGCCTACGTATCCCAAACATGAGAATCAAGTCTTACGTAGTTCCGGGTTAAGGTACACTCGGGTATTTTAACCTTCACTATTTTTAGGCTCTTACTTTTGCCAAGGCGCCCAATGCGGGTTTTCGACCTTGCGAGCTTCTTTTCATTTTCTTTTTCATCATTTTTTTGTATCTTTTTCTTCTTTTTTTTTTTGTTTTTTGGTTTTTTGTGTTTTTTTTCTTTTTTCTTTTTCCTTTTTTTTTTTTTTTTGCTCTAACTTTTGCAGGTCGCCCATCCGGTTTTCGCCCAATGAGCCTCTCAAGGTAAAAATGTAGCAAGTCCGAGCCAAATGATTTTTGAAATTGAAGCCTCCCTGTTTTTAGGGGAACGGCTGTTGCAATGCTTTGCAGGAGAATCCATCACGGTTGCTTCACAAGCTTCCTCTGGAAAGATCTAATCTTCTTGCTCTGATTTCGGTGCCTCTTGTTCGAAGGCTGCTTCAAAACTGGCCACACAGGCCTCCTCTGGTAGTGGACCGTTGAACATTCTAGATGAGCTCAAGGTGCAAAACGAACGGATTGAAACTGGAGGCTGAGAGCGATCCTAAGCTACACAATCTCAAGAGCGATTCCACACAGGTCTTCGCAGGACTGCGCAAAACATTTTGTTTTTAAAAGTTTTTAAGAAAACGACGCATCGCTCGCGCTGAAGACGGTGTGGGACCAGTCTGGATCGAGCCAGGGTCCTTCTCAGTACTCACGCTGGCAAGCATGATTTCTACTCATTAAAAGGGCTAGCATGCCTCTCTTCCTCTCAATTTGATCAAAGTTTTTACAAATCCCGAGGAATTCCTTCCTCTTCGTTTTTATCACCGCAGTGTTCAAAAAGGTTTTTGAAATGCTCAGGTCAAAGCAATAATCTTCGGGGTACAGAAGAGCAGGTGGAATGCACTGCTGCCCTGTTCAAATTCTCTAGCACAATTAGCCCAAACAAACAATGAGCACGGAAACAAGGTAGCCGCAGCTGTTTCATTCAGGTTTCTCGGATGCAACTGGCTCCACGGTAGAGACAGACTCAAAAACAAAACACAAGAATAATTACAAAGCAAAACGGCATCCGAGGCAACAACCCCGGAATTGCCTGGTATTCTATACAAAGGGGACCGACTCGTTACAACAAGGCAGGCCCGTAAGCAAAAAGGACTGACTCACAACAATGAGGCAGACTCAAAACAAAAAGACTGACTCGACACCCAAGTCAGAATTTACAAAATCAACATTCGTAGACGCTCAAAAATGCGTGCCAGACGCCACATCAAAAAGCTCGAGGCGCTGCCCGCAGGCGGTTGAATTCCAATTACATACTCGCAGTATCGGTGTGCTCGAAGTCCAACAACTGGGTGGTAACGGAGTTGGCCGAGGTGGGTGGGAGAATAACTTCATTATCTATCAGATCCTGCACCTCATGGCGGAGACGGAAGCAATTATCAGTGGGGTGGCCGGTCTGCTGATGGTACGCACAGTACTGAGTAGCGTCATGGCCTGCTGGAAGAGGGTGCGGAAGAGGCCGCGGCTCAAGAGGTGTAAGGTGCCCCTTTTTAGCCAAAATCAACAACGCCCTAGACAGCGGCATGTAGAGGGCATGGAACTGCGCCCTCGGGGCTGGTACTTCGAAGCTTGAGCACTCTTGCTAGACGTACTAGCGAAGGGATCGGCAGGTGCAGCCTTGGGTTTCTGATTTCTCCCAGGTACAGGATTGGGAACGGGAGGAGCTACTCTGGCATGACGGGGCCTGTCCCGGTTTTCTGACTGACTTGAACTCCCCTCAGGTGGAGTGGGGAAGACATCCTCCACAATTTTGGTTACAATCGCGGATACCTGTTGCTTGTTCATTCCCCCGGCTTTCAAAGCTTCTACTGCCCACAGCAGTTGTTCCATAGGATCGGCGTCTGCCTTTGCTTTGTCTTTTCCTCTGGCCTCAGCCTGATTGAGGGTTTGGGTTGATACTGGTACGTCGTTGCCATAGCTAGAGGCCATCTCCGGCTGACTGAGTTCGATTACGATCCGTCCCAACAGCGGGGGCTCCTAGGGTACGAAACTCCCGGCATACGGTGCAGCTGGAGATGAAGCTGACATCCCATAGGCGAGATCTGCCACAGACCTCTGGAGGTCACCTATCATCCCCATCATTTCAAAAGTAGTAGGCTCGCGAGCCTGATATAACTGAGGGGCCCATACCGGATGTGCAACCGGCGATCTGGGTGGATGCGGCATGTCAACAGTAGTCTCACTATGTAGGGTGACCCCCTGATCCAACGTGGCTGCCATAACCACGATCTCTTCTGAATTCTGCGTCATGCTAAGCTCTGCCTTGGCAAAAAGAAGACACTAGCTGTTCTGGATCAATCCTCTGAATCTCCGAACTGAAAACAAAAAACAAGCGAGATTTCATTTAATCGCACCAAACACGGATGCTCTTGAACAATCAGACTCCACTACTGATCACTGTTTCCCAGAATCACTGTTCTCAAGACCAAACTGATACCCACGGATAACCGGTTCTCAACAACACTGACACTGGTGCCCTCGGGCCAGATACCCATTCTTGCAAACTGACATGTACTTTCCCTGCAGGGATACATTCTAAAAGCACATAGCAGATAAATGAGAACCAAAACATCCCTATGTTGGGGTAGGGTTTCCCTGTCCTATTTTGTCAGGAGCTAGGGTTTCACTATGCACGCAGCGGTTTAAAACAACCTACATCGGGTAAGCAACCTGTCCTAGTTTGGAATGGTCACTATGGGTCCGAATATGCACTAGGCCGAATGGTCAAAAAGGGTGCCCCGATAAAACCGGGGTTTGTGTTCCCATGCTGTCAGAGCCCACAACCGGTCAGCCTTATGGACATGCCTTGACAAGACAAGCCTCCGGCAAACCGTTCAGGAATGGCAGATGGCAAACACTGTGTTCCTAGGCACACCAATGCAAATGCAATGCAAAGAAACACACAAACATAGTCAAAACAGGATATCACGAGTTCGAGTCAAGCTCTCTAACTCCCAAGCAGAGTCGCCAGAAACTGTAACACGCCCGCGAGGGACCCCGCGCTACAGTTCGGACTCCTTTCTTTTGTTGTTGCGGTTCTTAATCTGAACCAAAGAGTCCACCTCTGGCAAATCGTTTTAAGGAAAACAGATTTTTTGAAAAGTAGTGCCAAACATGGACTGCTTTGCCAGATACAGAGTCGCCACCTAAATATTTTTTTTTTAAAGGGGGAATTTAAGAAACCCTGATTCGGTGCCGAAGGCCACGTGTCCGTCATCACCAAAGTGACTTGGCTCGGGAGCTTGGGTATGATCGGGGAAGGTCAGCTATGAGCACCCCCTTTCGCCCGGTCCGAAGACCGGCCTCTACTAACCATGATATCCTTTTTTGAAAACGTTATGAGTTCTTATTCCGGTTATTAGCCTAGAATTACTATGTTATGCGCACAGCAAACAAGTATAGACTAGATTTGCCTAATTTGGAAATAAGCATTGCATATCCGTTTGTTTTGGAAACAGTTTGAATTTGCTACTCGCAAGTAGGCTAAAACACGGATTTCAATGAGTTATTCCAACTCAAGCAATCCAACCTCCACCCACAGGCATTCAACAGTTTATCTGATGTAAGCAATTAGCCACATGGCAAGCATACTGTCATGTTAGCATTCACACACGTGCGGTATGCTAAAGCATAAATACTTACATCGTACTCCGCGCCAAAACAAGAAACTAGTTAGCAAACAAGCATGACCTAGTTCATGTTAAGTGGCTAATGCATCGCATACAAGGATGTAATCTAGACAGGCTTGGCTATCCCTAAACATGGCACGTGAAATGCTACAACTATCACGTATTCAATTTGGAATTGAAAATACGATGCAGTTTGTATGATGTGCCGAGCCCGATGCATGTGAACAAATGTATGAATGCACGCATGCAAAGCATAAGGTGTGCTAAGGTAAATGTGCCCTAATCTACCATCGTAAGCAGGTAAATAAAAGGGAAGAAAGAAGTGGGGTTGGAAGACATGCACCAACTCACGCACACTTATTACAAATATGCCCTCACTCGGAGGGACCGAAAGAATATACAAATTAATTAACTACGCAAGCTAATTAAATATTACAAATTGCCTAAATTAATTAAATAAATTAATTAATCTAATTAAAGTAGTAAATGCCTCGGGAAGAGGGCAAGATGCATCACGCGCCCGGGACTCGCTCGGAATCGCACTGCCATGCTCGGATTGCCTCTGTTTTCCCTGCCTTCCTTCTCTGAAGACTGCCAAAGTCTCAGGAGCGCCTCTTTGGGCACTGAAGATCACCACCGGCTGGGGTAGAACACCACCGGCTGAAGAATGTGGCCACTAGCACTGAATTCATCTATCGGCTGCCAATAGACTGCCGGTCGGCACAAAATGCCTGCAAAACCTGCAACTCACAGCAGCAGAGGACACAACTTGCATGGCAATGTAATTCAAAGCATGTGTGCACCAAACACACTCCTTATCATGTTGATGACTCAAAGGAAGGTGTGCCTCGGTTCTCGGACCACCAATCACGCATTCCCATGCATGATGGCCCAAAGAACCAAGAGTGCAATTTTGATTTCAAATACATACAAACCAAACAAGCACATAAGGGTGCTAAACCTCCATCATACTTCACTTCAAGAGGCCTAGCATGCATGTCAATTTGATGCAATCCTAGACATGTCATCTATATGCAATGTGGACAATGCAACTTAAGGATGCTAGTATGTAGACACACATACAAAACAAGTATGCAAACTAAGCAATGGGGTGGCCTTAGACATGAACTAGGCAGCTCCAAAAAGGCCTAAAATCAGTGGCTAAAACCAAGGAAATGAAGGCTAAAATGCACACACACATGCATGCAATTATGGTCCAACACTTAGGCACAAACATGGCAACTCTTAAGCACACTTAAAGAGACCAAACATGGGCAATGAGCATGCAATGTAAAGCTCTGAAAATCACACAAAACATGATGCCAAATCATGCAACAAAGCAAGCCAAGCAAAGCAACAAATGGCCCAAGTACTTGAAACAAGCCATGGAGGCTTAAACCAAGGCCAAGTCCACCAAGCCTCACAAGGCTAAGGGGACTCAAAACAGGTCACAAGAAGACCTAAACAAAGCCCAAGGAGCACCTAGATGGCATCTAAGAGGCTCAAGCACAAAGGCATGCAAAATGGCCAAAACACGAGGCATTCAACACATGCTTTTAAAGCATTAAAGAGGCATGCTAAGCAATCAAACAAGCATGTATGAGGGACTGAAATAGCATGCAAAATGGTTCCAAACCATTGAAAACAACGCAAATGAAGCATGTTATACACTCATGCTCTTAAGGCCAACAAGCTAAATACAAAGAGGCTATGAGATACAAGTCATGGTTGACCAAAACAAGTATGGACAGACCTCATACATGACAAAATAAGCATACAAGCTTCATGGAGCTAGGCCTAAAACATGCTAGAAATAAAGGCATACAACCTAGGCATGTTAAGGGACTAAAGAGGCATTACAAAGCAACTATGCTAAGCATGCATAGGAGACCAAAACCAACTCAAAAACATGTTATATCATGGCAATATAAGCATGAAAAATAGTCCAAACATGCTCAACACACACTCAAGCATAGGCTTCCTCAAGAGGCCAAATCTTGCCCTTTTCAAGGACATCAAGGAGAGGGGGTGGCCCTTTCCTTCTTGAGGCTCTAAGGCATCATCTTCACCACTGAAATCCCTCAAGATTTCAGTGGTGAAGAGATCCTAACACCAAAGTCTCGGATCCCTCACAAAGTAGCAGAAAATGAGGCCTTTTCAAGGCCTAAGGGTGGTCAAACCTACCCAAAGCACAAAACACTCTTAATAAACAATAAAGAGGACCAAAAAACAGAACTTTTATGTGTTAAAGACTAAGCACAAAAACTGTTTTAAACTAGGTAGAAAAGCAATACAAGAATGGGGGATAAAAGGGAGGTTTCTTACCCTGGTAGCCTTTCTTCAACAATGGTGACCTTGATGCCTCCTTATGCTTCAAACTAGCCAAGAACACCAAGAAAAGGCCCTTAGCACTTCAGTTCCAAGAGGAAGGTGAAACACTAGGTGCTTGTGTGCAATAGTATGAACTAAAGCACCTAGTGTACAAAATGAGCAAGGAAAAGAGAGATAGGATAGATATAGGATTTTTAACCTAAAACCAGAGCTTCCCCTCTGTATTTTCTCTCTAACCCTTCAAAAATTCTAACCCTTGAGCCAAGAGAAGAAGTCCCTCTCTTAAAGGCAACAAAGCTTACAAGCTAAGTCACCAAAAGGCTCATCCCCTCCATACACGTGTATGGAGGGGAAGCAAAATGCATACAGCTGTAAGAAAATATCTTCCAAAACAACTGTATAAGAGTCGGCAGGGCAAATTTGTCATTTTGACAAAATTGACTGCCGACCGGCACAAAAGAGTGCCGACCGGCACAATAAAGTGCCGATGGCAACTACAGCCAGCCGGTGGCCTCTAGCCACAGCCGATGGTGTGTGGGGATGCCTCACAAGGCATTCCCTGCCCCTCTAGGGCAAAACACAAGTGTTTGGTGCAAAACCAGACACAAAACGGTCGAGTTCGGAGGTCCTGAGGCAAGGCGCGTGTAGCCGAGAACTCCGGGAACTCCAAACGAACACAAACATGGATAATCACCGAGTGTTCAAGCGGTGACGTCCAAGTCTTGAGGACGGTCAAAAATGGGGTGTCTACAGGTTCGAGATCTTCTTTGACCTGCAGTTATCTGGGGATGACGTTGCCAAAGAACGAACAGACCCATCAGCTGAGGTTGAGCAGTATAAGGAAGTGGATTCCGAGAGCACTGAAATTGAAATGGGGGTAGCATTGGCATGTCTACTTTCAGATCCTCCGATCGAACAGAAGTGCTTGGGGGATAACTTCTCGGTATGCATGATCAGGAATGAAACGGCTATGAGATGGTGGACTCACATTTTGGATGCATCCATCGCACCCTCTCTCATATGACAGTACGAGAAGGGATTTCTATCAAGCAAAGACCAGTCGTAGTGAGCCGAATCTGATTCCACCAAGTCTCAGAGAGTCGAATTAGGTTCCAACTCGTCTGAAGTCCGAGTCCCAGATTCCCGGGGTGATAACCCGGATGCCACAAATTCTGCCTAGTTAGTCTTTTTTCTTTCTTTTGAGTCTGTAATGTAAGAATTGGACGATTTGGAAATGCTTAATGAGAATGGAATGGTCAGGCTTCATTACTTTTCTGCCTTTGATTTATAGCATTAATCAGGACTTTCAAAATTTTGATGAAAACGACGAGGAAAAAATTCCTCGATTTTACAACGCTTAATTGATCAAGAGCAGGAGAGATTTGTTAAATCCCTGGTTGATGAAATCACTACAGTTAATGTGGGTACTGAGGAGGACCCGCGGCTGGTCCAGATCGGGTCCACGTTGTCTTTGGAGGAACGTGAGCGCTTAGTCGCTTTATTAAAATATTTCAAAGATGTTTTCGCGTGGTCCTACGAAGACATGCCTGGAATCGATCCTGAGATTGTACAGCACCAGATCCCTCTTGACCTAGAGGCCCGACCTGTTAAACAGAAACTCAGAAGGATCCGCCCGGACTGGGCCCTCAAGATTAAATAAGAGGTCACCAAACAAATTGATGCAGGTTCTCTGGTATCCGAATACCCAACTTGGTTGGCCAACATTGTTCCTAAGGTCAAGAAGGATGGCGTGATCCGGTATGCGTGGATTTTAGGATTTGAACAGAGCCAATCCGGCGACGACTTTCCTCACCGTATATTGATGAGTTAGTGGACTTCACAATGGGGCATGCTTTGCTTTCGTTCATGGATGGATTCCCAGGCTATAATCAGATAGTGATGGCACCTGAAGACCGCGAGAAGACTGCTTTCACCACCCTGTGGGGGACTTACTGTTACAGGGTGATGCCATTTGGGTTGAAGAACGCTGGAGCTACTTAACGACGGGCCGCGACCATAATATTGCATGACATGATCCACAAAGAGGTTGAGGTGTATGTGGACGACATGATTGTCAAGTCCAAAGAAAGAGAGGGCCACTACACCGCCTTGCAAAAGTTCTTTCAAAGGATTAGAGAATTTCGGTTGCGGCTGAATCCTCAGAAGTGTACGTTCGGTGTTACAGTAGGGAATATAGCGATCCCGATTTTCCCTTTATGTATTTGTTGTATTCCGAACTTTGGCTTCGTGGATTTGGTTGTTGTTAATCTTGTTGTCATCCTTTATTCCCTATGTTTGAGTTTTAGGATGTGTTGGGCATGTTTCGAGCAGGTGGATTAAGCCTTAGTCCTAAATCTTGTTGCCAGGTTTTTGGTCGTTCCACTCGAGCGGGTCGTCTAGCGCTCGAGCGGAGATTGCACACTCCCAGTATTTTTGTGCTCTGCAAAACTTCTGCAAGTGTGATTTCTACGCTAGAGCGAATTTCCTGCACTCAAGGAGGTAGTACATTTTTGGTATAAGTTCTGGGAGGGGGAAATCTACGCTCGAGCGGATGTACTTTATTCTTGTGTCTTGGCGCTCGAGCGGGCCTTATTGCATTCGAGCGGACCTAGTTTTTTATTGTTGACGCTCGAGTGTTGTGTTTTCCGCTCAAGGGAGAATGTCGTATAACAGAGGGCTGCTGGGCATTTTTTGAATCATTTTCTACACTTCCTCTCTTTCTCTCTCTTATTTTCCCAAAAACGATTTTGAGAGCCTCTGTCTCTAGAAACTCCCTTCTCTCTAGGGTTTGATCTAGTTAGAGTGCTTTCCTTCTCTTCGGCCTTTGTAAAAGTTGGGTTGATCGTCGAGGGCTTCGTTTTGATCCGAAAAGTTTGGAGTTTGGAGCATTTTGGTTTTGGTCTCTTCTCTCCTTTGTAGCTCCGAATTTGAGGTAGGGATTCCTACTCACTCTTATGGGTTTTGACCTAGATATTGAGTTTTTGTATAAATGGTTTGGGTTTTGGAAACTAGGGTTTCAAATGTATATTTTTGAAAAGAGGGTTTTGATTATTTTGGGACCATAAACATGTATTTGGGTTTCAAAATGAGTATGTTGATGTTGTTGGTAATATGTGGACTCTTGGAGTCAATATTGAGAATAAGGGGAATTATGTCATGTTTGGGTATATTCTGGTCATTAATGTAATTAATGACATTTGTTGAGAAATTGTGGAATTTAGTTGAATATAATGAAATTGGCTCATTATGAGATGGGTTAGTGAAGTTGGATTTATTAATCGCTCACTTTTGGAAATATGGATATTTTATCTGTTGGTGCTTTTATTATTTGTTTAGAAATAATTGCTTTGGGCTACCAGTGGAGGGTAGTTTTGATTGTTGTAGACAATGCATGATGATTAGGCAAACTAAAACTAATCAATTGGATGTGTCATAGAGTATGATGGTCGAAAGAATACATTAACGTTATGTATTGATTGATTATGTATATAACCTTTGTGTATATACGTTGTGTGTATGGGAGGAGATAGGAGATGTACTCTACGGTTTAGGGGATGGACCTCTAAACCGAATATTGTTTAGGAGGAGATAGGGGATGGACTCCGTTGATACAGCTCATATGCTTATCAGTCAATGTGTTGATACATCTCAAATGCTTATCTATGAAAGTGTTGATATAGCTCATATGCTTATCTGTTGAAGTGTGGATATAGCTCATATGCTTATCTGTTGAGATGTTGATATAGATTATATGCTTGTCTATCGAAGTGTTGATATAGCTAGTATGCTTATCTATTGTGAAATGGGAAATGTTTCACTATCTCATGTAAATTGTTGGCTAGGTTCTGAGTCGTAGTTATGAATTATGAACTTGATAAGAAATGGAAAATGAAATGAAACACGGACACTTGTGTCATGTAATGAAAGTGGTGTATGAATTAGTTTAAGAGAGTCAAACATTTATAAATTGTTAATGTCTTAGTTACTGCTCATATTGTGTTTAGCATATTCCTACTGGGCGTTGGCTCACCCTATATGGGACATCACTTTCAGGTACAGGTAGCATGCCACCTCCAAGGATGTAGCTTGGGAGGCTTGGGACTGTTGGACCGTTTTGTGTTTTGGTTGTATTACATGTATATCAAGCTAAGGGCTTTCTTTGTATAGAGCTAATGCTCCCTTTTTGTAACCAAGTGTTGACTTGGAAACTTGTAAGCCTTTAGGGCATTTACTTTTGTTGTCAACATGTAATACATTTTGTAAGGATTACTCTGATGGAATACAATTATGCTTTATCTTCTTATATGTAAGCATGCTATTGCTGGTTGATTTATAGGTTTATTTTTTAGGGTGTTATAGGGAAAATGTCAGGTTTCGACACACGTAGAGGTATCGAAGTCGACCCTTCCAAAATCAAGGCCATCTTAAAAATGCCACCACCAAGGACTGAAAAAGAGGTGCGAGACTTTCTGGGTAAAGTGCAATTCATAAGACAGTTTATCTCAAAATTAACCTTGACTTGTGAACCACTTTTTGGTCTCCTGAAGAAAGGAAAGAAGCTCCAATGGGACGGCCGATGCCAAGCTACTTTTGAACAGATCAAGGAATACTTACAGAACCCACCCGTGTTGTCATCGCCTAAGCCAAGGAAACCATTGATTTTGTATCTTTCAGTAACTGAGACTACAATGGGTTGCATGCTCTCACAAGAGTCTGAGGACAAGGTGGAGAGAGCTATCTACTATCTGAGCAAGAAGATGCTGGAGTATGAGACCCGCGCTTAGCCTTGGTATGGGCTACCAGGAGGCTGTGGCACTACCTGTTAGCTCACTCTGTAACGTTGGTTTCAAGATTAGATCCCATCAAATATCTCTTCGAGAAACCGGCACTTACGGGTAGGCTAGCTCGTTGGTTGCTGTTGCTTTCCGAATTCGATCTGAAATATGTGACGCGCAAGTCAGTCAAGGGAAAAGCGGTAGTGGAGTTCTTAGCCGATCATCCAGTGGAAGGAGGTGAAGTAGTTGAGTACTTATTCCAAGATGAGGCCATTTTGCATATCAAAGACAAAACTTGGACTATGTACTTTGATGGAGCGTCAAACCAATATGGGTATGGGGTAGGAGTGTTGCTAATAGCACCCGACAATTCCCGTATCCCTCTAGCCTTCAAACTCCGTTTCAAAGTCTCAAACAACGAAGCAAAATATGAAGCATGCATTGCTGGTTTAGAAGCAGCCTTGGAACTAGGGGCAAAATGGTTGGATGTCATCGGGGACTCGAACCTGGTTGTATCTCAAGCGAAAGGAGATTGGAAAGTCAAAGAAGAAAAGATGATAATGTATCACCAGACCTTGGACTTGTTAATTCCTTGGTTTGAGAAACTAAACTTTGCTCATCTGTTAAGAGAGAACAATAGGTTCGCGGATTCACTAGCAACTCTATCTTCCATGATAGACATCCCTTTCGGAGTCCGGATGCGTCCGATTATCATTGACCAGAAATTTGCACCAGCCTACGAGTCGATTGCTGCTATAGATGAGGTTCAAGATGAGAACCACTAGTACTACGATGTCCGAACTTAGAAAAAGAGGCGATTCCACCAGGCAAATGCCAAGGATAAAAGGCAATCAAGAATGGTCGCTCGGCCCATCATCTGCGGGGTAAATTGTACAAGAGAGGTCATCCGAATGCATAAATTGTGCGTTGATGCCAAGAATCGAAGCACTTAATGGAGGCCATCCATGGAGGAGAGTGCGGAGCGATATAAATGGGGTAATGTTAGCCCGAAGATCCTCGCACAAGATTACTACCGTCCACCATGGAGAAGGATTGTATCGCTTTGTTCGACGATGCCACAAATGTCAGATCCATGCAAACCGCATGCATATCCCGCTATCGAAGCTGTACAATATGACTTCACCATGACCATTTTCAGTTTGGGGAATCGATGTGATCGGGGCTGTCACTTCGAAGGGGTCGAATGGGCATGAGTTCATCCTGGTCATGATAGATTATTTTACAAAGTGGGTTGAAGCCCAATCTTATGCGGTGTTGAAGGCTTCACATGTTGCGAAGTTCATCAGAAACAACATCATATGTCGTTACGGGTCCCGAACGAGATCGTTTCAGACAATGGTTCCCACTTCAAGAAGGAAGTGATTGATTTGTTGGAAAAATACAATGTGGCTTTTCATAAGTCATCCACCTATCGGCCGCAAACCAACGGAGTAGTTGAGGCCGCCAACAAGAACATCAAACACATTCTGCAGAAGATGGTGGAAACCTACCGGGACTGGCCATATAAGCTGCCATTTGCTTTGTGGGGTTACCGGACTTCAATTAGAACGTCTACTGGGGCAACTCCGTATTCATTAGTTTCTGGGATGGGGGCCATTCTACCTATCGAGATTGAAGTTCTGTCGTTGCAAGTACTGGCTGAGTGTTAGATAGTAGAAGTAGATTGGCAGCAGAGCAGATTTGAAGAACTCATGCTCTTTGACCAGCGAAGACTGAAAGCACTGTACCATGTTCAGGGTTACCAACGGAGAATCTCCAAGGCTTTTAACGAGAAGGTTAAGTCCAGAAATCTGAAAGAAGGAGATTTGGTGCTCAAAGATAATCGGGCTCCCATCCACGACCTTGGGGGCAAGTTCAGACCCAATTGGACGGGTCCCTACATCATTAAGTCTATCTGGCCGGGTGGGGCTGTCGTTCTGATGGACCTAGATGGCCTAGAGTTCTCACAACCGATCAACATGGACAAGTTAAAGAAATATTACCCCTGAGAGGCTCGGTAGGCCGAAAACCTGAAATGGCGACCTAGGCAAAAGTTAGAGCACAAAAAATTTGAAATTATAAAAACTGAGCTCGCAAGGTTGAAAACCCGCAAAGGGCGGCCTTGGCAAAAGTTAAAGTGTAAAAGGAAAGTGAAAATACCTGAGCGAACCTTAGCCTGAACTACATAAGGCTTGATTCCTATCTTTGGGATACGTAGGCAACTTCATCCTGAAGTTCAGCCATAAACTTTTTCCCGATCAACTTTGTCCATTTGATCATCTCGGTCATCTTTGTCTATTCAACATTCAAGAGCTTTGGTTGCGATCTCCGGTGTAGTGCAATTCAGACTAGGGGCAACATTCCAGTTGTTGGGATCCGAGGTTGTGTATCTTAGTGATAAATCTCAAGCATGTCCAGTTCTGATCCATATCGAAATTGGTTTTGAAAAGTTTTAATAAAAGTTGATTTTGTTCAAATTAATCTTTTTACAACTTAGACCATTTTTTGACCAAAGCGGAAAATTTTCAAGACCACAACCTTCAATTTTTTTGATTCCAATACAGAGTCCTCTTGCTCTTGCATACAAATTGAAGTTATTTTCGGTTACATTCATAAAGAAAACTTGAAAGTACTAATAAAGCAATAAATCCAGGGTATAGCTAAGTCAGGTGTTCCTGTGCCCCCTCCTAGAGCTAGTCGAAGCTTCTGACACCAAAGTGGGTCCAATCAGGCTCTTCATTGAGCCAATCTATGCACTCATCGACAAAGTGCAACCGAAAGTGGAAGCGGGGCCAGAGTTCTCTCATCCTCCATGCTATGGCATACCGAGCAAGTCGCGCTTCGGACCAGAATGCAAAGAGGTACTCCATCCTCTAGGGGCAAGCTCGATCATGGTCGAACCGCACCGGAACCAGAAGGAAAGTAAAACACGCAGCGCTGCATCAATCAACAAAATCCCACCGCCGACATGCTATAGCTCATCGCCTCAGAATTGAGCCAAGGACAACGCCAAGCAATACGGTTCAGGACAAATGGCACATCTAGTCGAAGCACCATCCTCATCAAGGGCATCGACTAGGTGTCGCTTCAAGAAGTAGCCACGAGCCGAGTATGTCGGGCAAGAGTCCACAACCTATAACTTGTCCATCAACCACACCTGGGGAGGGATGAAAAATGAGAGATTAAAGAATAGAGAGGTGTACGTTGCGAGAAAAGTGAGAAAAGGGTTTTGTGAGAAAAACTGCGCCTGAGGATCGACTGATGTGAGCAATATATATGTGAGATAGAGTGGGAAACATTACCTACAAGCAGAGTGGACTCCCCGCAACTGGGTCGCCTTCTACGATGAAAAACATCCAAGCCCATCAATGTCTCGGCCAATGACGTGGCAATGCAGCTTTTGCCGTCCCTTAAGCCTTGGGCAACTTCAATCAGATGAACGCTAGACGCGCTAAAGCCTGGGGCAAGCAAAATGTGGGATAGCATGCACAAGCAAAGGGCATGCTGCCGAAAACCTTGCCAATGATGGTCACTGAGGTCACCGGCAGACGTAAAAGTGATGAATCAAACTCGATGTCCAAAGATTCCATCACGTAATTAAAGACCGAAAGGCCGTGCATGGTAAGCCCCCACATCCATCCTAAGGCTTGGGCGTGGCCGAACGAAGCTGGGGAAAGATTTCTTCGTTGCGCTCGGACTCCATCAAAGCTTGGAAATCTTCGAAGGTGGGACACACCTCTTGCCCGCAAAAGCTAAAGACATGTGTTACCGGATTCCAAAACCTTGTTGCGGCATGGAGAAAAGGAAGATGCGGCGGAGTGCGACTCAACGTGAATAGTGCATTCAAGCAGAAGCCCCGGAAGTTCAACTCTTCCGAGCCATCTAAAGTAGCAATCCAAGCTGTGAGATTTTGGGTAAGGAACACCTCCATTTTGATGTAAAAATGAGATGGAATGAGAGAACCACGAGGCTGGAACCTCTTTAAAAGATAAGGCACTGTTTGGAGGACACTTGTCAAAAATCTAGAGGTCGCCAGCCAACTAGTCGCTGCCACCAACTTTTTCGTGTCACCGACCACCCCATTGGTCCCCAAGGCAGAAAGCTGGTCGGCCAGCCCTCTTAGGTGGTCGGTCATGAAGAGAAACAGAGTTTTGGTCTTGTCCGAGCTTCTAGAAGAGAGCTCCTAGCATTTCCATGCGTTGGAAGTGTTGAAGGTCCGCTACACTGCTTTCGGATGCGCTCGCTGTTCGGTTTGTCCGAAATGTATTTGGTTATCGAGTTGTTATGAAGTCTTTTCTTATCGAGTTGTAATGCATTTGTTCATCGAGTTGTAAGTTTGTTTATCGAGTCGCCGAGTCTTGTACATTGAGTTGTTACTCTGCTTGTCAACATTGTTAAGTTTGCTTATCGAGTTGTAAACTTGCTAAGGTTTTGTTGTTTCTTAGTAAGTTAGGTTGCTTAGTTTGTTGCATCGGTTCACTACCTGACTTGGCAATATTCGATGCTCAATTTTCATTCAATCTCATTTTTGTGCAAAAGATGCGATGTGATGCTAAGAATACAAAATGCAACATTTTTTGAACAAAAAGCTGTTTCATTCCATCATAGCTTCTTTTTACAACATTTTACAACAAGGGTACAAGTGTTACAGAAAATAAACTGCCTAAGCTAATGTGCTACAACTATTAGTAAAAAGGAAAATAAAGCGGGAACATATGCATCGGTGCCATCAAGCTCAAGAACGAGAGGCTCTCTTCATCCTCTTCGGCTAAACAGCCTCTGTACCACCCCCATCAGCACCATCATCCGAGTCGGAGCTGCTATCCTCGCGATCCTCCCCAGCATCACCTCTACTCTCGGAACCGGAGCCAGAGTCCTCCTCTCTATCTGCGGATGTCTCCGACTGAGGATGCCTAGACCTCCTCCTCGCTAGACTCGCCATCTATGACGGTGCTCAGGCCTACCTCATCTCGCATGAGACGAGTCCCTCTCCCAGCCCTGGAGAAGGCTTGATGGCCTAGCTCAGAGCAATAGCATCTCAAAAGAGGGCAATTTGAATACATTAGCCAATATGTATATCGACATCGATACAAGAAAGCTACATAGAATTGGTGCATGCAGATACGGTAAATGAATGTGGTGTGTCAAATGTGCTCTACATATGCAACAACCAATGCAAAGGAAATGGTCAAATTTAGCATGTCATCGTAAGTATGATAAATGCAGAAAACCGAAAAGTACCAAACACCGATGATGAATAGTCAAGCTTCCTCTCAGAGACCATGCCCTCGAGCGAGGCCATCACTCCGAGCAACCCATCCATGTATTCGCCAAAAGGCTACAGATGCAAGTTCAAGTCATTAGTAAATGAATGAATGTCAAAATATATATCTGAGCGATAAATGAAAGCTATAAAGCATACTGGTGGTGAGTCAGGGTCTCTGACATATCGGTGATCAGGCAGTGGAGGCTCTAGTGGAATTGGGTAAGATGTCCCAGACGCTATCCCGTCACCACGGAAGATCGGGCCACCCAACAGGCCGATAAGTCGGGGAATCGGGGAATCTGTCGCCCCACTCGATGTGTCGCCCTACTAGTCGAAGGAACATCTGCAGTCCGGGCCCGAGTTGACGATGATGCACCAGCAGCCCTCCTCGTAGGAGTACAGATACCTATCAGTGGAGGCATCAAGCACGATGGCGTAGGTCGCAGACTCTCGCCCAGAACAACATAACATCATTCCCAATATAGCCATCTCAACCCCCGGTGAGTGAGATCCTCGGACCGTGATGTCCTCTCGAGGTGCCGAGGATATCCCGATCGTGGTGGCCCAGTCCCGACATAAAAAGCGATCTCCTAGAAACCAGTTCGCCAACTGCCCTCAAATAAGGTCCTATATCGAGAAGCGCACCATCCCCGAATTGGAAACGGATGTCTCTCCCAAGGGCGCTTAGGGTCGCCAAGTGATTCATGGATAACCAAAGGTATGAGCCGATTAGATATTGTAAATATGCAAGATGAATCAAAGCCGAAACATGAAGAATCGAGAATTTCAATTACCTCGTGATCAAGACGTGTCAAAAACTACCGCAGTAGGGCGTAGTCTCCCAAACCCTACCGCATCGACCCTCAAATATTTGAGAATAAGGATCACAAGAGGCACCGCCACCTCAAGCTCCGGCTAGGCCGAAAAGTACGCCAGAAACCCATAGTCAGGAAAATAGGGTAGTGGCCATCGTAATACGTAATATACGTAAAATACAGAGGCCGAAAAGTGTAATGTGGAATACAGAGTGCAAAGTGTGCCGTGTGTACAGATGATGAAAAGCAGAAATGTAAATCAAGACGGTAGAAGGTACCTCCCAGGCTCTCTAGTAGCCGCCAACTATGTTTCCCCGTCCGCGGGAGGTCGCACTCATATAACAGTAGAGGGTAGCAAAGCCGACGCCACTCCAGTCATACAAGCTGACCAAAGGATGTCAACCAAAGCACGAAAGCAGACATACCCAATAGTGTTCTCTGTCAAGAACAAAGTGGTCCTAAGGAGGAACATCAAGAAACCTCGAGCGCATCGCTTATCTCTCAAGAGTCTCGGACGATTCTATACTTATATCGCACGGGAACCAAATGTATTCGACTCGCCTCAAGATCGGTCAATCGTGGGCGAAGCTCCCAATAGATAGATCCAGAAGCCTCCCACTCGCCCATATCCTCATCATAGGGGACCGCTGATCGCCATATCAAGGCCACCAACATCGCAAAGTCGAACGAGGTCATCGCCATATCCCCAGAGCCGAGAAGTGAAAAGAGTTGGTGGTGTCCCACCATCTCCACGAAAGTGCCACCATCAAGGTCCCGCCACAGGTAACGGATAGCCCCGCGCAGAAGGTCCAAACCCCGCCGCCCATGAGATGGCAAACGGTATCTGAAGTTCGTGATACCGCCCTCGTAACGACGAGCCATAACCTCGCCGAACGGAAGATACCGCATTCAAAATGAACAGATGTATTCGGGCCGTAATGAAATATATAAGCCGGTGCAAACGTAAAATGGGTCATGGTTCAGAATTCAAAAGTTTATACCGCATGTTCAACTTTCAACAAGTGTGTGTTGCGGTTCACAATCGTAAAATGGGTCAGTTTTGAAATTCAAAAGTTTGGGCCGCATGTTCAATCGTAAAATGCGCCGCGTGTTCAAATTCAAAAGTTTGGGTCATGCGGTTCAACTTTCAACGAGTGTAAGCACGTGTTCACAATCGTAAAATGGTCTCGCTTTGTTCAGAATTCAAAAGTTTGGGCTGTATGTTCAACTTTCAACAAGTGTGTCTGATGTTCACAATTAGAAAATGGGTTATGCGGTTCAAAATTCAAAAGTTTGGGTCATGGTTCAACTTTCAACAAGTGTGTGTTGCATGTTCACAATCAAAAAATGGGTCATGGTTCGTAAATTCAAAAGTTTGGGTCATGGTTCAACTTTCAACAAGTGTGTTCTCATGTTCACAATCGTAAAATGGGTCACAGATTCAAATTCAAAAGTTTGGGTCATGGTTCAACTTTCAACAAGTGTGTGTCAGGTGTTGACAATCGTAAAATGGGCATGTTCAAATTTCAAAGTTTGGGTCAGGTTCAACTTTCAACAAGTGTGTGCCGAGTGTTCACAATCGTAAAATGAGCCGCATGTTCAAAAATTCAAGTTTGGGCCATGGTTCAACTTTTAACAAGTGTGTGTAGTGTGTTCACAATCAAAAGTTCGAGTCAGATGTTCAAAATGCAAAATATGCAAGGTTGTAAGTCGATGCCAACTAAACAAAATATCGTGGCCGTGAGTCAGGTGCTAAAATGGGCAAAGTATGGTCATATATCACCGTGGTGTCGAATAGACCGACGGAGCGCGTAATGTGTTTAAAACAAGCAGATGAAATACATAGCAAAAGCATGAAATATGCAGAAAAGGCATAATACATTGCAGAGAATGTAAAAATGAAATACGACTTCGTGCCTAGTGAAAGAGGTGAGACTCCGCCCAGGGCAATAGATCCACGGGTGCTCGTCCGTCAAAGCTCTGTGAAATGATAAAAAGTGGTCGGAGGTAAGACGTGCTCCTAAGGATGATACCTCCCGATCAAAAGGCGAACTCTCGGGGCAAGGACATGATGTCCTCACCCTCGACACCTAGAGAACCTCCACTATGGGGAAAGTGATCTCGCCATCCAAGAAATCGCAAAAAGAGCAAAAATGAGCAGAAATGAGCGAAATGAGCCAAGATGGAAAAAAGTCAACAAAAGTCAAATCTCGGGAAGTGAAAGTGTAACGCCCGACCCTAAATTCGATTCATTATCTTTTCAATCGCCTGTTTGATGTTTTTGAATGTTTATTGTGGAAACCTATGTGAAAATGTAGTAAAAGTGCATGAGACTTAGCAAAATGAATTTCCATCTGTTGAATTAAAACTCTATCTGTCACATTTGAATTACTTAAATCCGAAATTGAGCACCTTAGAGATTTAATTTGCAGAAATTGATTTGGTATTTGGAATCTACATGATTTTTAAGCTATAATGGGATTTTCTGTAGAATTTTCATTTCGGCACCATAAAGCGATTCGTTTTTGTCTTTTATGCACTTATATATATAGTTATATGTTTGTCTAAGTTGTGGAACTTTGATAAAAACGTGGGACTCTTTTGAGAGGGAAAAAGAGAGAAAACCGTGGGAGAGGAATTGGGGGGAACTCACTTGATTCATCTAAGGAACTAATTGTTTGGTAGATTTGGAAGATTGAAGGTAGGGAACTCTAAATCCTAGTTTGATTTCCATGAATTTCATCTTATACTTGTGTTGGTTCATGAATAATCCATGTTTGATTTATTAGGGTTTTTCACCCTATAAGCTTATTTGCAATAATTTGAGGTTGTATGCATCTAAGCTTCAAATCCTTGACTTTGTATCGTCTCTTTTTACAAATACGTTGAGATCACATGACATGTTGGAAGAACTTGAATCTAAGATGAAATTTGTGCAAGTAATGAATTATTAAAGCTTCTAACTTGGTTACAATTGAGATGGTTAAGCTTGGATGCATGTTTTGGTCTTTGTTAAGTGAGTGTATTGCATGAATTTGACCCTTGATTTCATGAAAATTGAGCTTGAATGATGAAACCTTGTCTTGAAATCGAGTACCTCATCGCTTGATCGTCCGCTCGGCGGTCGAGAACGCTTCGGCGTAAAATGCACCTCGAAGTTTCGAAAAACTACTTGTCGCTCGGCGTGGAAAGGTGCGCTCGAGCGGAGAAATCAACCAACCAGTATTTTTGGCAGCATTACCTTTGTCGCTCGGCGGACAAAGCTACGCTTCGGCGTAGGGACTATTGACCAGAAAATATGTTTTGTTACATTCTTCATCTTTGGACTCTTTGGTGTTATTAGAATATTCTTTTTCGATGGGTTTTAAGAGATTATAACTTTATAAAAGTGTGGAGGCATATGAAACGATTTCTAAAGAAAAGAATACTAATTTATTAGCTATGTTGTGTCGAGGGCACACTCCGGAAGAACTCATCGCCACCACAACCTTTGTGAGTAATAGTGCATTATACATACATTTATATATCTGCTCTGTAAGACATAATTGTAATTATGTACTAATCTGGGAATGAAAAGTAAGAACTGCGTCTATATGTCTGTTATGCCGTAAGGCTACCTGTTGTGCCGTAAGGCTACCTGTTGTGCCGAAAGGCTACACGCCAAGGCTATATACCTACAGCCGTAAGGCTACCTGTTGTGCCGTAAGGCTACCTGAGCCGAAAGGCTATCTGTACAGCCGAAGGCTACATTGTGCCCTTGAGGCTACACAGAAAGGCTATCTGTCATAAGGCTACACAGGCCAATAGGCCACTCTGTTATCTCGATTTGATTTTGGTACATATGCTCTGTACATTATGATTTTATTCTGCGTACTATTATTCCTTGAGCTTGTCTCATTACGTAATTTTATGCGATTACTGTAGGAACCCGACTTGAGAAGCCGTTCTAGCATACTTTATGCATTTTTGTCGACTAAGGATAACCGAACCTTTGAAGGAACCCCTTTAGATTAGACCGGTTAAGCTTTGTATATGGAATTTTTGGTATCTACTTCTTTGGTCAGGGAAATTGTATCTATTGTTTTGTGTGCCTAAGTCCTAGGCTAATTTGTAAATGTTTTTGTAACCTCATTTTGTGTGCATGGTACTTTATGTTAAATGTTAAGTTGATCTGGTTTTTGGTAGTTGCTCAATGGATCGTCTGTTCTTTATTAATTAAAATTACAATGCTTCGTCTGAGCCCTCAAATGTTATACCAAATAGGTTATTCTATCTGTTTTGTTAAGGTCACCTTGTGGACTTTTAGGGGCGGAGTTGGGCGTGACAAGTGGTATCGAGCACGAGTTGCTATCTCACACTTGATCCATTGAGCGTTAGGGTGTCTAGAAAGTAGTAGGCATCATCAAAAAAAAAAAAGAATTGATAGCAACGTGATATGATTTTGCTAACACTAATGCTGATGATTGCATTTTGTATACTTTTGTGTATGTTGGCATGATTTGTTTTGTAGACTATGGTGAGAACAAGGGCTGACGAGCCAGAGGATGCTACCTCGGTCTTGGTTGGATAGAATGGAAAGAATGATGAGAGATATGGAACTGAAACTTTACGGCAACAACAACGGCGGCCTATGACCTCGACCACCACCCCCACCGGTACCTCCACACGCAATGCAAGACATTCATGCGAGGACCGCGATTACTTGACAAGGGAGTTTAAAAGATGAAACCACCTTCGTTTAAAGGGGATTGAACCAATGAAGGCGGAGGCATGGGTGTTAGGGATAGAGAAACTATTGAAGTCTTTCCTTATCTTGGAGTTGAAAGTGCGACTTGCCGCTTTCACGCTTGAAGAAGAGCGCGGAGGTGGTGGATGCTTACGAGAACAATGCACCTGAGTTGACTTGGGACGGAGTTCTTAGTGTTATTCTATGACAAATATTTTCCCCAGTATGCGAGACAAGAAAATGTGAGTTTGAAACATTGAGACAAGGAAATAAAAGCGTGGCTGAGTATGAAGCCCGGTTTGAAGCGGCCAGATTCGCACCTCACATAGTAGACACGAATTACAAAAGGCGGAAATTCGAGGAGGATTGAGAATGCCATTGAGGATCGGATCAATGTGTTGAAGTTACCGGCGTATGTTGATGTTTTGGGCGAGTGTTATCGCGAAGGAAATTTGGCTACTCGGACTCGGATTTGAATGGAAGGGAAGAGGCAAAATACTCGGTGGTCTAAGGGATCAACCACTTCACCAAACAAAAAGCGAGTCGAAACTTTTCCATCTGACTTCTCGAATTCAACTCTGTGTGTCTAGAATGTGGGTTCTTGACATCGTGGGGTTTGTCATCGGTTGGTGGAGCATGTTTTCGGTCTTGATAAAAGCAGGACATCGATTAGGGAATCCACAAAGGAATCAACAACCCGGTAGTAAGGCGCCACAAGTTGATTGGGTCTACAGACTCCAAGTGCCAAATCAAGCTGTTAAACCGACCAATGGTAAGGATGCCATGAGGCGGGGTAGGGTATTTGCGTTGGTTCGAAATGTCTGAATGCAACAACCGTGGTGTCGGTACATTTATGGTTTATAGCCATTACCTGCTTATGTTTTGTTTGATTACGGCTCTACATTCTTTTGTGTCAAAACAATTTGCAAAGAACTTAGAAAAACACAGTAGAATTAGCCTATGTGTTGTGTGTTACATCACCTATGGGGACTTCTTTGATTTGTATACATTTATCCTACATGTGAAATTCTCATTGGAGATGTCGTGTATATGCTAACTTAGTTCCCCTTGATATGACTTCATTTGATATTATTTTGGGGATGGATTGGTTGGGTGAATCTGGGGCTACTATAGGCCTAGCAAAACAAATTAAATTTCATCTTAAGATTGATCGAGACTATTTTCCAAGGTCAAGTGACATCACCACCATATGTAATCTCTGCGACTAAGGCTTGCAAATTGATTGAGAAAGGATGTCGAGGGTATTTATGTAGTGTTGCAGGAAGGCGGTAGAGAATAAAACTATTGATGCAATTCCGGTTGTTTGTGATTTTTTGGACGTCTTTCTGAAGAAGCGCGAGGCGATTAATAGGCCGTGAAATTGAGTTTCTTGTTGAAGTGGTACTAGGCACTCAACCCATTTCAAAAACTCCTATAGAATGTCGTGGGTTGAAATGAAAGAAGCTGAAAATGCGATTCTTGCGGGATTTATTAGACAAAGGGATTCATCCGTCAGAGTGTATCTCAGGTGGGGTGCACAGTGTTATTTGTAAAGAAGAAAGATGGAACACTCGGCTTTGCATTGATTCTGAGAGCTTAATAAAGTCACAATTAAGAATAAGTACCCGCTCTGAGAATTGATGATTTATTTGACCCGACTTGAGGGCTCAAGTCTTCTCCAAAATTGATCTCTGATGCGGATACCATCAACTAAAGGTCAAAGTGAAGATGTTGAAAACGACTTTTAGGACGTCGACCACTATGAATTTTTGGTTATGCCATTTGGAGTCACTAACTTGGCGGACTTTCATGGATTTGATGAACCGTATTTTCAAGCCTTATTTGGATGAGTTTGTGGTAGTTTTCATTGATGATATCCTCATTTATTGAAAAATATGGAAGCTCATGAGAATCATCTTCGTTTAATCCTCCAAACCCTCAGGAAAAAGAAATTGTATGGAAAAGCGAAGAAATGTGAATTTTGGCTATCGGAGGTGACATTTTTGGGACATGTTATCACTAAAGAGGAGTTTCCGTTGATCAGAGCAAGATTGAGGCCATCGTAAATGGCCAACCCGACCAATGTATGGCGAAGTCTTGTGATTTTATGGGGAATGGTGGTTATTCTGGGAGATTCGTTCAAGATTTTTCCAAAATTCTGTGCCTCTTACACAATTGACGAAAATTGCATTTATTTGGTCGAGAGCGAGAGTGCTTTTGAGAATTAAAGACAAAGTTGACAACGACACCGTTTTGGCCTTACCATCCGGAGACGAGAGGATTTGTAATTCTGATGATGCTTCACACAAAGGGCTTGGTTGTGTATTGATGCAAAAGCGGAAGAGTTATTGCTTATGCTTCTCGGCAATTGAAACCCCATGAGAAAAACTATCCTCATACGACCTTGAAATTTGGCGGCGATAGTGTTTGCTTTAAAAATATGGCGACACTATCTTTATGGTACAACTGTGAAGTCTATCTGGACCACAAGAGTCTCAAGTATCTTTTCACCCAAAAAATTTGAATATCGACGGCGAAGGTGGCTAGAGTTGCTTAAAGATTATGATCTACAAATTCATTATCATCTGGTAAAGCCAATACTGATTCTTGAATCGCTTAGTCGGAAAAGTCACGAGGATTTTGGCAAGTTTAGTTCTGAGGAGAAAGGAATTGATGATTGAATTGGATAAAATGGGAGTGGACTTAGTACTACAAGGACAAGAAGCTTTAATAGCAGCGATGATGGTCAACCGACCTTACTCGAAGAAATTAAATTGCATCAAGCGAAGATGAAGCTCTAAAGAAGATTTGTGATGAGCGGGAACAAATCCGAAGGTGGGATTCAATTTAGTAGATTCGGTGCTTAAGTTCCAAGATCGAATATGTGTCCCTAGCGTGTTAAACCTTAGCGAAATTAATGGAGGATGCACATACCTCAAGGTTCACGTACATCCGGGGAGTACCAAGATGTCCGAGATTTGAAGTGCAACTTTTGGTGGCGGGTATGAAAAGGAGATCGCGAATTTGTTTCTAAATGCTTACAATGCCAACAAGTAAAAGCGGAGCATCAAAAACTGCCGGTTTATTGCGACCTCTTCTGTCTTAGGAGTGGAAATGGGAACATTTGACAATGGATTTTGTTGTGGGGTTACCACGAACTCCCCAGGTATGAATTCAATTTGGGTCATTGTGGACCGATTAACCAAGTCTGCTCACTTCTGCCCGATAAAGACTTCGATTATAATCTTGAGATAAATTGGCGGTGCTTTATATAGATGAAATTGTGAGACTTCATGGTATTAGGTCTCCATTGTATCGAGATAGGGATCGAAGTTTGTCTCAGATTTTGGCAAAGCTTGCAGAAGCAATGGGTGCGAATTAAAGTTGATCTGACTTTCCACCCCGGTGACGGTCAATCCGAAAGAAACGTCTGAGACTCTAGAAGATATGCTCGAATGTGTGTCTTTGGATTTTCAGGAAAGTTGGGAAACTCATTTATCGCTGATTGAATTTGCGTATAATAATAGCTACCATTCGAGTATTCAAATGGCACCTTATGAAGCCTGTCACGGAGGCCGTGTCGCTCACGTGTCTTTGGGCGAGGTGGGAGATAGGCCTTTGTTAGGGCCGGAACTTGTTCAATTAACTCTTGAAAAGGTGAAGATTATTAGGAAAAGTGGCTGCTCCAGCGGTGAAAGAGTTACTTGATAATGACGAAATTTAGAATTTGATGAGAGCGATCATGTCTTTGTGAAAGTCACACCAATGAAAGGCCACCCAAGATTTGGAAAGAAGGGTAAGCTAACACCGATATGTCGGCCTTTCGATTTTGCGAGAAAGTTGGGTCGATAGCCTCTGAGTCGCCCTCCGCCACACGAGTCGGGTTCACAATGTATTTCATGTTTCTATGCTCGAGTACCTTAGGATCCATCCCATATCATTGACTATCATCAGTTGAGTTAGCAGATAAGTTAACATCTGAAGAAAAACCGCTTGAATTACGGACCGTCGGTGAAGCAGTTAAGGCAGGAAATCCCAATGGTGAAAGTGGAGTGGCAAGAGCACTATGGGCCGAGGCAACTTGGGAAAAAAGGAGAAATCTTGAAATCAATATCCGTATCTGTTTTTAGTCCTAAGGTAAAAACAAGTTTGGAGGACCAAACTTAAATAAGGGGAGAGTGTAGCCAGACCCTAAATATCTGATTCTGTTATCTTTTCAATCGCCTGTTTGATGTTTTTGAATGTTTATTGTGGAAACCTATGTGAAAATGTACTAAAAGAGCATGAGACTTAGCAAAATGAATTTCCATCTGTTGAATTAAAACTCTATCTGTCAGATTTGAATTACTTAAATGCGAAATTGAGCACCTTAGAGATTTAATTTGCAGAAATTGATTTGGTATTTGGAATCTACATGAGTTTTAAGCTATAATGGGATTTTACGTAGAATTTTCATTTCGGCACCATAAGCGATTCGTTTTGTCTTTTATGCACTTATATATATATAGTTATATGTTTGTCTAAGTTGTGGAACTTTGATAAAAAAGCGTGGGACTCTTTTGAGAGAGGAAAAGAGAAAGTGGGAGTGGAATTGGGGGAAGCTCACTTGATTCAACTAAGGAACTAATTGATTGGTAGATTTGGAAGATTGAAGGTAGAGAACTCTAAATTCTATTTTGATTTCCATGAATTCCATCTTATACTTGTGTTGGTGCATGAATAATCCATGTTTGATCTATTAGGGTTTTTCACCCTATAAGCTTATTAGCAATAATTTGAGGGTTGTATGCATCTAAGCTTCAAATCCTTGACTTTGTATCGTCTCTTTTTACAAATCGTTGAGATCACATGACATGTTGGAAGAACTTGAATCTAAGATGAAATTTGTGCAAGTAATGAATTATTAAAGCTTCTAACTTGGTTACAATTGAGATGGTTAAGCTTGGATGCATGTTTTGGTCTTTGTTAAGTGAATGTATTGCTTGAATTTGACCCTTTAATTTCATGAAAATTGAGCTTGAATGATGAAACCTTGTCTTGAAATCAGTACTAAATCATCTTGATCGTCCGCTCGGCGGTCGAGAACGCTTCGGCGTAAAATGCACCTCGAAGTTTACGAAAAACTACCTGTCGCTCGGCGTGGAAAGGTCGCTCGGCGGAGAAATCAACCATCGATATTTTTGGCGACATTACCTTTGTCGCTCGGCGGACAAAGCTACCTTCGGCGTGGGGCTATTGACCGAGGAAAATATGTTTTGTTACATTCTTCATCTTTGGACTCTTTGGTGTTATTAGAATATTCTTTTTCGATGGGTTTTAAGAGATTATAACTTTATAAAAGTGTGGAGGCATATGAAGCGATTTCTAAAGAAAAGAATACTAATTTATTAGCTATGTTGTGTGCGGGGCACACTCGGAAAGAACTCATCGCCACCACAACTTGTGAGTAATAGTGCATTATACATACATTTATGTATACGCTCTGTAAGACATAATTGTAATTATGTACTAATCTGGGAATGAAAAGTAGAAGCGTATCTATATATATGCATTGTGTCTTAGAAAGGCTACTGTTGTGCCGAAGGCTACACAGAAAGGCTATCTGTCTTGTAAGGCTACATGTTGTGCCCATAAGGCTACACGAGCCGAAAGGCTATCATTGTCTTAGTAAGGCTACTGTTGTGCCGAAAGGCTACATTGTGCCGAAAGGCTATCACATGCCGAAAGGCTATCTGTGCCCTTATGAAGGCTACACAGGCCAATAGGCCACTCTGTTATCTCGATATTTGATTTTGGTACATATGCTCTTGTACATTATGATTTTATTCTGCGTACTATTATTCAGAGCTTGTCTCATTACGTAATTTTATGCGATTACTGTAGGAACCCGACTTGAGGCCGTTCTAGCATACTTTATGCATTTTTGTCGACCTAAGGATAACCCGAACCTTGAAGGAACCCCTTTAGATTAGACCGTTAAACTTTGTATATGGAATTTTTGGTATCTACAACTTTGGTCGAAATTGTATCTATTGTTTTGTGTGCCTAAGTCCTAGGCTAATTTGTAAATGTTTTTGTAACCTCATTTTGTGTGCATGGTACTTTATGTTAAATGTTAAGTTGATCTGGTTTTTGGTAGTTGCTCGATGGATGCGTGCATTCTTTATTAATTAAAATTACAATGCTTCGTCTGAGGCCCTCAAATGTTATACCAAATAGGTTATTACATCTGTTTTTGTTAAGGTCACGCCTTGGACTTTTAGAGGCGGGTTAAGGCGTGAAAAAGTCAACAAAGTCAACTCCCAAGAAAATGTCCCAAATTTTGAGACAAACATACCTCAAGTGGCGGAAATGGAGAAAGAAGCTCAAATCAAATTCTAACTGCTCAAAGTGAAGAAAATTGAAAGTTTTTGCGAAACAACTTTGCGTGGGGCATTGGAAAACGCGTATAAAGTGCAGATCTGAGGGGGAAAATGGTCTAGGAAGCAAGAGGAGCTAATTTCGGCCTTGGGGTTGTGAACAACAGTGAGTTGGACAAGAGGATTTAAAGAGCCGAGCATAAAAGGACAAAAATGCCCCTGTTTTGGTAAAGTGGTCGGCCGACCAGGTTTTTTGGCAGGCCGACCACCCCCTAGGGAACTACTGGTCGGTGGCCCTTGTTGGTGGTCGGTGGCACTCCTGAGTGGTCTCCAAGGTCTCTTTGTTCTCCCTGCAAATTTTGGTGGTGATCAGAGTCCTCGACTCTCGGGAAAGTACAAGGAGAGTGCACTTTTCGGAGCGAAATGCCTCCGCAGGAACTTCAAATCCAATCTTCAACGTGTGGCTCGTTGTTACTCGCCAAGATCAAGGTGTATTCTTTTTTAGTACGTTGTGACCCCTCCGAGAGGTAAATCGGAGGTCGCGTTTGAATTTCTCTCTTCGAGGCTTGCACGTCCTTGCTCAATGTTTTGTTTCAAACATGCTTTTGAAGTCGCACTTATCCTGCATTGTTTTGCATGTCACTTGCATTATTATGCACATCGCCTGCATTGTTGTGCACATTTCACTGGCATTGTCAAGCCCCCACACTTAACTTGCGTTGTCACGCACGTTTCTCTTGCATTGCGATGCACCATGTCTATCCGCATTCGATATAGTGTTGAACATATGTTGCTAACTATGTTGTGCCTGTTAAGTTTCTCTCTTTTGTAGGCACGATATTGTATGTACAGTTCATTCGAGGCTGGTGCGACCAGACGATATTGTAGGTACGGTTCATTTGAAGCTGGTGCGACCATACGAACCGGGCAGGTATTGTATCTTCTCCGTGTGAGACATAGCGAGAATTGAATAATTCTCCGCATTCTTAAACTGCATGAAATGGAGTTTTGCTTTGCATTCTTGCTTAAAACTGTTGCATTTATTGTGAATATTTGCTTCATTACAGCTTGCTGCTTTGCGTGATCATGAGTTATGTTTGGCCTATGGGCCCATCTCTTGTTTATCTCGCCTGTTAGTCTAAGTCTTCGGTCTTATCAAAAATGGGTCGTCTCTAGGCTTTGACATTCACTCCCGTCACTTATGACTTTCGAGTTCTGTCAAAGAGGGGCAACTGTAGACACCCCATTTTTAACCGACCTTAAGACTCGGACATCATCGATTGAGCGCACGGTGATTGCGCATGTTGTGCTCGTTCTGAGGTTACGGAGTCTCGACTGAGAGCCTTGACTCCGGACTTCGGGACTCTTTTGTGCTTTGCCTCGATTTGTGAACCAAGTTCTGTTTTCTCTTCCTGAAGGGACGGAGAGGTCTCGTAGACCATCTCTCAGTGGCCGTAGGCTACCTTTCATGGTCGTAGACCACTATTCCCGTTTGGAGACCAGTTTCTGGTTTTCGGAGCCGTCGGCCATGCGCCTCGATTCGGGACTGCTTAACTTTCTCCGTTTGCTCCGGTTTTTGGTACACACCTTGTTTCCTCTGACTAGGGGGACATCAGGCCGGAGACCACCTTCGTGGTCGCCGCCACTTTCGATGCTTAACAAATTTGGGGCACTTCACAAGGTACTGCGTTTGACCCCACCCTCGCTTTTGCATCCGCTTTGTTTCATTTTTGGCATGGACCTTATTTTCATTGATTGAAAGGTGGTACAAGGGTAGAGACCACCTTTTCTCCGGGAGACCACTTTTCCCGCCGGCCGGTTTCTTGTCGATAATGGTCTCTCATCTTTGAGCCACATTTTGGTCTCCCATACCACCACTATCTTGCATTCAAGGTGGAGACCACCAATCAGGGCTGCCGACCACCTTTCATCAGCTTCAACCTTTTGAACTGGTCGGCCGACCAGGGGAAGTGGTCGGCCAACCACCTGAACTAGTCGGCCAGCTCTCTGCAGTCTTGTCTCAGTGAGTTGGTTCCAGCTGTGCCAGCTGGAGGGCACAAACCGGATCCTCCATGCCCTTGGTTTGAAGCTTCTAGGAGAATCTTTGGACACTTTGTTCTATAAAGGAAGGGCTCCCCTTCCTTGTAGAGGGTTCTGAAATTAGTCTAAGGCATACATATATCTCTCTTTGTATCTCTACACTTAGGCTTAAAAAGAGTGAGTTTCTTGGCCCCTTTGCACACCACTTCATAGACACACACTTCCACCCTTGCTTGGTGGTTCTTGAAGCTTGTTTTCAGAGGTTGAGGGCTGCATTTTTGGTCCAGAAGTTGCTGGAGTTTTTGAGCTTCAAGGGTAACACACTATCCCCCCCTTTTAAGCTTTATTTTGCTTCATCTCTTAGCTATACTTTCAAGCATTTTTGAGCTTCAGTGTTAACTGAAAAAATTCTTATTTTGAGGTCCTTATCATGTTTGCTTAAGATCATTTTTCTGTTAGGGGTCATCTACCCCCTTGCATGCTTGTTTTCACCTTGTTTTGAGCCATGCACTTAAGCCTTTGCATTGGCCTTTTATTTGGCCTCTGAGCCACAGAAATCCAATGGATTTTCAGTGGCTAGCATGCTATTTTGAGTGCCAAAATCAGAGAGGGGTGACCCTCTCTCTCCTTGTTTTGTTTTCTAGCATATTTGGCCTAACAAAGGAGCCCTTACTTGCATGCTTCCTAATCTTGGTTCAGGCCTTTTTTGAGTTTTAGGACCTACATAAGCTCATCCCGATTTGGTTTTGCCATATTGGGTGTCCATCTTGCATGTGTAGAACAACCCTCTTCATAGCATATCAAAGGAGCATATGTTTGTATCATTTGGAGGCCTATTTCAGGCACTTTTTGGTGACTGTTGGGACCTGCCTAGCCTCTATCCATGGCTGGTTTGGTCCCCATTTGCTTGCCTCTTGCATGTGTAGAGCAATCCCTTTCATGGCTCATCAAAGGAGCACCTCATTCTTGCATGCATGGACCATGTTTCAGTGAGTTTTTGGGCTTTATTTGGCATGTCATACCTCTGAATTTTACTGGTTTAGTGGCCTCTTGAATGCTTTGTATACTTGTAGTGTAAACCCTCTTCACTAGCTTGTATTACATGTTGTTTTGGCCCTTGATTCTAGCACTTTTTGGCCATTCCCTAAACTGATGTTGTGCATGTTTTGGACTTCCTTAGCTCTATTTTCATGTTTCATGGTCGAATAATGCTTGCTATGCATAGTTGTAGTGTAATGCCCATGCCTAGCTTTGAGTTTTGAAGCTTCTTGTATGCTTGAATGGTGGTGTTTCCATGTTTTGGGGTCATTGAGCATGTCATTTTAGATCCTATACTTATTCCATATTCCTATGTTTTCCACTCTTTAAATGTGTTTGAGAGTCGTGCTTAAATACCTCATTTATAGGCCATTGCATGAGCTCCATTTCCATGCCTTTCAAGCCATCATTTTAGTCCATTTTCCTACTATTTTGGGCCTGCATAGGGACTATTTGGGGCCGGATTGGTAATTTTTTCATTGCTTTGCATACCTCTAGGTAATCTGCTTCACTAGTTTCGTATTTGAGCCTTCTAGCATGCATTGTGTGAGCTATTTGCATGATTTGAAGCCACTTTATATGTCATTTCAGAGCTGGAGAATGTGTGATTGTATGCCATGTTTTATCCCTTGCCATGCCTTAGTAGAGTTGCACTTTGTGCCTTAGGTTTGGTCCCTCGCATTGTGCATGTTTGCATAAGTGTTGTTGCCTTAATTTCATCATGTTTGGCCACTGACTTGGGTGTGGCTGAGGCTCACCTATCTTGGTTTAAGTCCATCTTGCATTGTATATGTCATTTAGTCCATGTTGTTGCATGATTGACCATTGCATTGTGTATGCCTTGATCATTTCATTGTTAGTCTCTCGTGCATTGTGTATGCCATCTAGTTTTTGTGTGCATTGGGTATGCCAATGATTATTCCTTAGCATTGTGTATGCTAGTAGTGTGTTTGCAAATCATCATCTGCATGTTTGCATCATTTAGTGGCATTATGTTTAGGTTGCATATTAGAGTTGCATTCGTGCATGCCATGTGTATTGCATTGTGTTTGGAGTAGGGTTTAGCCCAAACACGGTAAACGAGTGACGTTTCGTACTCCAAGTGACGAAACGTGCCTCGATTCTCGATCGCCGATACTCCGGATTACCCATGACGGAGTTTAGGCCTTGTTATGTTTATATGTGCATTCATTTTACATCGAGTCGTGCAACCCGACTCCTCGGCCATCATGCATTGAGATGCTTGATTGGTGACACGAGGATCGAGGATCATATTCCCTAGAGCCTATGCAATGAAGGGGAGAGTGGTCATGCACACATATGTTGAAAATACTTTGCCATGCCCCTTTCTCACTCTCTGTTGCAGCAAACAGGAAACCAACAGCAAAAACAAGTCAGCAGCCTTTTGGAGCTTTGTACAATGTTCCAGAACTAGTTGCAAACAGAGGCAAATTGGGGCATCACGATGGATTTCCCGACAAGGCGACTCAAGCATGCATGCATCCTTCATCATTCCGGCGGTAATGGCGATCCATTTCATATAGCATTGCATGCTAGTTTTTTTGCTTTCTTCGTTAATTTGTTAATTAATGTTGTGTAATAATTAAACGTAATTGTTATTCATTTTGGTTGTGTAATATTTATTCGACCCTTCGAGGAGGGCAATCTTTGTAATAAGTGTGAGTGTGTGTGTGATGCATGTCTTCTAACCCCACATCTTTCTCCTTTTATTTACGGCTTATGATGGTTAGATTAGGGCATGTTTCAATTAGCATACTTATACTGCATGTTTGCATTCATTCATCTGTCTTGTATGCACGAACTCGACGCATCATACTAAGCGCATTGCATTTCAATTCCGAGTTGAATACGTGTATCAGTTGTTGCATTTCATATGCCATTTTAGAATAGCTGAGCCTATCTTAGTTGCATTTTTACATGTGTTGCATTAGGCATTTCAGCATCGTTAGGATCATGCGTTGATTTCTAACATAGCTTTTGTTTTGGCTCGGAGTACTCGGTAAGTGTTTATGCTTTAGCATCCTTGCATGTGTATGAGTGACTGCCATGATAGCATGCTTACCATGAGGCTAACTACTTCTGTGATATAAGCACTGAATGCACTGCCGGTGAATGTTGAGTTATTTGAATTGGAACAATTCGCCGATTATGAGTTTTAAGCCCACTTGAGAGTGGCAAAATCATGTTTTACTAAGCCCACACGAGGGTGGCAAATCCACGTCTTAGCCTACTTGAGTAGCACCTTCAAACCATTTTCAAACAAACATAAAATGTTTTGTTCCAATTCAAGCGAACAGTCTAGACTTGTATGCTATGCATCACATAGTAATTCTAGGCTAACAACCTAATAAGAGCACATAATGTTTTCAAAACTCGATATCATGGTTAGTAGAGGCCGATCTTTGATCGGGCGAAGGGTGCTCACGAATGACCTTCCCCAATCGTACCCAAGTTCGTAGCCGAGGCAACTTTAGTGATAGCCGGATCGTGGCCTTAGGCACGAGTCAGGGTTTCCTAAATTCCCAAAATAAAATATTTAGGTAGCGACTCTGTATCTAGCAAAGCAGTCCATGTTTGGCAATTCTTTCTAAAAATCAATTTTTCAAAACGATTTTCCGGATTTAGACTCTTTGGTGGTTTATCGATCTTGCGGTGCACTTTGGGAGATTAGATTGAGCGTGACATTTGAGTCTGAATCGCATAAGCCCAATGAACATAATGGGATTCCCTCCCGGAACGTTCGGGGACGTCTACACATTGATTCTGGCTCTTCATGTAGTAGAATCCCCTCGGATGAATTACTTAGAAATGCTGGGCCCACTTCAAACCCACCATTCACCAGCATGTTGTCTACAAAATATGTATTGGAAGGCTTAGCAATGACTAAATATGAAGTTGATGTGTTTTGATTTTGGCATCTTTTAAATCGAGTGTAGACTATGTAAAAATTCTTCGACACGGAACTATCTATCTACAATTTAAAATGCAGCGATTACTTGAGACAACTTTTTCTTCAAATTTTAATTTTGAGCTGTCAATTTAAAAATTAAAAGAACCAATTGGAGGGCAATGCTTGGGTTGGGATGTCAAAAATAGGTGTTACTTTACTGGCATCATAAACTAGTATATATATAAATTAATATATATATAAGAACCGCTTAATTGCTTCATATTCGTCTTTTCTTTTTTATTTTATCCTTTCATTTTGAATGATTTATTAATGGTGGCCTATATATTGAATGAAGATTTTTTCGTGGTGATGCAAACATTCTCAGTCAATTATACAATAGGTTTTTTGTGTAATTACGCGAACATTCTTGGTTAATCATGAAACAGATTTTTTCATAATTACGCAAACATTCTTGATCAATTATGCAATATAAATCTTTTATTTTTTAACAAATACACCCATAAGATTTGTTTAAAATATGAATCGGTCTTATAATAATAGAAATTACAACTACCGTTTGTTATAAATTTTAATTTAACACAACGCTCAGGAAAAAAAAATCTTCTATACAATAATAAATTATCAAAATTGTTAATTGACTTAATGATTTATTTATCAACAAAATGGTTAACTGAAAAATATTTTTCATGTCATTAAAAATTGTTAATTTACTTAATGATTTACTTATTAATAAAATTGATCATTTGTTATGCAAGTATGATTTATGTATTAATAAAATTAGTGATATATATATATATATTCTTTTGCTTCTTAATAGTTCGATGAATTATCTTAATAGGTTTTTAGATGAGATAATTTTATTAGTATTTGTTTTATATTTATCTATTGAGAAAAATTACACATCAAATTATTATTATTATTATTATAAATTCGAAGAAATGTTAAAACTCATAAATTTACCTTAAATGATATGATAATAAAATTGGAATCTACATCATTGGGTGTATAGCAAATCAAAAATGATACATATCATACCACATAATTCTATTATATATCTAATGATTTATTCTATTCAATTTCATAGAACAATATTTTAATTTTTAAAAATTATCAAAATACAAAACTTAAATATAATGTAATAATAGCATGTGCCTTGCATGAGCCTTCTTAAACTAGTATATGTATAAGAATCACTTGGGCTCATATTTTTTCCCGATTTAAGCTCTCGAGTTGGAATTGTATTTTTAGTTTTTATTTTGCCCTTTTATTTCATATTATTTCTCAATATTAGTGGTTACTAATTTGGATGAAGGTTTTTCATAATTATGTAAAAAACGTGAGTCGATTATAAAACATAAATATTTTGATTTTGAATAAATTACAAATACACCTCTAAGATTTTCTTTCCTATTTTGCCTTTAACTTGTTTTTGAAATTGCTATTTTGTCTATTAATTTGATTGGTAAAACAATTTGGGTGGCCGCCTCTAAGAAATTATGTAATAAATATGCTCATGAAAGTGGGGCCACTTTCTATGAGAACAAGACTTATTCTCAAATATACTCATGAAAACTGGGATTAGCACAAGGCCGTAATGTGCTAGCTACTCATGTCAACACTTGGATTATTATGTGTGAGCAGTAATTTTTTATTTCCCCTAAGCAGTTATAGTTCAAGTCTGAGACCACTACTGACTCTGGAGTTGAGGTTGCTGTTTCACTAATGAAAGTTCAATGCAGAACACACCTTCATGATGCATACTAGTATATCTTTGTTTGGTAATCTCTCTTATCCTTGTTGACATTAAAATGAGTGGGGGATTGTTGGACCATTTTAATATCTTTTATTTATTTATTTATTTATATATTTTTGTTCATGAATCTTCTTTTGTTTGATTCATGAATCTTATCTTGTTCATGAATGGAGGTTAATTAGAATTCATGAACTTTGTGGTGAGTTATTATTTGGAGTCTCTCCATTTTCTCTTGTTTAATGGTCATTATTTTTTGTGTAATTTGTAAGGTCCTAGTGGCCTATAAATAGTTCCTCTCATCTACTTTTTTCTACACCAACACATCAACTATTTTCTATACAAGAGAGATTACTAGCAAAGAAATGTGTTTTTCTTGGTGAAGCTTTGGGTTCACCATCTTGTGCAGAGTTGGCCTGAACCATACGACAAATGGTCGGGCTGTTGTATCCTAGAGGGGACAAGTCATAGTTTTGTGATCTTTGCATCGGTATTTGGGTTCTTTCTACATAATGAGCTTGATCTCCTTAAAGAAAAGCGAGATATCGTGCCTCAACTTTGATCTATTTGTATCTCTTTTTCTTTGCATCATTTATCAATACAATATAATTTTTTCCGTATTTTTACCAACAATATATGCTTCCTCTATGTTAAATTTTAACTCGCTCTGTAATCAAGTTCTCTCTCTCTAGGAATAGGAAAGCAACCACAGACAACTTCAGTTATTTTGCACTTCATAAAAGGAGAGGTGAATAATCAACGTTTTTCATCTTTTACTTTTCTCTTATCTTTTCTTCTTCCTTTTCCTATGCTCGAGTTGAAGAACTTGGAAATCACCTTTGGTCGTTGAATTATGTTTGTGGCCCTCAAACATTTTTTTTTTATGGTATTAACTAGGATGATATTATTGATAAGATTGTGAGAGATAAGTTATATAATGAAATTAGATGAGATAAAGGATTAGATATATATAGAATTATAAAAATAAGTTATATGGTAACTCTTCTCCCATATAAATTAAAAATGAAAGTTAATTGAAAGTCGATAGAGGTAGAAGATTGAAAGTTAATTCATCTAGGATAACTTACACCATAAGATAAGTAGATGGGATAAAGAGATTGATAGAGGTAGTGTGGTATATGTTATCGTTATAATAAGATAAAAGACACAATTATTTTAAATTGTTAGCGAAGGTGCAAAAATAGTCCGAAATGCCTAATACCTTCAATACCATAATTCCTACATATCTATCAATTCCCTATTTTTTTTTCCATTTTATCTCTCATACTAATATTAAAATTATTTAAATTTTATTCAAAAGTTTACAATGAATCTAAATATTTTTCTTTAAACTTATCTTTGCATCGTAAATTAGTACATAAACAATGGTACTAACGATAGACCATTCCCCCATAATTTAGCTTCGTAGTGGACAACTACCTTAAAAAAAAAAAAAAAAAAAAGTAGGGATTGGTAGTGGATAACACTATATTGTTGACAATTTTTAATCATCTAAAGTCAAAATATTTTGTTGAATTTTCTAAATTTAGTTATGAAATGTTTTTAAAAATAGTTCGGTAAAAAAATAAAATAATATTCACTATTTTATATGTTTCTCTCTTTTTTGGATCGGAAATAATTTTTTGAAAAAAAAATTATATTGATGTTTATCAAACTAAATTCTAATTTATCAAAATAAAAATTTATTGAAAACTCGATTCGTTTGACAATTGACTTTTAAAAACTTTTTGTTAAAAAAATAAAAATCAAAAAAAATTATTTATCATCAACTTAAAAACTTTTCACATTGTCAACAAGAAAGTCGAGCCGCCTTGGGCCGTGACCAATTTATACTCTTATTAATGTGAATATTAATATGTCAATGTGAATATTCACATTGTCCTTAACAATGACCGGGCACCGGGCCGCCGGGCGCGTGCGAGTTTTGATTTGCGGGGCTAATTTTACACTTATATCAATGTGAATGTTAACATATCAATGTGAATATTAACATTATCAACAGGCTAGGCCAATTTTACATTCCTACCAATGTGAATTTTAAAATATGAATGTTCACATCATAAAATTGCTAATCGTTCAAAAAATATTTATATGGGTATCAAAATTAAATATAAGGGCATAAGTGTTCAAGAAAATAGTGTAAATCAAGAAAAAAGACTTTATGAAATAAAACTATACATACATGGGGCTAAATGGGTTAAAAAATTCCTTTATGGACTTCTTGGGTTAAAACACTTCTAAATGGGATTTATCAATAAAAATCCCATAAATGGATAATCAACATGGTTGATTCTCTGTTTCTTCTAAATATTTTTCTTTATAAACCAACCACTCTCTACATTCTCCCAATTCAGCACAAATAGCAGAGCAATTAAAAGAAAGAAAGAGAGTGAACAACTACTACTAGGCATAATGGGCAATGGTGAGAGCACCCAAAGCTCCTCCGATGGCGAAAGTGGGACTCAAGAAGACAAGTGGCTTCTTTCTTTCTTCATTGCGAGGGTGGTTCTTGTGGGGTCGGGCCTAGCTATGCTAGCATCATCATCGCTCGGAAGAACAAAAGGGTAACAAGAAACTTATGGTAGCACCGGGATCGAGGGGCCTCTCATATCCCTAGGAAAGATTTTGAGAATGACCCGGCTAGTTATTTCGCAACCATCGTCTTAAGAGTCGAAGATGAACAACTTGGTCTTATGGGCTTTGGCAGAATTGGGTTTCTTTTGTTGTTCTCTTCTTTTTGAAGCTAAATTTGTGGTTCGATCTGTTGGTCTAATAACAAGAATATGTATATATAGTTTTGGTTTTGGCATGTTGGCCAAGCATCTTTTATTTTTAAATATTGTGTCTTCTCTTATGTTGTAATGCAAAATCAATCCCTAAGCTAAATTATGTGAAAATCTTTCTGTGGATGAATCTTCATTTTGAATCAATATGTTTGGATTGGGTGATTTGACAATGAAAAAACCAAAAAAAGTAACCCGTGTTTCCTATATCCGGCGCCAATTCCTTCCACTTCTCCTCAGTCGTACCCATCAAATTCTCACCCATGTTCCCCACGGCAGACAATTCCTTGGACTTCTCTTGCATAGTTCATCAGACTCCCCGCTCCCATCTCTTTCTCGTTTTCTCTCAGCATCACCCTCACATAGTTCATCACTGAAATCACTGCTCTCTCTCTCTCTCTCTCTCTCTCTCTCTCTCTCTCTCTCGTTTGATTATGGCCCATTTTAAAAAAATTGAGGTTTTTTATTTTTTTCTGAGTATTTTTATTTCCCTTTGTATTTTTTAATATTTTAAATATTTTTTTTTTTTTTTATTAGTTACATGTAATCTGACTACAATTAAAAAGTATAAAATTTGCGAAAAAAATCTTTTAAAAAGTTATTACTCTAAAAAAAAAAAAAACCCAGAAATTTAGTATTTTTTGTATTTCTCTTGTATTTATTTCTTTTTTTAATTATGGATTTCTTCACAAATTTTGTATTTTTAAGTACATCTTGATTATTTGTATCTAAAAAAATGATTAAAATATGAAAAAAATCACCAAAACATAACATATACAAATTCAAGCTCAAAAAATAATTTTGAAAACTCAAACTAAATAGAATTACACAACTTAGAGGTGAAGCAACTTCTTCCTCTTTTCCTTTTTCTTTTACTTTACTTTATGATTCTCTGTAGATTAAGGATTTGAGCGTAATGTGTGGGCGGGAAGTGCAAAAGAATGATTTCATAAATTCTTACTAAAATTTATTATCCAAACATAGTTTTAGGATAAATTATATCGATTTGGCTAATTAATAAATTATTATTAAATAGCAATTTTGGTAAAATTATACCACCTTTTTTGCAATATAAATTTGATAATGTTTTATCTTTTTTACATGTGGTGGCACAAGAATAATGTGTGAGAAAAGTATAAGCTAGTGGGATAGAGGATCTGAAGCCCTTTTCTTCATGGCGAGAGGTTTTGCTTTATTTCTTTGTGGAATGATTAAAGAATGATGTGACGATAGTCATGTTCCACCATAGTTTAGTTTGCAACCATGCTAGAGACCTCGAGGATTGAGGCTCACCTTGAATCATTTTATTTTATTTTTTGCTATGTTAGTTGGTTTATTTATTTATTTATTTATTTGAATGTTTGTTATGTGTACCTAAATCCTAAACCTTAAATTATAAATCCTAAATTGTAAATCATAAAATTCTAAAACTTAAACTCTAAACCCCAAATCTTAAATCCTAAATGCTAAACCCTAAGATCCTAAACCCTAAACCTTAAACCCACTTCTACACATCACGACCCTTGCAAAAAAAATAAAACAATTTGAGGCATTTGTGCCTCGAACCCAATCTTTATTCTTTAGCTTGGTAGTGGATATCATTATTCATGTTGACCATGTTTTATCATAAAAATTTTGGAAAAATTATAATTCGATGAATAAGAAGAAAAAAAAATTACAAAAACATGGGAGGTGCAACTTTTACCCCGTTATTTTTGAGTTGCACCCTAGAGTTTTTGAGTTACACCCACTATATTTTTGTAATTTTTTTCCATCTTATAAACTGAACAGTAATTTTTCCAAAATACTAAACATTGACTAAAAATCATTGATTAGTCTTTGCTACTTCTAACTGTACTAGGAATAATCAATTAACTTTAAAAGGACCCAATCCTAATCCAAGAACTGTCCTAGTCTTATTTTTAATGTCCAAAATGTGTTAGTCATTAAACTAAAAAAAATATATACAAAAATATCTAAAATTTAATTTGACTGTGATTCAAATTCACACCAAATTTAAATTAACAATATAAAATCTTAATATTTTTTCTGGTTACATAGAAATTGGCCTAACCACTTTCATCAATTATGGTGCTGCTTTTGCTTTCATAAAAAAAAATGACACTTTAAAAGACTCAATGTCAATCCAAAATCAATAAATCTACTCACCCATAAAATGGGTAAAGAATTTGTCAAGAATGGGAATGTATGGGTGAGATTAGATGAGTGTAATGTAGGGTCCATGTGTACAATAAATCTTGATCACATATTGATGTCTTTTGGTAACTTCGAGATAAAAATTATATATATGTAGCATTATTGACCTCGTTTATAATGTCTAGATTTATATTTGTTATATATATAATAGCGTATGCCCGTATCTGAAGACACGATATAAATAATGTTGAGAATAAAATATAAGTATATGTGAGTGTACTTTTTTTTTACTTTCCCACAAAAACACGTGTCAACACGGATATTGCGGTTCACTATCCGTCATCGGCACGACGGCTAATCTCGCCAAACCCCTTGCTTCGTTTGGAAAGTTGGATTGATTTTAAAATTTTTTTATTTTTTTATTTTTGGTTATTTTAGTATAGATTAAAAAATTTGTTTGAGTTGTTTTTTAAAATTTTTATGAGAGAAAAAATTATGATTTAAATATGATATTTTATTTTATTAAATTTTATTTTATTTTATTTTTTATGACTAATTTAATCCCAAAAAAAAAAAACCCAACCCAGTTATCAAAAAATCAACCCAGAAAAGCCGCCACCTCCTCTCTCTCTCTGTCACTACCACATTCTCGCCATCCTCTATTTTCTAAAAATACAAACAAATACATGTGTGTGTGTATATATATATGTATATAATAAATAGAATAGAGGAGGCGAGGAGAGATGAAGGATCCTAGAGATTTTTCCCCAAAGCCCACAACAAGGCACCTTGATTTGTGCGAGAGAGAGAGAGAGAGAAATATGACCACACAAATATGTGCTGATATATATACATTCGAGTCCCCCTCTTTCTTCTTCTTCTTCTTCTTCTGCACTTTTTTACCTCAGCAAATGGGCAATGCTTGAGATCATCAATGCATTTTTAAAGTAGAAAATTCAACTCTAACAGTGATATTTAACCAAATATAAAAACCTATATCTGAATTTGAACATACACATACTATATACTAACTATTAAAAAATAAATAACTTATACATCTATATACAAAACCTATTATTAATCAATCAATAAAAATTAAAACCCAAAAACAAATATTTAAAAAAGAAACAACCTTGAGTTCGTGATTGTGATTAAATATCTTGGCATTGTTCACTTCAAACCCTCTGCACACAATAAAAACAACAGTTGAGAAATTTCAAAAAAAAAACTCGAGACTTTATACACAAAGACACAGACCTAAAAATGGCAGTGCAATTAGAGGATCTTCCATTAGATCCGATGGTGCAAACGTTGGTGTGGCGAAGTGGTGGTGAGCAAGACTTCCATGTCGTTTTGAACTCTGTGTGGCTTCACATCGTTGAGGTGATAAAGAGTGAAGTCGATCTGGGCCCCACCGCCATGTCTTGGTGGTGCAAAACTCTGTCGCTTTGAGAAGCATATCACGGTGAAGATCGGTCCACTACCATCACGGATGAACTTGGTGAAATCACCGGTTGTCTGTATGCTGTAGCAGCAGAGGAGTGTGTCAGAGCTATGGATCCCACGATCGGCGGTGGTGGTGGATGTTGATCTAAAAGCGACAACACCGAAACAGTGACACCATCGAGCGGTTGGAGAGAGATGTAGTGGGAAGCAAGGTTATGAGAGAGAGAGATGAGAGAGAGAGAGACAGAGAGAGACAGAGAGAGTTTGATTAGCATAGATCTCTCTTCTGTAGAGGGTGGGTGTGTGTGTTTTGAAGTAAGGTGAGACAGATCAGGACAGACGGAAAGTTGGGGTAGAGTGAAAAAAAAGGTTATCATCTCCACCATCCATCTTTTAAGCAGAAATGAATCTTAACCATTCAAATGTTCTAGTAGGACAAATGTATGTAGGATAAATTCAAAAACATTCTTGCTTTATTATATACTAGTGTATGCCCGTGCCTGAAGGCACGGTGTAAATAATGCTACGATTAAAATATAATTATAATTCCAACACTATTTAATAAATTATAAATTGACCCATAAATAATCTAAAATAACACTAAAAAGATAGATGAAACATGGCATTCAAATTAACCTCTAATGAACATAAATCATCAAAACACCATAATAGATCAACATAAATCAAACTAATTCACAATAATAATAATAATAATAAAAAATAAAGGGATAATCCCAAATTAACCCAAATCTATAAATAAAGTAAAAAAATTAAATATGAGGAAGAAAAATGAAAACTTGGAATAAGAACCAACGCCATAGATGCGACCCAATTTGAAGTCTTGAATGGTGAAATTCTCTTGGGGTGCCCTAAATACAAAGCTCTTAGATCTGGGTATGTTCCCTTCATTGGAAGAATTGCTCTCAATCCTCAACTTTGAATCAAAATCCTTCTCCATATTAGCAGTAGCTCCAGACCCAATAATGCTCACTCTAAAATTCCCTATTTTTAATATATAAAAATAGATACATATATACATATAGTTTTTTCTGTTTATAAAATAGATATATATAATTCCGTGTTTAATATATAAAAGTAGATACATATAAAATTCCCTATTTAATATATAAAAATAAATACATCTCTCTCTCTCTCTCTCTCTCTCTCTCTCTCTCCCCTCTAAAAATAGCACACACTTTCTCTCTAGAAATCTTGGAAGAAGAAAACAGAGCAGAAGATTAGCAAAGCCATGGTATCAGATTGTCTTTCCTTCTTTGAACAAATCTGATAACGCCACCACACCACCATTTGAAACATCATTGAGGTTGTGGCTAGAAGAGAGGAAGGAGGACAGGAATAAGGTGTTCACGTTTAGGTTTTCGGTGAATATTGTTGTTGTTGTTGTTACCCAGATCATCAATAAAGATTTTTCTTTCCCGAAAAAAAAAAAAAAAGATCAGCTAATTGGGATCACGGATGTATTAGGGGTTAGTGTTGGTCATGGTTGGGTTGGGTATGCGTGGCTCTTGCAGGTGTTTGATGGCGAAGATATTCTTGAGTCTCTTCTTCTAGCTTTTTCGTATCGTTAATTAGGGTTAGTGTTGGTGGTGGTTTGATTTAGAGGTGGATGCGGATATAATGATCGGGTTTACCCTTGTTGTCTGATGATCCGGAAAATGTGTCGTGGATGGTAGTAGTTGATTATTATCTTTTTACATTCTTTCCTACATCGTATTTGAGTTATAGGATGTGTTGGGCGGGTTTATTCTGAGTTGGTTGTGTTTGGGAACCAAGTGTTGCTGCCAGATTCACAGACCTTCGCCGGCGAGGTTAGTCGCTCGGCGAGAGTTGAGTTGTGTCAGTGGCTCGAGCAGGTCTTCTTCGCTCGGCGTCGTCTGCGTGTCATCCCGAACACGGAAGGCGATAGTTTTGGCTCAAGCGAGCTTTCCTTCACTCGGCGAGACACATGTTTTAGATCATTCGCTCGAGCAGGGGTTTCTTCTTTGGCGAATGATAGTGTCTGTCATGGACTGAACACCGTGATTTTTAGCTCGGCCGAGCTTTCCTTCGCTCAGCGGTCTGGTTGTTCTTTATCGAGTGAACATTTCTTCGCTCGGCGTGCATTTTATTTTGCTCGGCGAGGGTTTTACGTAATGCAGTACGCTCGGCGACCAAGTCTTCGCTCGGCGAGCTTTGTTTATATCGATTAGCGGCGTAGTGATGAACATCACTTTTTCTTTCCTTTTCATTTTGAATCCCTAAATCAAGACCCTCTCTCTCTAGACTTTCCTTCTCTCTAAGAAATCATCTCTTTCTAGTGTGAATCTACCTAAGTGCTTTGTTAAAAGATAGAGGGTGTTGAGAGCTTCGATTTAATCTGAAAAAGTTGGGATTTGGACACGTTGGATTTTGGCCTTCGTCTCCTTTTGGCTCAAACTTCGAGGTAGGGATACCTCTACTCCTCTTTATAGAGCTTTCTCTTTAGAATTTTGGCATTTGATATGTTTGGAGTTGTTGTGTAATTTTAAAACTTTGAGCCTTTGTGTAATTTTCGAGGAAGTTGGAGTTTTAATTATAATAAACCCTAGATGCATGTTTGGCATAGAGAAATGGAATAAATGTTGAGCTATTGATGGAAATAGAACCTAAGGGTTGTAATATTAATTATGGAAAATGCCTAGTACATTGGTTAATTAATTTGTATAATTAATTGCTTATGTGAGAAATGAGGATTGATTTGGAAATGTTGACAGGATTGGGGATGTATGGGATTAAAGGGTCTGTGATTGGATTATCAATCACTCACCCCTAGTTGAAATGTTGATTTATATCCATTTATTGCTGCTTTTATCTTACGTATAGAAATAATTGCTTTGGGCTACTCGGTGGAGATAGTCTTGATTGTTGTAGACAATGCATGATGATTAGGCAAACTAAACCAATCACGGAATGTGTCATTGAGTATAGCCCGGTTAGAGAAAGAATACGTGCTTTATGTATAGATTGATAATATTATTATAATAATTGTTTATATGCATTGTGTTGTATTGGAGGAGATAGGGGATGCTTACTCCACGGTTTTAGGGATGATAGTGGATGGACCTCTAAACCCGAGATGTTGTTTAAGGAGATAGAGGATGGACTCCATAGATGGAAGCTCATATGCTTATCTAGTGATGTGTTGACCCGCGACTCATATGCTTGTCATTGGAAGTGTGATATTGCTCTTATGCATATCTATGGAAGTGTTGATATAGCTTCATTATGCTTATACACGTTGATGTGTTGATATAGCTTCATTGTATGCTTATCTATTATGAAAATGGAAAAAATGCTTAATATAGAGTTCTTTTGTCTCATATAAGTTGTTGGCGAGTTACGAGCCATAGTGATGAATTGAGAATCGTAAAAGAAATGGGAAATAGAAAAGTAACATGAACGCTTATGTCATGGAAGCGTAATGTAAAACAAGTAATTAGAATTCGATTGTTGGCCATTCTATCAAGCTATTTAATCTTTTAGTCCTTTGTTCATAGTTGGTTTAGTGTATCTCTCTTTGAAATTTGTGTTAGCTCTTTTATATATAGAATAACATTTTTTCAGTGCAGGAGTAGCATTACTACTTGCTCAAGGACATAGCTTGGGAGGAGGCTAGAGGCTGATGAGCGATTTTGTTGTTTATTTCCTTTTGATGTATTACATGTATATTCAAGCCAAAGGCTTAATGTGTAAATGAGTTAAGCATCTCTTTTTGTAACCAAGAAGTGTTAACTTTTGAATCTTCTTCCCAGCTTGCCCGTAGAAGAGCATTTTGCTTTTGTTGTTCACATGTAATACTTTTTGTAATGGAACACTCTGATGAAAAGAAGAATATGGATCTTTTTGTATATAGAGGCGGAGTTTATATTGTTGGGTTTAATGTCATTATTTTGAGGCGTTACTGCTTGGAAGTGTATTTGGAGAGAACAAATGGTGGTTTTCTTGCTCAAACAACTTATCCATTTTGAGGCAGGAAAAAGAGATGGTAATTCACTGAGAGAGAAAGAATGAGATGGAAATGAAGGAAATGAGAGAAACATGTGTATTGTTTTTAAGTAGATTACATTCAAGAAGAATAAAGAGAAGAGGAGAGATAAAGAGGGAATGAAGAAGGAGCGTGGTAGAGAGGGAAGGTGGGGAGAGCGTGGGTAGGTGAAAAGCTTAGAAAAGAAATGTTTGGGCCAGGAACTATAATTGATCACGAACCATTAATATAAATGTAGATTCATCTTAGTCGATTCAAGCAGAAATGTATCTACGATACATTTTATATATTTTTCAAAATTAAGATTACGCTTTATTATATATATATATATATATATATATATATAAGCAAATATTGGTTTTTTATACATACTGTCAAAATTAACTATTTCACGGCATCCATATTTACTGAAAAGGCATGCATCAGAATGCATGTTGTAGGTGCTTACATTCTACAACATTTTTTTTTTGCAAAACTGCGTTAATGTTTTCAACAACAACATACATATATCATGTATTGTGGATTGAATTTTATATATTTATAGAATGCAA
>JANUSC010000403.1:0-188932 GCA_025200525.1 Camellia lanceoleosa
AAAAGGAAGTTGAATAAAATAAAAAATGGAAAGTTGAATAGAAAATAAAATTAATAAAATGCAAGTTGCATAAAATTAAAAATGGACTTGAAATAATAATGGAAGTTGAATAAAAGTCTATTCAACTTCCTTTTTTTATTTAATTTTTCAAATAGATTGTTAAGTGTATAGTAGTCTATCCAACTTTTTTGCCAATTTCCAAATAGATCTAGCATGTATACTTTGGTTTCTCTTGAAAAGAACTTCCATTGTAAGTTTTACTTAACTTCCATTTTTATTTTTATTCATCTTCCATTTTATCCAATTTTCTTTTTCAATTCAACTTTTTTTTTTTATTTAATTTTCAAATAGATCAAGTATGTAAAGTGCTTTCTTGAATGAACTTCTATTTTTAATTTTATGCAACTTTCATTTTTATTTTATTCAACTTCAATTTTTATTCAATTTCCATTTTTATTCAATTTCCTTTTTCTATTCAACTTCCTTTTTATATAATTTCCAAATAGATCGTTAAGGTATAGTGGTTTTTGAATGAACTTTCATTTTAATTTTATTCAACTTTCATTTTTATTTTATTCAACTTCCTTTTTATTTAATTTCCAAATAGATCGCGGTGCATAGTGGTTTCTTGAATGAACTTCCATTGTTAATTTTATGCAACTTTCATTTTTAATTTTATGTAACTTCTATTTTTATTCAATTTCCTTTTCTATTCGATTTTTTCTATTCAACTTCCTTTTTTATTTAATTTCCAAATAGATCATTAAGGTATAGTACTTTCTAATGAACTTCCATTGTTAATTTTATTCAACTTCCATTTTTAATTTTATGCAACTTTCTTTTATTCAATTGTCTTTTCTATTCAACTTCCTTTTGATTTAATTTCCCAATAGATCTTTATGGTATAGTGCTTTTTTGAATGAATTGCTATTTTAATTTTATGCAACTTTTATTTTTATTTAATTTCCAAATAGATCGCTAGGTATAGTGATTTTTTTGAATGAATTGCCATTTTTAATTTTACGAACTTCCATTTTATTTAATTTACAAATAGATCGTTAACGATAGTAAGTTTTTTGAATGAATTGCCATTTTTATTTTTATGCAACTTCCATTTTATTCAATTTCATTTTCTATTCAACCTCATTTTATTTAATGTCCAAATAGATCGTTAAGAAATAGTGCTTTTGAATGAACTTCAATTTTTATTTTTATTCAACTTCTATTTTATTGAATTTCCTTTTCTATTCAAGTTCTTTTTTTATTTAATTTCAAACGTATCGTTAAGGTATAGTGGTTTCTTGAATGAACTTACATTTTAATTTTATGCAACTTCCATTTTTATTTTTATTCATCTTCCGATTTTATTCAACTTCCATTTTATTCAAGTTCTTCCAAGTAACCACTATACCTTAACGTATATATTTGGAAATTAAAGAAAAAGGAAGTTGATCAAGTTAAAGTATAGTGGTTTATTGAATGAACTTCAATTTTATTTTATTCAAGAAACCACTATACATTGATTTATCTATGGAAATTAAATAAAAAGAAAGTTAAATAGAAAGGAAATTGAATAAAATGGAAGTTGAATAAAAAGGGAAGTTCAATTAAAAATAAAAATGAAAGTTGAATAAAAATAAAAATGGAAGTTAAATAAATAAGGAAGTTCAATAGAAAAGGAAATTGAATAAAAATGTAAGTTCATTCAAGAAACCACTATACCTTAGTGATCTATTTGGAAATTAAAAAAAAGGAAGTTGAATAGAAAAAAAATTGAATAAAAATAAAATGGAAGTTGTATAAAATTAAAAATGAAGTTGAGTACAAATAAAATGGAAGTTGTATAAAATTAACAATGTAAGTTCATTGAAGAAAACCACTATACCTTAACGATCTATTTGGGTATTAAATAAAACCGAAGTTGAAAAAAAGGAAATTAAATAAAATAAAAAGGAAGTTGAATACAAATGGAAGATGAATAAAAATAAAATGGAAGTTACATATAATTAAAAATGGAAATTGTATCAAAATTAAGCTGAAGTTCATTCAAGAAACCACTATACCATAATGATCTATTTGGAAATTAAATATAAAAGGAAATTGATTGAATAAAAGCAAAAAAGGAAATTGAATAAAAATGGATGTTGAATAAAATTAAAATGGAAATTCATTTAAGAAACCACTATACCTTAGCGATCTATTTTGAAAGTAAATAAAAAAAAGGAAGTTGAATAGAATAGGAAATTGAATAAAATGGAAGTTGAATAGAAAAGGAAATTGAACAAAAAATGGAAGTTTAATAAAAAATTGAAGTTGAATAAAAATAAAAATGGAAGTTGAATAGGAGAAGGAAATCAATAAAAAATTGAATAAAAAATGGAAGTTGAATAAAATAAAAAAGGAAGTTGTATAAAAATTTAATTTTCATTTTTATGTAATTTCTTTCTTGAATGAACTTCGATTTTATTTTTATTCATCTTGCATTTTATTGAATAATAAAAGTAAGTTGAATAAAATGGAAATTGAATAAAATGGAAGTTGAATAAAAATAAAATTGAAAGTTCATTCAAGAAACCACCATACCCTAAATCGAATTATTTGGAAATCGAATAGAAATGAAGTTTAATAGAAAATGAAATTGAATAAAAAACAAAATGGAAGTTGAATAGAAAAGGTAATTGAATAAAACCTCAAGCATATCCTCAAGGATCTAAATAGTACGCCGTCGCCTCATACCGAGGATGATAAGCCATACTAAATGTTAACTTAGTACCCAAGGCACTCTGCAAACTCTGCCACAACCTAGCAGCAAAACGAGGGTCTCTATCTGAGACGATCGTTATCGACCCTGCAATCTCACTATGTCCCGAATATACAAATCGGCAAGATGATCCATCAATCTCTCGTAAGATAGGATAAAGTGCGCCGACTTAGTCAACCGGTCTACAACCACCCAAATAGCATCACTACCTCACGAGTCCCTGAAGACCTACAACGGGTCCATAGTGACATGCTCCCACTTCCACTCGAATAGGCAAGGGTTGTAATAAAACCCGCCGGGCCTCTCGATGTTCGCCTTCACTTGTCGACAAATAAGGCACTTAGAAACGAAAACCGCAACATCCTTCTTCATACCCGCCACCAAAATTGGTGACCCAAATCTTGATACATCTTTGTGCTTCCGGATGCACCGCATACGGAATGGTGAAACTCTTGAGTACTTCCTCTCGCAAGACTCCTAAGACAAACAAACGTCTCGGCATCTCACGCTTAGGTCGGGATACATAGACAAACCCTTCTAACCTTTCCACGGAGATCTTCCCGAGGGCTTTACCTCACAGTCACCTCCTCGCGGCCTCTAACACTGAAGTCACAAGCATAGGTCACAAGAACAACAGTAAAAACAAGGTCATAGCCTTCAACAGATTCGCCCAACAGCAAATCGAACTCGCCAAGTGCCCCCAACATCTCCCATTCCCTGATGGCTATACAAGCTACATCACTAATGGATTTTCTACTAAGTGCATCAGCCACAACATTGGCCTTTCCCGGGTGATAGTGCAACTCAAAAACCTAGTCCTCAATGAACTCCATCCACCTTCCTCAGATTCAAGTCTCTCGTAAACAGATACTAAACTCTTATGGTTCGAGAACACCTCAACTTCTCACCATACAGCATAATGCCTCCACATTTTCAAGGCAAAGATCACCGCCGCTAACTCTAGGTCATGTGTAATTCTTCTCGTGAATTTTCAATCGACGTGAGCCATAGGCTACCACTTTCCCTCTTGCATCAACACACAACCCAAACCTCTCGTGAGGTATCACAATAAACCGAGATATCCCAACCCTCTCTCCTAATAATCAAGACCTGAGTGGTGGTCAATCTAACCTTCAACTCTTGAACGATTTTCACAAGTCTCACTCCACACAAACTTGACCCTTTCCGCTAATCTAGTCAATGGCTAAGCTAGCCCGAGAAATCTTTCACAAACCGGGGTATTACTCCAAATAATCCTGTAAAATCAAGTGATCTCAAAATGCTCTTAGGTCAGGCCTAATCTTACACCGCTTAACCTTGATGTATCAATAGACACCTTCCCTGATACCACATGGCCTAAGAATTTGACCTCCTAGCCAAAACTCACACTTCTAAACTTGGCATACAACCTATGGGTTCTAAGCAATTCAAGCACCACTCTCAAGTGTTTTCGTGCTCCTCCTCAAGGTGAATAGATAAGAATGTTGTTCACTAAAACGATCACAAAGCGATCTAAGAATTCCTAAAAAGTCCCGGCTTCATCAAATCCATAAAGATTGCCGATGCATTGGTGAGCCCAAATGGCATCACTAGAAACTCATAATGGCTATATCACATTTAATGCCGCTCGAATATCTCCTCCTCGACCCTCAACCGCCGTAACCCGATCTCAAGTCTATCTTAGAGAAACAACGGAACCCTTCAATCGGGTCAAACAAATCATCAATACGGGCATAGGGTACTTATTCTGACCAAAGCCCGATTGAACTTCCTAGAGTCGATACAAAGTCTCAAGGCACCATCTTTCTTTAGCAAAGAGGCCGGTAAGCTTCCTACTCTGAAACACTAGAGCTAACAAAGCCCTTATCCGAAGAACTCCCGGAGTTGAATCTTCAACTCACTCAACTCTACCGGGCAAAACGAAGGTGCCATAGAAATCGGGCGCCATGTGCACTAAATCAATAGAGAACTCTATCTCTTGTGAGGTGGCAAACTAACGAGATCCTCGAAAAACATCTCAATACTCACAAACCACTCGAATAGAATTTGGGTCTCATCACACTCACTACTCATAAAGCTAGCAAGTAGACCACTAAGCTCACTTCGCCTCATGATCATACAACCGATGGCAACACACTACCAACCCGATCCCCTTAAAATGAAAACAATCCCCACTCAAGGTACAAATCAGGACCGGGCGCTAGCAATCAATAATGTACGTGCAGATGACGATAGCTACCCATACCCAAAATAACATCAAATCTTACACGGGCATCACTACAAAGGAAACGAAGCCATGATCGGGCACTTATATTACAACCCTTACATCCTTGTTTCAAAATCAACTCACCCCCGATAGGTGACACTACACAAATAGGAGATGCTAACTGTGCTAACTCCAATCCCAAAACAGATGCATATGCAGCAGATACAAAAGAATGAGATACACTCAGATCAACTAACACACTAGCAACCGAAAGGTAAAATGAAGGTACTCTCTCACAACCGATGGAGCCAGATTAGGTCTCAAGCATGTAATAAAGATACAGCGCTCAGAGGGCCCTCGATCAACCTACTACCTCTAGGAGCAAAAGATCGGCACAGACGCATGGACGATGAAGCTCTCGATTGCCCTCGAGGCCTCGGGAGACCGACCGAGCTGGCCGAAAACTCGTCAGCCAGATGCACCAGATAAAGCACTAACTACTGCAAAACCTCTTCAGGTGCCCCACCTGACCACACTGATAACAAGATGTATGACCGCCTCGACTGCTCATGTCTAGTCAAGAAGAAGTGCACGACCCTCCCTTCTATGGGCAAACTGATGCCTCAGGCCCACCGACTACATTTGTATAGGTGAAATCTCCCATTGCCTCTCCCGAGCTTGCACTCGACATCGAAAGGTCGATCTAGCAACACCACCTCGAGATCACGAGAGTTAGCACCTTCGCCTCGCCATCACCTCGACCATCCTGCTCCTCTTGAGCCTTCGTCCTCCTCCTCCTCGTGATCATGATCTCCATATTGGCCGCAGATCAACCAAATGCCCATAGTCTCGGATCATAGAACCCCTAACTCTCATCTTGAGGCCGCCTTTAACCTCTTCTCAAAGTTGACATACAAGGCCCCTGACGCCACAAGTTCAAAGTAACTCGATAATAGTAAAAGCAAATTTCATACTCGCCATCAAGAACTCAACTGCAAAGCCGGGCAGAATCGTCTCGCCTTCTCCTGATCATGGAGATAAGAACTTCTCCGAAAGCACTCACGAAGCCTCCCAAGTGCCATCCAAATGACCTTCACGAATTTCCACCATCGATCCAGATCCCTTCAAATGGAAAGACGCCAAGGTCACTTTCATGTTCCTCCTCGATGCCAAGCATCTCTTAACGCCTTACTCATCCGCTCCAACCACTGCTCACTTTAAGTGGCTCCTTTGGATCCCTAACATACTCATACTGTTAGACCTAAGAACTCCTCTTCAAGAAGAAAGGCCTCGCTACAACTCCGGCTTGCATCGAGCTCGAATCGATTCTCAACTCGAGAATACCCATAGATTCCTCAAAGCACATCGCCCCTGCCAAAGCGCCTATAGCCTCTCGACTAGCCGTTTCGCCACATTGGTCGCTAACCCTCTGTCGCTACCGGAATCTCCTTCAGATAGGCATCTCCGCCCACTACCTACTCGCCACCTCCACGCCCCGCCTCGACATCCTAATAAAGGTAACGAAGAACGTTAGGACATTCACAAATGTGCCGGCTTATAACACTCGTGGTCCTAATGCATGGACAATCAGAATTCACCCACGAAGCACATAAACACATAAGCATTTTACGATTTCATTTTCGATAATGATGGTCCCGAGGCGCTAGAGTTCCTAAGAAACAAAGATTGATCAAGTGCTTTTCCAACAAGACTCATGTAAACCCAAGGATCCAATCAACATCCTAGAAAATAAATCCCATACCCAAGTAGTCACATAAACATGTTATCATATAAGCACATAACATTTCACATAAGTCTCTAAAGCGAGACAAACCCATTGTGATACTAATCACTTCCCACGCACTCCAAAGTATTCAACCCGATGCTCGATACCAAGTTGTAATGCCCTCAAAATAAACCCAGAATCAACCAACAATAGCATGCTCGTTATATAAGAAAATAAAGCATAATTGTATTCCATCGTAATAGTCTTTACAAATGTATTACATGTTGACATCAAAAGTAAATACCCTAAGGGCTTACAACTTTCCAAGTCAACACTTGGTTACAAAACGGAGTACTAACTCTATACAAAGAAAGCCCTTGGCTTGATATCCATGTAATACAACTAAAAACACAAACATTAAACAAATGTACCCCAAGCCTCTCAAGCTACGCCCCTTGGAGGTGGCATGCTACCTGCACCAAAATAATGTCCCATATAGGGTGAGCCACGCCTCAAAGAGAAATATACTAAACCAACTATAAACAATGACTAAAATAATAGCATTCAACAGATGGTCCATACTTATATTCCGAGTCATGTCATATTACCATTTCATGACAATCATAACCATGTTACATTTCACTTTCCTTTTCTTATTCAACTTTGAGTTTGAAAATAAGGCTTAACCGGCCAAATAATTTAATGAGATTATAACTCATTACTACAACACTTTCAAATTCATGACTTGGATACACATTTTGGTGTTGTATCTATAACACATAAACCACTTCCTTACTTTTACAAGTGATACACATTTTGGTGTTGTATCGATATAACATAGGAACACTTATACTTCACAATTGATAATGATATACATTTTAGTGCTATATCAAATCAAACACACACTTCCACACTTCACCATGATACACATTGTAGTGCTATGTCAATATCACACATATTCCGATTTAGAGGTCCATCCCCTATCTTCCCTAAACCGTGAGTACATCCCCATCTCCTCCCACAACACAATGTATATAAACAGATCATATACATAATCAATCAATACATAAAGTTAATGTATTTCAACCGCTATATTCGATGACACATTCCATTGATTAGTTTTAGTTTGTCTAATCATCATGCATTGTCTATAAATAATCAAGACTATCCTCCACCGATAGCTCCAAAAACAGCTTATTTTCCTAAACAAGAAATAAATGCACCACATGGATAAAATATCAACATTTGTCTAGGTGACCGATAAATTAATTCAACTACACCCTTTAATCCCAAACCTTTCCAATTTGAATATTTCTTATTCAATTTCATTTCCCAAAATTAATTACACAAATTAATTTATCAACAATTAGGCTTTTGTCCCATAATTACAATACCAACCTAAGGTTCCATTTTCCTCAATAATCCCACACACTAAGTCCATTTTCCTATGTATTACATACATAAAGGTTTTAAACTTTGAAAACCCTCTTTTGAAAAATTACACAATGACCCCAAACTTTCTCAAATTACCCAACAACTCCTAACATATCGAATACCAAAATTTAAAGATAAAGCTCATAAGATGGAGTAGGATATCCCTACCTCGGGTTAGAGCTCAAACGAGAAGAGACCCAAACCAAAGTGCTCCAAACTCCAAACTTCTAATCAAAAACGGCCTCGACGATCAACACAACTTTTACAAAGGCCAAAGGAAATGAGAACACTCTAACTAGATCAAACTCTAAAGAGAAGGGAGATTCTAGAGAGAGAAGCTCTCAAAATCGATTTTGGGAAAGTAAGAGAGAGAAAAGAAAAGTGAAAAGTGATTCAAAAATGCCCAACGCCATCTCGATATTCGACAGTCCGCCGAGTGTAGAATAGGATGTTGAGCGCCAAGAACAAGAATTGATCCGCCGAGCGCAATAAGTCCCGGCCGAGCGCCAAGACACAAGAATAGTACATCCGCCGAGCGAAACCAGTCCGCCGAGCGAGATTTCTCCCGTAACTTTCACAGACAAAGCACTACCCGCCGAAGGCCAAGCCCGGGCTGAAGGACTCCGCAAAGATAGGAAACCCGCCGAGCGAGAAATCACACTGCAGAAGTTTTGCATGGACACAAAATGTCGAAGGGTATGGAAGTTGCATAAATTAACAATGGAAGTTCATTCAGAAACCACTATACCTTAACGATCTATCCGAAATTAAATAAAAAAAGAAGTTGAATAGAAAAGTAAATTGATTAAAATCTAAGTCGCAAGTAAAATGGAAGTAGCCAAAATTGAAGTTCATCTAGAAACCACTATACCTTAACGATCTATTTAGAAATTAAATAAAAAGTAAGTTGAATAAAACCATATAAATTAACAATGGAAGTTAATTCAAGAAACCATTTTATCTATTTAAAGCAAACAAAAATGAAGTTGAATGGAATAGGAAATAAAATGGAAGTTGCAAAATAACAATGTAAGTTCATTACTATACCTTAACGATCAATTGAAAATTAAATGAAATTTGAAGTTGAATAAATGTAAGTTCATTCAAACCACTATACATTAACGATTTATTTGGAAATTAACTAAAAAGGAAGTTGAATAGAACAAAATTGAATAAAATGCAAGTTGCATAAAATAAAAATGGAAGTTCATTGAAGAAACCACTATACCTTAACGATCTATTTGCATTAAATAAAAAGAAAGTTGAATAGAAAAGGAAATTGATTAAAAATGTAAGTGGAATAAAATAAAATGGAAGTTGCATTTTTTATTTAATTTCTTTTTCTATTCAACTTAATTTCCGAATAAATCGTTAAGGTATAGTGGTTTCTTGAATGAACTTCCATTTTTGTTTTTATTCAATGTCATTTTCTATTCAATTTCCTTTTTTATTTAATTTCCAAATAGATCGTTAAGGTAGAGTGGTTTCTTGAATGAACTTCCATTTTAATTGTATGCAACTTCAATTTGTATTCAACTTCCTTTTTTAACTATTATTCAATTTCTTTTTCTATTCAACTTCCTTTTTTATTCAACTTCCATTTTTAGTTTTATGCAACTTCCATTTTTATTCAATTTGCTTTTCTATTCAACTTCATTTTTTATTTCATTTCCAAATAGATCGTTAACGTATAGTGGTTTTTTTTAATGAACTGCCATTTTTAATTTTATTGAATTTCCCCTTTTAATTTTATTCAACTTCCATTTTTATTCAATTTGTTTTTCTATCTATCTTCCTTTTCTATTTAATTTCCACATAGATTGTTAAGGTATAATGGTTTCTTGAATTAACTTCCATTGTTAATTTTATGCAACTTACATTTTTATTTTTATTCAACTTCCATAGTTATTCAATTTCTTTTTTATTCAGCTTTCTTTCTTATTTAATTTCTAAATAGATCGTTAAGGTATAGTGGTTTTTTGAATGAACTTCCATTTTTAATTTTATGCGACTTCCATTTTTATTTTTATTCAACTTCCATTTTTATTTAATTTCATTTTCTATTCAACTTCGTTGTTTATTTAATTTCCACATAGATCGTTAAGGTATAGTGGTTTCTTGAATCAACTTTCATTGTTAATTTTATGCAACTACCATTTTTAATTTTACTCAACTTCCATTTTTATTCAATTTCCTTTTCTATTCAACTTCCTTTTTTATTTAATTTCCAAATAGATCGTCAAGGTATAGTGGTTTTTGGAATGAACTTCCATTTTTAATTTTATGCAACTTCAATTTTTATTTTTATTCAATTTCTTTTCTATTCAATTACCTTTTTTATTCAATTTACTTTTCTATTCAACTTCATTTTTTATTTAATTTCCAAATAGATCTATTTTATTGAACTTCCATTTATATTCTTATTCAACTTACTTTTTTTTATTAATTTTCAAATAGATCGTTAAGGTATAGTGGTTTCTCAAATGAACTTCAATTTTTAATTTTATTCAATTTCCTTTTTTATTTAATTTCCAAATATATAGTTAAGTTATAGTAGTTTATCGAATGAACTTCCATTTTTAATTTAATGCAACTTTCATTTTTATTCGATTTCTTTTCCTATTTAACTTCCTTTTTTTTATTTAATTTACTTTTCTATTCAACTTCTTTTTTTATTTAATTGCCAAATAGATCGTTAAGGTATAGTGATTTCTTGATTGAACTTCCATTGTTAATTTTATTCAACTTCCATTTTTATTTTTATTCAACTTCTTCTTTTTTATGCAATTTCCATTTCTATTCAACTTCCTTTTTTATTTAACTTCCAAATAAATCGTTAAGATATAGTGCTTTCTTGAATGAACTTCCATTTTTGTTCAATTTCCTTTTCTATTCAACTTCCCTTTATATTTAATTTCCAAATAGATCGTTAAGGTATAGTGGTTTCTTGAATTAAATTCCATTGTTAATTTTATGCAAATTCTATTTTGTATTTTTATTCATCTGCCGATTTTATCCAATTTCCTTTTCTATTCAACTTCCAATTTCATTTAATTTCCAAATTGATCATTAAGGTATAGTGGTTTCTTAAATGAACTTACATTGTTATTTTTTTGCAACTTCAATTTTTATTCAATTTCCTATTCCATTCAACTTCATTTTTTTATTTACTTTCCAAATAGATCGCTAAGGTATAATGGTTTCTTGAATTAACTTCCATTGTTAATTTTATGCAACTTTCATTTTATTCAACTTCATTTTTTGTTTTTATCCAACTTCCATAGTTATTCAATTTCCAAATAGATCATTATGGTATAGTGGTTTCTTGAATTGAATAATTTTATTCAACTTCCATTTTTATTCAACTTTCTTTTTTTATTTAATCTCCAAATATATCGTTAAGGTATAGTGGTTTCTTGAATAAACTTCCATTGTTATTTTTATGCAACTTCCATTTTTATTTTTATTCAACTTCCATTTTTATTTTATTCAACTTCCATTTTTATTTTTATTCAATTTCCTTTCTATTCAACTTCATTTTTATTTGATTTCCAAATTGATCACTAAGGTATAGTCGTTTGAATGAACTTCCGTTGTTAATTATATGTAACATCCATTTTATTTTTATTCAACTTCCTTTTTTATTTAATTTCCAAATAGATCGTTAAGGTATAGTGGTTTTTTGAAAGAACTTCCATTGTTAATTTTATGCAACTTTCATTTTTATGCAATTTCCATTTATATGTTTATTCAACTTCCATTTTTTATTCAATTTCATTTTCTATTCAACTTCTTTTTTTATTTAATTTCCAAATAGACCGTTATGTAGAATGGTTTTTGAATTAACTTCCATTGTTAATTTTATACAACTTCCATTTTTATTTTATTCAACTTCCATTTTATTCAACTTCCTTTTTATTTGATTTCGCTCTATTCAACTTATTTTTTATTTAATTTCCAAATAGATCGCTAAAGTATAGTTTTTTGAATGAACTTCCGTTGTTAATCATATGCAACATCCATTTTATTTTTATTCAACTTTTTTTATTTAATTTCCAAATAGATCGTTAAGATATAGTGGTTTTTGAAAGAACTTCCATTGTTAATTTTAGGCAACTTCCAATTTTATTTTTATTGAACTTCCATTTTATTCAATTTCATTTTTATTCAACTTTTTTATTTAAAATGGAAATTGAATAGAAGTTCATTCGAAGCCACTATACCTTAACAATCTATTTGGAAATTCAATAAAAAGAGGATGTTGAATAGACAAGGAAATTGAATAAAATGGAAGTTGAATAGAAATGGAAGTTGAATAAAAATGAAAATTGAATAAAATAAAAATGGAAGTTCATTCAAGAAACCACTATAGCTTAATGATCTATTTGGAAATTAAATAAAAAAGGAAGTTGAATAAAAAATAGAATTGAATAAAATGGAAGTTGCATAAAATAAAATGGAAGTTCATTCAAGAAACCACTTACCTTAACAATCTATTTGGAAAGTAAATAAAAAGCAAGTTGAATAGAAAAGGAAATTGAATAAAATCGAAGTGGAATAAAATAAAATGGAAGTTGAATAAAATTAAAAAGGAAGTTGCCTAAAATTAAAAATTGAAGTTTATTTAAGAAACCACTATACCTTAACGATCTATTTGGAAATTAAATAAAAATGGAAGTTGCATAAAATTAAAAATAAAAGTTCATTCAAGGAACCACTATACCTTAACGATCTATTTGGAAATTAAATAAAAAAGGAAGTTGAATAGAAAAGGAAATTGAATAAAAATGGAAGTTGAGTAAAAATAAAATGGAAGTTCATTCAAGAAACCACTATACCTTAACGATCTATTTGGAAATTAAATAAAAAGAGAATTGAATAAAATTAAAATGGAAGTTGCATATAATTAAAATGGAAGTTCATTCAAGAAACTACTATACCTTATCGATCTTTTTTGGAATTTAAATAAAAAGGAAATTGAATAAAATGGAAGTTGAATAAAATAACAATGGAAGTTCATTTAAGAAACCACTATACCTTAACGATTTATTTGTAAATTAAATAAAAAAGAAAATTGAATAAAAAGGAAGTTGAATAAATTAACAATGGAAGTTCATTCAAGAAACCACTATACCTTAATGATTTATTTGGAAATTAAATAAAAAAAGAAATTGAATAAAAATGGAAGTTGACTAAAAATAACAACGGAAGCTCATTGAAGAAACCACTATACCTTAACGATTTATTTGAAAATTAAATAAAAAAGGAAATTGAATAAATTTACAATAGAAGTTCATTTAAGAAACTACTATGCCTTAATGATTTATTTGGAAATTAAATAAAAGGAAATTGAATAAAATGAAAGTTGAATAAAATAACAATGGAAGTTCATTTAAGAAACCACTATACCTTAACGATTTATTTGGAAATTAAATAAAAAGGAAATTGAATAGAAATGGAAGTTGAATAAAATAATGGAAGTTCATTTAAGAAACCACTATACATTAAGGATCTATATGGAAATTGAATAGAAAATGAAATTGAATAGAAAAGGAAATTGAATAAAAACAAAATGGAAGTTGAATAGAGAAGGAAATTTAAAAAGTAAGTTGAATAAAAGTAAAAAGGAAATTAAATAGAATAGGAAATTGAATAAAATGGTTTAAAAATGGAAGTTCTTTCAAAAATTATTATACCTTAACGATTTATTTGAAATTAAATAAAAAGGTTCATTTTCTATTCAACTTCCATTTTTATTCAACTTCCTTTTTGTTTAATTTCCAAATAGATCGTTAAGATATAGTGGTTACTTGAATGAACTTCCATTGTTATTTTAAGCAACTTCCATTTTTAGTTTTATTCAACTTCCATTTTTATGCAACATCCAATTTTTATTTTATTCAACTACCTTTTTTCTTTAATTTTGAAATAGATCGTTAAGTTATAGTGGTTTCTTGAATTAACTTCCGCTTTTAATTTTAGGCTACTTCCATTTTTACTTTTATTGACTTTCGCTTTTAATCAATTTCCATTTCGCTCAACTTCATTTTTTATTTAATTTTCAACTATCTTTTTATTTAATTTCCAAATAGGTTGTTAAGGTATAGTGGTTTCTTGAATGAACTTCCATTTTTATTGAATTTTTTTTTCTATTCAACTTTTTTTATTTAATTTTCTTTTCAATTCAACTTCCTTTGTTTTTAATTTCCAAATAGATCGCTAAGGTATAGTGGTTTCTTGAGTTAACTTCCGCTTTTAATTTTAGGCTACTTCCATTTTTACTTTTATTCGACTTCGCTTTTAATCAATTTCCATTTCGCTCAACTTCATTTTTTTATTTAATTTTCAACTTCCTTTTTTATTTAATTGCCAAATAGATCACTAAGGTATAGTGGTTTCTTGAATGAACTTCCATTTTTAGTTTTATGCAACTTCTATTTTATTCAATTTTGTTTTCTATTCAACTTCCTTTTTTATTTAATTTCCATTTTTATTCAACTTCCATTGTTAATTTTATGCAACTACCATTTTTAATTTTATTCAACTTCCATTTTTATGCAATTTCTTTTTCTATAACTTAACGATCTATTTGGAAAGTAAATAAGAAAGAATGCTGAATAAAAAAGGAAGTTGAATAGAAAAGAAATTGAATAAAAATGAAAGTTAAATAAAAATAAAAATAGAAGTTGCGTAAAATTAAATGGAAGTTGCATAAAATTATAAATGAAAATTCAATAAAAATAAAAAATGAAGGTGAAATGTAAAAGGAAACCTAATAAAAAAGAAGTTGAATAGAAAGGGAAATTGAATAACATTGAAGTTGAATAAAATTAAAATGGAAGTTCATTCAAGAAACCATTATACCATAACGATCTATTTGGGTATTAAATAAAAATGAAGTTGAATAGAAAAGGAAATTGAATAAAATGGAAGTTGAATAAAATAAAAATGGAAGTTGAATAAAATGAAAATGGATGTTCATTCAAGAAAGCACTATACCTTAACGCTCAATTTGCATAAAAATAAAAATAAAATGGAAGTTCATTCAAGAAACTACTATACCTTAACGATCTATTTGGAAATTAAATAAAAAGGAAGTTGAATAGAAAAGGAAACTAATAAAAAGAGAAGTTGAATAAAAATAAAAGGAAGTTGCATAAAATTAAAATAGAAGTTGAATAAAAATAAAATGAAAGTTGCATAAAATTAACAAAGGAAGTTAATTAAAAAACCACTATGCATTAACGGTCTATTTGGAAATTAAATAAAAAATGAAATTGAATAGAAAATAGAATTGAATAAAAAGGATATTGAATAAAAATAAAAAAGGAAGTTGAATAGAAAAGTGAATTTAATAAAATGGAAGTTGAATAAAAATAAACATGGAAGTTGCATAAAATTAAAATGGAAGTTTATTCAAGAAACAACTATACCATAACGGTCTATTTGGAAATTAAATAAAAATGAAGTGCAATAGAAAAGAAATTGTATAAAAATTAAAAGGGATGTTCATTTAAGATTATGCGATATCCATTTTATTTTTATTCAATTTCCTTTTCTATGCAACTTCAACTTTTTTAAATTCCAAATAAATCGCTAAGGTATAGTGGTTTCTTGAATGAACTTCCACTATAACTTAACAATCTATTTGGAAATTAAATAAAAAAGAAGTTGAATAGAAAAGTAAATTGAATAAATATGGAAGTTCCATTTTTATTTTTATTCAACTTCAATTTTTATTCAATTTCTTTTCTATTCAACTTCATGTTTTATTGAATTTCCACATAGATCGTTAAGATATAGTGGTTTCTTGAATGAACTTCCATTTTAATTTTATGCAACTTCCATATTTATTCAATTTACTTTTCTATTCAACTTCCAAATAGAAAGTTAAGGTAAGGAAATTGAATAAAAATAAAATTGAATAAAAATAAAATGGTAGTTGCATAAAATTAAAAATTGAAGTTGATTCAAGAAACGATCTATTTGGAAATTGAATAAAAAGGAAGTTGAATAGAAAAGGAAATTGAATAAACAAAGGACGTTGAATAGAAAAGGAAATTGAATGAAAATGGAAGTTGAATAAAATAAAATGGAAGTTGCCTAAAATTAACAATGGAAGTTAATTCAAGTAACCATTATACTTTAGCTTATCTATTTGGAAATTAAATAAAAAGGAAGTTAAATAGAAAAGGAAATTGAATAAAATGGAAGTTGCCTAAAGTTAACAATGGAAGTTGCATAAAAATAAAAATGAAAGTTCATTCAAGAAACCACTATACATTATCGATCTATTTGGAAATTAAAAACAAAGGAAGTTGAATAGAAATAGAAATTGATTAAAAATGGAAGTTGAGTAAAAATAAATGGAAGTTAATTCAAGAAACCATTATACGCTAACGATCTATTTGGAAATTCAATAAAAATGAAGTTGAATAAAAAGAAATCGAATAAAAATGGAAGTTGCATAAAATTAACAATATAAGTTCATTTAAGAAATCACTATACCTTAACGATCTGTTTGGAAATTAAATAAAAAAGAAGTTGAACTGAAAAGGAAATTGAATAAAAATGGAAGATGAATAAAAATAAAAAAGGAAGTTGAATTGAAAAGGAAAATAAATCGTTCGGGTATAGTGGTTTCTTGAATAAATAAAATTAAAAATGGCAATTCATTCAAAAAACCACTATACCATAATGATCTATTTGGAAATTATATAAAAAAGAAAGTTGAATAGAAAAGGAAGTTGAATAGAAAAATAAAAATGAAAGTTGCATAAAATAATAATGGAAGTTCATTCAAGAAACCATTATACCCTAACGATTTATTTTCCTTTTTTATTCAACTTTCTTTTTTGTTTAATTTCCAAATAGATCATTATGGCATAGTGGTTGGGTATAGTGGTTTCGATTTCAATTTTTATTCAACTTTCTTTTTTATTTAATTTCCAAATAGATCGTTAGGGTATAGTAGTTTATTGGATGAACTTCCATTTTTAATTTTATTCAACTTCCATTGTTAATTTGATTGCACTTCCATTTTTATTCAATTACCTTTTCTGTTCAGCTTCCTTTTTTTATTCAATTTCCAAATAGATCGTTAAGGTATAGTGGTTTCTTGAATGAACTTCCATTTTTAATTCTATTTGGAAGTTACATAAAACTTGAAAATGGAAGTTGAGTAAAAAGGAAGCAGGAAATTGAATAAAAATGGAAGTTGAATAAAAATGGAAGTTCAACTTCCTTTTATATTTAATTTCCAAATAGACCGTTAAGGTATAGTGGTTTCTTGAATAAACTTTCATTGTTAATTTTATGCAACTTCCATTTTTATTTTTATTTCCAAATAGATCGTTAAGTTATAGTGGTTTTTTGAATGAACTTCCATTGTTAATTTTAGGCAACTTCCATTTTTATTTTATTCAACATCCATTTTTATTCAATTTCCTTTTTTATTTAATTTCCAAATAGATCGTTAACGTATAAAGAAATTAAATAAAAAAGGAAGTTGAACAAAAATAAAAATGGAAGTTTATTCAAGAAACCACTATACCTTAACGATTTATTTGGAAATTAAATAAAAAAGGCAGTTGAACAGAAAGGGAAATTGAATAAAAATGGATGTTGAATAAAAATAAAAATAAAAATGGAAATGATAAAATTAAAAATGGAAGTTCACAAGAAACCAATGGAAGTTAGATCGTTGGTTATAGTGGTTTCTTGAATAAACTTCCACCGGTTTCTTGACTCAACTTCCATTTTTAATTTTATGCGATTTCTATTTTTATTTTTATTTTTATTCAACATCCATTTTTATTCAATTTCCCTTTCTATTCAACCGCTTTTTATTTAATATCCAAATAGATCGTTAAGGTATAGTGGTTTCTTGAATAAACTTCCATTGTTAATTTATTCAACTTCCATTTTTAATTTCATACAACTTCCATTTTTATTTTTATTGAACTTCCATTTTTATTCAATTTCCTTTTCTATTCAATTTTATTTTTTTATTTAGTTTCCAAATAGATCGTTAAGGTATAGTGGTTTCTTCAATGAACTTCCAATGTTAATTTTATGCAACTTCTATTTTATTCAATTTCCAAATAGATCGTTAATGTATAGTGGTTTCTTGAATGAAATTCCATTTTTAATTATATGCAACTTCCATTTTTAATTTTATGCAACTTTCATTTTTATTCAATTTCTTTTCTATTCAACTTTTTTTATTGAATTTCCAAATAGATCGTTAAGGTATAGTGGTTTCTTCAATGAACTTCCATTTTCAATTTTATGCAACTTCCATTTTTATTTTTATTAAACTTCAACTTTTATTCAATTTCCCTTTTTATTTAATTTCCTTTTCTATTCAACTTCCTTTTTTATTGAACTTCCATTTTTAATTTTATGCAACTTCCATTTCTTCCAAATAGTTCGTTAAGATACTATGGTTTCTTCAATTAAATTCCATTGTTAATTTTATTCAACTTTCCTTTTCTATTCAACTTCTATTTTTATTCAACTTCTTTTTATTTACTTTCCAAATAGACCGTTAACGTATAATGGTTTTTTGAATTAACTTCCATTGTTTATTTTAGGCAACTTGCATTTTTATTTTTATTCAACTTCCATAGTTATTCAATTTCTTCTTTATTCAGCTTTCTTTCTTATTTAATTTCCAAATAGATCGTTAAGGTATAATTGTTTCTTGAAAGAACTTCTATTGTAAGTTTACGCAACTTCCATTTTTATTTTTATTCAACTTCAATTTTATTCAATTTCTTTTCTATTCAACTTCCATTTTTATTTAATTTCCAAATAGATCGTTAGGGTATAGTAGTTTCTTCACTGAACTTCCATATTTATTTTTTTGCAACTTCCATTGTTATTTAATTTCTTTTTGTATTCAACTTCCATTTTTTATTTAGTTTCCAAATAGATTGTTAAGTTATAGTGGTTTCTTGAATGAACTTTCATTTTTAGTTTCCAAATATATCGTTAAGGTATAGTTGTTTCTTAAATGAACTTCGATTTTTATTTTTATGCAACTTCCATAGTTATTTTTATTCAACTTCCATTTTTATTCAATTTCCTTTTCTATTCAACGTCCTTTTTTATTTAATTTCCAAATAGATCGTTAAGGTAGTAGTGGTTTATTGAATGAACTTCCATTGTTAATTTTATGGCAACTTACAGTTTTATTTTTATTGAACTTCCATTTTATTCAACTTCCTTTTATATTTAATTTCCAAATAATCGTTATGGTATACTAGTCTCTTGAATGAACTTCCACTTCATTTTTTACTTAATTTCCAAATAGATTGTTAAGGTATATTGGTTTCTTAAATGAACTTACATTGTTAATTTTATGCAACTTCCATTTTTAATTTTATTCAACTTCCATTTTTATTTTTATTCAACTTCCATTTTTATTCAATTTCCTTTTTTATTCAACTTCCATTTTTATTTAAGTTTCAAATAGACCGTTAAGGTATAGTGGTTTATTGAATGAACTTCCATTGTTAATTTTATGCAACTTCCAATTTTCTTTTTATTTAAGTCAATTTCCTATTCTATTCAACTTCCATTTTTATTTAATTTCCAAATAGATCATTAAGGTATTATGGTTTCTTGAATGAACTTACATTGTTAATTTTATTCAACTTCTATTTTTATTTTTATTCAACTTCCATTTTGATTCAATGTCCTTTTGTAGTCAATTTCCTTTTTTATTTAATTTCCAAATAGATCGTTAAGATATAGTGCTTTCTTGAATGAACTTACATTGTTAATTTTATGCAACTTCCATTTTTATCCAGTTTCCTTTTCTGTTCAACTTCATTTTTTATTCAATTTCATTTTCTATTCAACTCCTTTTTTATTTACTGGCCAAATAAATCGTTAAGGTATAGTGATTTCTTGAATGAACTTCCATTGTTAATTTTATGCAACTTCCATTTTTATTCAACTTCATTTTTTTTTTAATTTCCAAATAGATCGTTAAGGTATAGTGGTTTCTTGAATGAACTTCCATTTTTAATTTTATGTAACTTCCATTTTTATTTTTATTCAAGTTCCATTTTTATTCAATTTCCTATTCTATTCGACTTCATTTTTTACTTAATTTCAAATAGATTGTTAAGTATAGTGGTTTCTTCAATGAACTTCCATTTTTAATTTTATGCAACTTCCATTTTTATTTTTATTCAACTTTCATTTTTATCCAATTTTCTTTTCTAAAATTAACAATACCTTAACGATCTATTTGCAAATTAAATAAAAAAGAAACTTGAATAAAATAGAAATTGTAAAAAATAAAATTGAAATTGGCATAAAGTTAAAATGGAAGTTCATTCAAAAAACAACTATACCTTAACAATCTATTTGGAAATTAAATAAAAAATAAAGTTGAAAATTAAATAGAAAAGGAAATTGAATAAAAATAAAAAAGAAAGTCGAATAAAAAAGGAAGTTGAATAAAAATAAAAATGGAAGTTTATTCAAGAAACTACTATACCTTAATGATCTATTTAGAAATTAAATAAAAAAGAAAATTGAATAAAAAATAGAATTGAATAAAATGGAAGTTGCATAAAATAAAAATGGAAGTTAATCAAGAAACCACTATACCTTAACGATCAATTTGGAAATTAAATTAAAAAAGAAAATTAAATGAAAAAGAAAGTTGAATCAAAATAGAAGTTAAATTACATAAAAAATGAAGTTGAATAGAAAATGAAATTGAATAAAAAAGGAAGTTGAATAGAAAATGAAGTTTCATAAAATTAAAATTGAAAGTTCATTCAAGGAACCACTATACCTTAACGCCAATTTGGAAACTAAATAAAAATGAAGTTGAATAAAATAAAATGAAAGTTGCATAATAGAAATGGAAGTTAATTCAAGAAACCAGTATAACTTAACGATCTATTTGGAAATTAAATAAAAAAGGAAGTTGAATAAAAGTTGAATAGAAAAGGAAGTTGAATAGAAATTGAAATTAAATAAAAATAAAAATGAAAATTGCATAAAATTAAAAATGGAAGTTCATTCAAGAAACCACTATACCTTAACGATCTATTTCGAAATTGAATAAAAAGAAAGTCGAATAGAAAACAAAATTGAATAAAAATGGAAATTAAACCACCATACCTTAACGATCTATTTGGGTCTTAAATAAAAAGGAAGTTGAATCGAAAAGGAAATTGAATAAAAAATAGAAGTTGAATAGAAAAGGAAATTGAATAGAATCGGAAGATGAATAAAAATAAAAATGGAAGTTGCATAAAAATAAAAATCGAAATTTATTTAAGAAACCAATATACCATAATGATCTATTTAGAAATTAAACAAAAAAGGAAGTTGAATAGAAAAGGAAATTTATTACAAATGGAAGTTGAATAAAAATAAAAATGGAAGTTGAATAGAGAAGGAAATTTAACAAAAATGGAAGTTGAATAAAAATAAAAATAAAAATGGAAGTTGAATAAAATAAAAATGGAAGTTGCCTAAAATTAACAATGAAAGTTAATTTCCAAATAGATCGGTATAGTGGTTTCTAGAATGAACTTCCGTTGTTAATTTTATTCAACTTCCATTTTTATTTGTTTTCAACTTTTATTTTTATTCAACTTCCTTTTTTTGTTTAATTTCCAAATAGATCGTTAAGGTATAGTAGTTTCTTGAATAAACTTCCATTTTTAATTTTATGCAACTTCCATTTATATTTTTATTCAACTTCCTTTTTTATTTAATTTCCAAATAATTCGTTAAGTTATAGTGGTTTCTTGAATAAATTTTGATTTTTATTTTTTATTCAATTTCCATTTTTATTCAACTTCTATTCAACTTCCATTTTTAATTATATGCAACATCCATTTTTATGCAATTTCCAAATAGATCGTTATGGTATAATGGTTTCTTAAATGAACTTCCATTTTTACTTTTATTCGACTTCCGTTTTTAATCAATTTCCTTTTCTATTCAACTTTCTTTTTTCTTTAATTTCCAAATAGATCGCTAAGGTATAGTGGTTTCTTCAATGAACTTTCATTTTTATTTCTATTCAACTTCTTTTTTTTATTTAATTTTCAAATAATTCACACATAAGGTATAGTGGTTTCTTGAATGAACTTCCATTGTTAATTTTATGCAACTTCCATTTTTATTTTTATTCAACTTTAATTTTTATTTAATTTTCACATAGATCGTTAAGGTATAATGGTTTCTTGAATTAAATTCCATTGTTAATTTTATGCAAATTCCATTTTTATTTTTAATCAACTTCCATTTTTCTTTAATTTCCAAATAATTCGTTAAGTTATAGTGGTTTCTTGAATGAAATTACATTGTTAATTTTATACAAATTTCATTGTTAATTTTATGCAACTTCGATTTTTATTTTTATTCAACTTCCATTTTTATTTTTATTCAACTTCCATTTTTAATTTTATGCAACTTCCATTTTTATTCAAGTTACTTTTCTATTCAGCTTCCTTTTTGATTTAATTTCCAAATAGATCGTTAAGGGATAGTGGTTTCTTGAATAAACTTCCATTTTTAATTATATGCAACTTCCATTTATAATTTTATTCAACTTCAATTTTTAATTTTTTGCAACTTCCATTTTTATTTTTATTCAATTTCCTTTTCTATTCAACTTCTTTTTTTATTTAATTTCCAAATAGATCGTTAAAGCATAGTGGTTTTTGAAATCAACTTTCTTTTTTATTCAACTTCTTTTTTTATTGAACTTCTATTTTTGTTCTACTTCATTTTTGATTCAATTTCCAAATAGGAAGTTCGACTTCCAAATAGAGCGTTAAGGTACAGTGGTTTCTCGAGTCAACTTCATTTTTATTCAACTTCCTTTTTCATTCGACTTCCATTTTTGTTCAACTTCCATTTTTATTTAATTTCCAAATAGATCGTTATGGTAGAGTGGTTTCTTGAATGAACTTCTATTTTTAGTTTTATTCAACTTCCATATTTATTTTTATTCAACTTCTTTTTTTATTTAATTGCCAAATAGATCGTTAAGGTATACTAATTTCTTGAATGAACTTCTATTTTTAATTTTTTCAACTTCCATTTTTATTTTCCTTTTCTATTCAACATCCATTTTTTTATACATCCATTTTTATTTTATTCGACTTCAATTTTTATTCAATTTCCTTTTTTATTCAACTTCCTTTTTCATTTAATTTCAAAACAGATCGTTAAGGTAGAGTGATTTTTTGAATAAACTTCAATTTTTAATTATATGCAACTTCCATTTTTATTTAATTTCCAAATAATTCATTAAGGTATAGTGGTTTCTTTAATAAACTTCCATTTTTTATTTTATGCAACTTGCCTTTTTATTCAATTTCATTTTCTATTCAACTTCCTTTTTATTCAATTCCCTTTTCTATTCAACTTTTTTTTTATTTAATTTCCAAATATACCATTAAGTATAGTGGTTTCTTGAATGAACTTCCATTTTTAATTTTATTCAACATCTATTTTTATTCAATTTCTTTTTTTATTTAATTTCCAAATAGATCGTCAAGGTATAGTGGTTTCTTCAATGAACTTCCATTTTCAATTTTATGCAACTTCCATTGTTATTTTTATGCAACTTCTATTTTTATTCAATTTTTTTTCTATTCAATTTCCTGTTCTATTTAATTTTCAAATAGATCATTAAGTTATAGTGGTTTCTTGAATGAAATTACATTGTTAATTTTATACAAATTCCATTGTTAATTTTATGCAACTTCGATTTTATTTTTATTCAACTTCCATTTTTATTTTTATTCAACTTCCATTTTTAATTTTATGCAACTTCCATTTTTATTTTTATTAAACTTCCATTTTTATTCAAGTTACTTTTCTATTCAGCTTCCTTTTTTATTTAATTTCCAAATAGATTGCTAAGGGATAGTGGTTTCTTGAATAAACTTCCATTTTTAATTATATGCAACTTCCATTTATAATTTCCAAATGGATCGTTATGGTAGAGTGGTTTCTTGAATGAACTTCTATTTTTATTTTTATTCAACTTTCATTTTTATTTTTATTCAACATCCATATTTATTTTTATTTAACTTCTTTTTTTATTTGATTGCCAAATAGATCGTTAAGGTATAGTGGTTTCTTGAATGAACTTCCATTTTTAATTTTTTTTCAACTTCCATTTTTATTTTATTCAACTTCCATTTTTATTCAATTTCCTTTTCTATTCAACTTCATTTTTTATTTGATTTCCAAATAGATCGTTAAGGTAGAGTGATTTTTTGAATAAACTTCAATTTTTAATTATATGCAACTTCCATTTTTATTTAATTGCCAAATAATTCATTAAGGTATAGTGGTTTCTTAAATAAACTTCCATTTTTTATTTTATGCAACTTCCATTTTTATTCAATTTCATTTTCTATTCAACTTCCTTTTTTATTCAATTTCCTTTTCTATTCAACTTCATTTTTTATTTAATTTCCAAATAGATCATTAAGGTATAGTGGTTTCTTGAATGAACTTTCATTTTTTAATTTTATTCAACATCCATTTTTATTCAATTTCTTTTTTTATTTAATTTCCAAATAGATCGTCAAGGTATAGTGGTTTCTTCAATGATCTTCCATTTTCAATTTTATGCAACTTCCATTGTTATTTTTATGCAACTTCTATTTTTATTCAATTTTTTTTTCTATTCAATTTCCTGTTCTATTTAATTTTCAAATAGATCATTAAGGTATAGTGGTTTCTTGAATGAAATTACATTGTTAATTTTGTACAAATTCCATTGTTAATTTTATGCAACTTCGATTTTATTTTTATTCAACTTCCATTTTTAATTTTATGCAACTTCCATTTTAATTTTTATTCAACTTCCATTTTTATTCAAGTTACTTTTCTATTCAGCTTCCTTTTTTATTTAATTTCCAAATAGATCGCTAAGGGATAGTGGTTTCTTGAATAAACTTCCATTTTTAATTATATGCAACTTCCATTTATAATTTTATTCAACTTCAATTTTTAATTTTTTGCAACTTCCATTTTTGTTTTTATTCAATCTCCTTTTCTATTCAACCTCTTTTTTTATTTAATTTCCAAATAGATCGTTAAGGTATAGTGGTTTTTGAAATCAACTTTCTTTTTTATTCAACTTCTTTTTTTATTGAACTTCTATTTTTGTTCTACTTCATTTTTTATTCAATTTCGAAATAGGAAGTTCGACTTCCAAATAGAGCGTTAAGGTACAATGGTTTCTCGAGTCAACTTCATTTTTATTCAACTTCCTTTTTCATTCGACTTCCATTTTTGTTCAACTTCCTTTTTTATTTAATTTCCAAATAGATCGTTATGGTAGAGTGGTTTCTTGAATGAACTTCTATTTTTATTTTTATTCAACTTCCATATTTATTTTTATTTAACTTCTTTTTTTATTTGATTGCCAAATAGATCATTAAGGTATAGTGGTTTCTTGAATGAACTTCCATTTTTTATTTTTTTCAACTTTCATTTTTATTTTCCTTTTCTATTCAACATCCATTTTTATTTTATTCAACTTCCATTTTTATTCAATTTCCTTTTCTATTCAACTTCATTTTTTATTTGATTTCCAAATAGATCGTTAAGGTAGAGTGATTTTTTGAATAAACTTCAATTTTTAATTATATGCAACTTCTATTTTTATTTAATTTCCAAATAATTCATTAAGGTATAGTGGTTTCTTGAATAAACTTCCATTTTTAATTTTATGCAACTTCCCTTTATATTCAATTTCATTTTCTATTCAACTTCCTTTTTTATTCAATTTCCTTTTCTATTCAACTTCCTTTTTTATTTAATTTCCAAATAGATCGTTAAGGTATAGTGGTTTCTTGAATGAACTTCCATTTTTAATTTTATGCAACTTCCTTTTTTCTTTAATTTCCAAATAGATCGTTAAGGTATAGTGGTTTCTTCAATGAACTTCCATTTTCAATTTTATGCAACTTCCATTGTTATTTTTATGCAACTTCTATTTTTATTCAATTTTTTTTTTCTATTCAATTTCCTGTTCTATATAATTTCCAAATATATCGTTAAGGTATAGTGGTTTCTTGAATGAACTTCCATTTATATTTTTATCCAACTTCCATTTTTAGTTAATTTCCAAATAGATCGTTAAGGTATAGAACTTACATTGTTAATTTTATGCAACTTCTATTTTTATTTTTATTCAACTTCAATTTTTATTCAATTTTGTTTTCTATTTAACTTCCTTTTTTATTTAATTTTCAAATAGATCGTTAAGGTATAGTGGTTTCTTGAATGAACTTCCATTTTTTATTTTATGCTACTTACCTTTTTATTCAATTTCATTTTCTATGAAACTTTCATTTCTATTCAATTTCCTTTTCTTCAACTTCCTTTTTATTTAATTTCCAAATAGATCGTTAAGGTATAGTGGTTGAATAAAATTAAAATGGAAGTTGATTCAAGAAACCACTATACCTTAACGATCTATTTGGAAATTAAATAAAAAAAAGAAGTTGAATACAAAATGAAGATGAATAAAATAAAAATGGAAGTTGCATATAATTAAAATGGAAGTTGTATCAAAATTGATTGAAGTTCATTCAAGAAATCACTATACCGTAATCATCTCTTTGGAAATTAAATATAAAAGGAAGTTGAATAGAAAATGAAATTGAATAAAAATGGAAGTTGCATAAAAGTAAAAATTGAAGTTGCATAAAATTAACATTGGAAGTTCATTCAACAAACCACTATACCTTGACGATCTATGTGGAAATTAAATAAAAAAAAGAAGTTGAATACAAAAGGAAATTGAACAGAAATGAAAATTGAATAAAAATAAAAATAGATGTCGCATAGAATTAAAAATGGCAGTTCATTTAAGAAACCACTATACCTTAACGATTTATTTGGCAATTAAATAAAAATGGACATTGAATAGAACATAAAATAAAAATGGAAGTTCAATCAAAAAACCACTCTACCTTAACGATCTATTTGGAAATTAAATAAAAAAGAAAGTTGAATAGAAAAGGAAATTGGATAATAACCACTATTCAACTTGCATTTTTATTCAATTTTGTTTTCAATTCAACATCATTTTTGATTTAATTTCCAAATAGATCATTAAGGTATAGTGATTTCTTGAATGAACTGCCATTTTTAATTTTATGTTCTATTCAACGCCTTTTTTATTTAATTGCCAAATAAATCGTTAAGGTATAGTGGTTTCTTGAATGAACTGCCATTTTTAATTTTATGCGACATCCATTTTTATTTTTATTCAATTTCCATTTCTGTTCAATTTCCTTTTGTATTCAACTTCCTTTTTTTATTTAATTTCCACATAGATCGTCAAGGTATAGTGGTTTCTTGAATGAACTTCCAATGTTAATTTTATGCAACTTCAATTTTTAATTTTATGCAACTTCCATTTTTATTCAATTTCCTTTTCTATTCGACTTCCTTTTATATTTAATTTCCAAATAGATCATTATGGTATAGTGGTTTCTTGAATGAACTTCAACTGTTAATTTTGATACAACTTCCATTTTTAATTATATGCAACTTCCATTTTTATTTTTATTCATCTTCCATTTGTATTCAACTTCCTTTTTTATTTAATTTCCAAATAGATCGTTAAGGCATAGTGGTTTCTTGAATCAACTTCCATTTTTAATTTTATGCAACTTCCATTTTTATTTTTATTCAATTTCATTTTCTATTCAATTCTCTTTCATTTTTATTTTATTCAACTTCCATTTTTATTCAACTTCATTTTTTATTTAATTTCCAAATAGACCATTATTAATTTTTTGCAACTTCCATTATAATTTTTATGCAACTTCCATTTTTATTCAATTTCCATTTTTATTCAACAACTTCCATAGTTATTCAATTTCCATTTCTATTCAACTTCCTTTTTTATTTAACTTCCATTTTTATTTTTATTCAATTTCTTTTTCTATACAACGATAGTGGTTTCTTGAATGAATGAACTTCCATTTTAATTTTATGCAACTTCCATTTTTAATTTGTTGCAACTTCCATTTTTATTTTTTTTCAACTTCCATTTTTAATTTCAATTTCTTTTTCTATTCAATTTCAATTTTTATCCAATTTCCAAATAGATCTTTAAGGTATAGTGGTTTCTTGAATGAACTTCTATTTTTATTTTTATGCAACTTCCATTTTTATTTTTATCCAATTTCCTTTTTTATTTCTATTCAACTTCCTTTTTTATCCAAATTCCAAATAGATCGTTAAGGTATAGTGGTTTATTGAATGAACTTCCATTGTTAATTTTATGCAACTTTTAACTTCCATTTTTAATTTCATTCAAAAATAAAAAAGGTAGTTCAATAGAAAAGAAGTTGAATAAAAATGGAAGTTGAATAAAAAAGAGGGAACTTCTGCATAAAATTAAAAAATGGAAGTTTATTGAAGAAACCACTATACCTTAACGATCTATTTAGAAATTAAATAAAGTTGAATAGAAAAGGAAATTGAAGTTGAATAGAAAAGAAAATTGAATAAAAATGGAAATTAAATAAAAAGGGCATTGAATAAAATGGAAATTGAATAAAAAAATGGAAGTTGCATAAAATAATAATAGAAGTTTATTCAAGAAACCACTATACCTTAACGATCGTTAAACTTCTTTTTTATTTAATTTCCAAATAAATCGTCAAGGTATAGTAGTTTCTTGAATGAGCTTCCAACGTTAAATTTTATGCAACTTCAATTTTTAATTTTATGCAACTTCCCTTTTTATTTTTATTCAACTTTATAGCGATCCCGATTTTCCTTTCCTTTGTATATTGTATTCCGGACTTGGTTCTGTGGTTGTGTTGTTGTCTCATTCTCATTTCCTTCCCTTATTCTTTGTATTTGAGTCTTGGGTTATGTTGGGCAGGTTTGAAACAGGTTGGTTGTGTTTTGAAACCTAGAGTTGATTCCCAGATTTTGGCCTTCACGCTTGAGCGGGGCTTTTGACGCTCGAGCGGGCCCTTCGTTGTTGCTTCTCCGCCGAGGCGTGTTGACGCCGAGCGTGACCTTTGTTTTGTTCCTCCGCCGAGTGGGAGTTTGACACTCGAGCGGGACCATGTCTCGCAAAACTTCGAAGTGTGTAATCTACGCCGAGTGGCGCTTTTGAGTTGGGAAATGTTGGGACTTAGGGTTTCAAAATGAATAAGGGGGGTTTTGTTATTTTGACTCTTGAATATGTATTTGGGTCTCAAAATGATGGTATTGTTGAAGAGTTGTTGATATTTGAACCTTTGGGTTAATATTGAGAAATGGGAGAGAAAGTCCTAATTTGTGCATAAGTTAATTGGTATAATTAATTTGGGAAAATCATGAGAATATGAAATTGAGTTGAATATATTGAAATTGGCTCATTATGAGATGGAATAGTGAAGTTGGATTTATTAATCGCTCACTTTTGACATTGTTGATATTTATCTGTTGAACGTAATTATTATTTGTTTAGAAATAATTGCTTTGGGCTATCGGTGGAGGATAGTCTTGATTGTTGTAGACAATGCATGATGATTAGGCAAACTAAAACTAATCAATTGAGTATGCCATTGAATATGGCGGTTGATATAATACATGGATTTTATGTATTGGTTTGATTATGTATATGATATGTGTTTATATACATTGTGTTGTGTGGGAGGAGATAGGGGATGGACCTCTAAACCGGATATCGTTTGACATTGATACAGCACTAAAATGTGTATCATATGTGAAATCTGGAAGTGTTTTGTTTGATATTGATACAGCACTAAAATGTGTATCATATGTGGAATATGGAAGTGTTTTGTCTGAGACGGATACAGTACTAAAATGTGTATCTATTATGAAGCATGAAATGATTAATTTGAGTTGTTATTTCAATTGAAATAGAAATGTTGTTGATATGGGATGTAATCTCACTTAAAGTATGTGACCAGGTTCTGAGCCAGGGTTGTGAATTGAGAATTGGTTAAGAGATGGAATAAAAACATGGACATATTGGTCATGTATTTGAAATGAAATATGAATTGATTTATGTGAATTAAACATTTATCAAATGCTGATGTTTTAGTTATTGCCCATACAATGTTTAGCATATCTCTACTGGGAGTTGGCTCACCCTATATGGGACATCATTTTCAGGTACAGGTAGCATGCCACCTCCAAGGACGTAGCTTGAGAGGATTAGTGGCTGGGTCATCTTCTGTGATTACTTTATTTGTATTACATGTAAATCAAGCCAAGGGCTTATTTTGTATAGAGTTAGAACTCTTCTTTTTGTAACCAAGTGTTGACTTGAAAGTCAGAAGCCCATCGGGCATTGGTTTTTTTTGTTAACATGTAATACATTTGTAAGAAATACTCTGATGAAATGTACTTATGCTTTATTCTCCTATGTATGAGCATGTTAAGAATGATTGATTATTGGGTTTATTTTGAGGGCGTTACAACTTGATATCAGAGCGTACTAGGTTTGAATACTTTGGGTACGTGGGAAGTGATTAGTATCACAATGGGTTTGTCTCGCTTGTTAGAGACTTATGTGTAATGTTATGTGCTTATGTGATAACATGTTTATGTGACTATTTGGGTATGGGATTTAGTTTCTAGGATGTTGATTGGATCCTTGGGTTTCTGTGAGTCTTGTTGGAAAAGCACTTGATCAATGCTGTTTCTAACTGGAACTCTAGCAATGCCTCGGGACTATCATTATCCGGAAATGAAATTCGTAGGTGCTTATGTGGTAATGTGCTTACGTAGAATGAATTATTGTTGTCCATGCATTAGGACATGAGTGTTATAGCTTCGGCACATTTGTGAATGTGCTAATGTCTTCGTTATCTCAATTAGGATGTCAGGACGAGGACGAGGTGGTAGGCGTGGTAGGCCTAGGAGGTAGGAAGTGCCTATACCGGAGGAGAATCCGACGATGCAGGAGGGAGTCGGCCAGGCCAATGTGGCCGAGCCAGCAGGTCAGCAGGCTATGGGCACTTTAGCCCGTGAGATAACCGATGCTTTGGGAGAATCTATCGGCATTCTTAGAGCTGAGAATCCAGTTCAGGCCCAAGTTCAGGCCCAGGTTGTGGATGCAGGGCCTTCCTTTCTGAAGAGGGAGTTCTTCCGGTCTAATCCGGACGAGTTTGTCGGTGATCCGAAGGAGCCACTTAAGGCAGATGAGTGGTTGGAACAAATGGCAAAGACGTTCGAGATGCTAGGCATCGAGGACGGAGCCTTGAAAGTGACCTTGGCATCTTTCTAGCTGAAGGGGGATGCGGGTCAGTGGTGGAAATTCGTGAAGGGCCGTTTGGATGGCACTTGGGAGGCTTTTGTGAATATTTTCCAAGAGAAGTTCTTATCTCCACCGTCGTGAAAAGCCGAGAGACCGCTTCACTTTTTGCAAATGAAGTTCTTCAAAGGGCGAGTTTGAGGTCAGATTTATTAGCTTGTCCAGGTTTGCACCTGAACTTGTGGCGTCCGAGGAACGCCGTTGTATCGAGTTTGAGAAGAAGTTGAGGCGCGGCCTCAAGATGAGAATTGGCGGGTCTATGACTCGAGACTATGGGCATTTGGTTGATGCTGCAGCCCATATGGAGATCATGATGTAGGAGGAGGAGGGGTAGAAAGGCTCCAAGAGGAGTCAGGATGGTCAGGGTGATGGCAGAAGACAGAGGGGTTCACACCCTCAGCAGTCTCAGGGAGGTTTTGCTAGATCTACTTTTCCGATGCCGAGTGCAGGCTCTTGGAGAGGCAGTCAGGGAGACGTGACTTGTTTTAAATGTGGCCAGCTGTTGTCGATTGTTACCGCCAGAGGGTCACAGTATGTACCTTGAGCGGGGATTATTTCCATTTCTTGGGGGACTGGGTTGGTAGTGTGTTGCCACCGGTATATGATCCGCGAGGGCGGAGTGAGCTTAGTGGTCTTCTTGCTAGCCTTTTGAGTAGTGAGTGTGATGAGACCCAGATTGTATTGCCGAGAGTGGTTTGTGAGTATTCGGACGTCTTCCCCAAGGATCTTGTCAGTTTGCCACCTCACCGAGAGATTGAGTTCTCCATTGATCTAGTGGCCGGCACGACGCCGATTTCTATGGCACCTTATCGTTTTGCCCCGGCCGAGTTGAGTGAGTTGAAGATTTAGCTCCAGGAGTTACTAGATAAGGGCTTTATTCGCTCCAGTGTTTCACTGTGGGGAGCACCGGCCCTCTTTGCTAAAAAGAAAAATGGTGCCTTGAGACTTTGCATTGATTACCGAAAGTTGAATCGGGCTACGGTTAAGAATAAGTACCCTATGCCCCGTATAGATGACCTGTTTGACCAATTGAAGGGTTCCCGTTGTTTCTCAAAGATAGACTTGAGAACGGGTTACCACCAGTTGAGGGTCAGGGAGGAAGATATTCCAAAGACGACATTCCGTGACGATATGGCCATTATGAGTTTCTGGTGATGCCATTTAGGCTCACCAATGCACCGGCAGTGTTTATGGATTTGATGAACCAGATATTTCGGGAATTCTTAGATCGCTTTGTGGTCGTTTTCGAGGACGACATTCTGATTTATTCGCCTTCTGAGGAGGAGCACGAGGAACACTTGAGAGTGGTGCTTGAATTGCTTAGAGCTTATAGGCTGTATGCCAAGTTTGGAAAGTGTGAGTTCTGGCTAGGAAAGGTCAAGTTCTTAGGCCATGTGGTTTCCGGGGAAGAGGTGTTTGTTGATACATCCAAGATTGAGGCAGTACAAGATTGGGCACAGCCTAAGAGTGTTTTTGAGATCCACAGTTTTCTGGGATTAGCTGGGTATTACCGCCGATTTGTGAGAGATTTCTCCAGACTAGCTTCGCCGTTGACTAGGTTGACACGGAAAGGGGTCAAATTTGTATGGAGTGAGACTTGTGAAAAGTCGTTTCAAGAGCTGAAGGTTAGATTGACCATCGCTCCGGTCTTGATTATTTCGAACAGAGGGTTGGGTTATCTTTGCCATCGTGATGCCTCACGAGAGGGTTTGGGTTGTGTGTTGATGCAAGAGGGGAAAGTGGTAGCCTATGGCTCACGTCAGTTGAAAGTTCACGAGAAGAATTACCCTACACATGACCTAGAGTTAGCAAGAAGTGATCTTTGCCTTGAAGATCTAGAGGCACTACCTTTATAGTGAGAGGTTCGAGGTGTTCTCGCACCATAAGAGTTTGAAGTACTGCTACACAGAGGGACTTGAATTTGAGGCAGAAGATGGATGGAGTTCATTGAGGACTCGACTTTGAGTTGCACTATCACCCGGGAAAGGCTAATGTGGTGGCCGATGCCCTTAGTAGGAAATCCATTAGTGATGTAGCTTGTATAGCCATCCGGGAGTGGGAAATGTTGGGTGCACTTGGAGAGTTTGATTTGCTTTTGGGCAAATCTGTTAAGGCTGTGGCCTTGTTTTCCGTTGTTGCGCAGCCTACACTTGTAACTAGAGTGTTAGAGGCACAGAGAGGTGACCTTGAGGTAAAATCCCTCCGAGAGAAGATCTCAAGTGGGAAGGTTGAAAAGGGTTTGACGGTGTATCCCGACCTAAGCGTGAGATACCGAAACCGTTTGTTTGTGCCGGAGTCTTGCCGAGAGGAGGTACTCCGAGAGTTTCACCATTCACGCCTTGCGGTGCATCCGGGAGGCACTAAGATGTATCGAGATTTGGGTCGCCAGTTTTAGTGGCGGGGAATGAAGAAGGATGTGGCAGCTTTCGTGTCTAAGTGCCTTACTTGCCAGCAAGTGAAGACCGAGCATCAGAGGCCAGCGGGTTTGTTGCAACCCTTGCCTATTGCCGAGTGGAAGTGGGAGCATGTCACTATGGACTTCGTTGTAGGTCTTCCGAGGACTCAGCGGGGTAGTGATGCTATTTGGGTGGTTGTAGACCGGTTGACTAAGTCGGCGCACTTTATCCCTATGTGCGTGAAAGATTCGGTAGATCATCTTGCCGATTTGTATATTCGGGACATAGTGAGGTCGCACGGGGTCCCAGTGACGATCGCCTCAGATAGAGATCCTCGTTTTACTGCTAGGTTGTGGCAAAGTTTGCAAAGTGCCTTGGGCATTAAGTTGACCTTTAGCACGGCTTATCATCCTCAGACTGACGGGCAGTCCGAGCGTACTATTCAGATCCTTGAGGATATGCTTCGAGGTTGTGTCCTTGACTTTAGTGGGACGTGGGAGAGACACTTGCCCTTGGTGGAGTTTGCCTACAACAACAGTTTTCAGTCAAGTATCGGTATGGCACCGTTTGAGGCCTTGTATGGCCGACCGTGTAGGTCTCCTGTTTGTTGGGCCGAGGTGGGTGATGCACCTTTGTTGGGCCCAGAGTTGGTGAGGGAAAACGATGGATAAAGTTGAGCTTATCCGTAGAAGGCTTGTTACAGCCCAGAGTCGCCAAAAGAGTTATGCTGATCGTAGGAGGAGGCCTTTGGTCTTTGAGATGGGTGATCATGTTTTTCTGAAAATATCACCTAGACGGGGTTTGATGAGGTTTGGAAAGAGTGGGAAGTTATCCCCTCGGTTTATTGGCCCTTTTGAGATCCTTGAGAGGATTGGCGAGGTTGCTTACCGTTTAGCTTTACCGCCGCAGTTGTCCAGAGTACATGACGTGTTTTATGTTAGTATGCTTCGGAAGTATGAGCCGGATCCGTCACATGTATTAGATTGGACCGACTTGGAGGTAGATAAGGATGCCTCATATGAGGAGAGACCGGTTTGGGTCTTGGATAGGCGGGATCAAGTCTTGCGAGGCAAGACCATTCCGTTGGTAAAAGTTTTGTGAAAACATCACAGAGTGGAGGAAGCCACTTGGGAACGTGAGGTGGATGTCCGTGAGAAATATCCGGACTTGTTTGTAATTGTTTAACCATGTATTGGGATTTTGTAATATTAATGAACTTTAAGAGCATTAAATATGTCTTGAGTTGTAAAACTTCGTATATGTTTTGGTTTATGGAAATATATGTTGGAACTTGCCTTAAAATGTAAGTTATTCTAACATTGTGTATGTTAAATATATTGTGGAAATGCAAGCATGATAATAATGTTGCAAATATGAAATGCTTCGCCGTTGTGTGTTGAAATTGGTAAATTTCAAGGGAAAGCATGCTAATAATGCATATTGAGTATATATTGTGAAATGCCTCTTGAATAGAGGTGGAATGACCGGTAATGGGTCAAGTTGTTGGGAAATGAATGGTAATGTTGTTGAGAATTGAGAAAAACTTGTTTTTGAAAACTTGTACTTAATTTCGGGGACGAAATTCTTTAAGGGAGGAAGGTTATAGCGATCCTAGTTTTCCTTTCCTTTGTATATTATGTTCCGGACTTGGTTCCGTGGTTGTGTTGTTGTCTCATTCTCATTTCCTTCCCTTACTCTTTGTATTTGAGTCCTGGGTTGTGTTGGGCAGGTTTGAAACAGGTTGGTTGTGTTTTCAAACCTAGAGTTGATGCCCAGATTTTGGCCTTCGCGCTCGAGCGGGCCCTTCGATGTTGCTTCTCCGCTCGAGCAGGCATTTTGACGCTCGAGCGTAATTTTCCACCTCCCAATACTTTTGTCTGCAGGTCTTTAGACGCTCGAGTGAGGACCATGTCTGCAAAACTTCTGGAAGTGTGTAATCTACGCTCGAGCGGCGCTTTTGACGCTCGAGCGGGGGTTTCCACGCTTGAGCGAGGCGACTGGTATATCACTTCGGGATTTCACTTTTTGGATCACTTTTTCGACACTCTTTCTCTCTCTTACTTTCCCAAAATCAGATTTGAGAGCTCCTCTTGTAAAACCTTGCCTTCTCTCTAGGGATTGATCTAGTTGGAGTAATTTTCTCATCTTGGGCCTTTGTAAAAGTTGTTGAGTTTGTCGAGGGCTATCTTTTGATCCGAAAAATTCTTGGTTTGGAGCACTTCGAGATTTCTTCATCTCCTCCATTGGGTTTCATCTTTTGAGGTAGAGATTCCTACTCATTCTTATGTGTTTTAACATAGACATTGAGTTATTTGTATAAATGGGTTGATTTGGAAAGTTAGGTTTTGAAATGTGTTATTTTCAAAAGAGGGGTTTCGTTATTTTGACTCATAAACGTATATTTTGGGTCTTAAAATGATAATATTAATGTTGTTGATAATATTTGGACCTTTGGGTCAATATTGAAAAAGGAAAAAAATGGGTATATATATTTGGGTCATTACTGTAATTAATGACAATTGTTAGGGAAATGTGAAATTGAGTTGGAAATAATGGAATTGGCTCATTATGAGTTAAAATGGTGTAGTCGGATTTATAAATCGCTCACTTTGAAAATGTTGAGATTTTATATCTGTTGAGGCATTTATTAGCTGTTTAGAAATAACTGCTTTGGGCTATCGGCGGAGGATAATCTTGATTGTTGTAGACAATGCATGATGATTAGGCAAACTAAAACTAATCAATTGAATATGTCATCGAATATGATGGTTGGAATAATACATTGAATTTATGTATTGATTAATTACGTATATGATATGTGTTTATATACATTGTATTGTGTGGGAGGAGATAGGGGATGTACTCCACGGTTTAGGGAAAGATAGGGGATGGACTCCTAAACCGGATGTTATGTAACGCCCTCAAAATAAACCCAATAATCATACATTCTTAACGTGCTCAGACATAGGAGAATAAAGCATAAGTACATTTCATCAGAGTATTTCTTACAAATGTATCACATGTTAACAACAAAAGCAAATGCCCTATGGGCTTACAGCTTTCCAAGTCAACACTTGGTTACAAAAAGAAGAGTTCTAACTCTATACAAAATAAGCCATTGGCTTGATTTACATGTAATACAAATAAAGTAATCACAAAAGATGACCCAGCCACTAATCCCCTCAAGCTATGTCCTTGGAGGTGGCATGCTACCTGTACCTAAAAATGATGTCCCATAAAGGGTGAGCCAACTCCCAGTAGAGATATGCTAAACATTGTATGAGCAATAACTAAAACATCAGCATTTGATAAATGTTTAATTCACATAAATCAACTCATATTCATTTCAAATACATAACCAATGTGTCCATGTTTTTATTCCATCTCATAACCAATTCTCGATTCACAACCCTGGCTCAGAACCTGGCCATATACTTTAAGTGAGATTACATCCCATATCAACAACGTTTCTATTTCAATTGAAATAACAACTCAAATTAATCATTTCATGCTTCATAATAGATACACATTTTAGTACTGTATCCGTCTCAGACAAAACACTTCCATATTCCACATATGATACACATTTTAGTGTGGTATCAATGTTAAACAAAACACTTCCATATTCCACATATGATACACATTTTAGTGCTTCATCAATGTCAAACGATATCCGGTTTAAAGGTCCATCCCCTATCTTCCCCTAAACTGTGGAGTACATCCCCTATCTCCTCCCACATAACACAATGTATACAAACACATACCATATACATAACCAAACCAATATATAAAATTCATGTATTATATCAACCGCCATATTCAATGGCATACTCAATTGATTAGTTTTAGTTTGCCTAATCATCATGCATTGTCTACAACAATCAAGACTATCCTCCACCGATAGCCCAAAGCAATTATTTCTAAACAGATAATAATTACGTTCAACAGATAAATATCAACAATTTCAAAAGTGAGCGAGTAATAAATCTAACTTCACTATTCCATCTCATACTGAGCCAATTTCAATATATTCAACTCAATTTCATACTCTCATGATTTTCCCAAATTAATTATACCAATTAATTTATGCACAAATTAGGGCTTTCTCCCTCATTTCTCAATATTAACCCAAAGGTTCAAATATCAACAACTCTTCAACAATACCATCATTTTGAGACCCAAATACATATTCAAGAATAAAAAAATAACAAAACCCCCTTTATTCATTTTGAAACCCTAAGTCCCAAAATTTCCCAACTCAAACCATCTATAAAAATAGCTCAATATTTAGGTTAAAACACATAAGAATGAGTAGGAATCCCTGCCTCAAATTCGGAACTCAAAGAAAGATGATGAAGAAATTGAAGATGCTCCAAACCAAGAAATTTTCGGATCAAAATAAAGCCCTCGACGATCCCTACAACTTTTACAAAGGCCCAAGACGAGGAAACCACTCTTACTAGATCAATCCCTAGAGAGAAGGTAAGGTTTTAGAGAGAGAAGCTCTCAAATCTGTGTTTGGGAAAGTAAGAGAGAGAAAGAGTGTTGAAAAAGTGATCCAAAAAGTGAAATTCCAAAGTGATATACCAGTCGCCCTGCTCGAGCGTGGAAACCCCCGCTCGAGCGTCGGACATAGACTCATGCTCGAGCTTCAAAAGTGCCACTCGAGCGTAGATTGCACACTTCCAGAAGTTTTGCAGACATGGTCCCCGCTCGAGCGTCAAACTCCCCGCTCGAGCAGAGGAACGAAAACAAAGGTTCGCGCTCGAGCGTCAAAACTCCCGCTCGAGCGGAGAAGCAACAACAAAGGGCCCGCTCGAGCGTCAAAATCCCCGCTCGAGCGTGAAGGCCAAAATCTGGGCATCAACTCTAGGTTTCAAAACACAACCAACCTGTTTCAAACCTGCAAAACACATCCTATAACTCAAATACAAAGTATGAAAGGATGTAAGCAAGATATAAACAACTGCTAACATCCACGGAACCAAGTCTAGATCACTGTACAACAAGGGGTAAAACCCGGGATCGCTATAACCTCCCCCCCCTTAAAGAATTTCATCCCCGAAATTAAGTGCAAGTTTTCAAAAGAACAAGTTTTTCTCCATTTTAAACAATGTTACATTCAACATTCAATAACTCGACCCATCCCGGTCATTCCACCTCTTGTCAGGAGGCATTTCACAACATATACATTTCAACATGCATTTCCTTTCCATTTCAACAGGTACAATATATATGATTCCCATTTCCATATCATATTCATTTTTCATGATATAATTCCATTTCTACAATATAATCAACATATGCAATGTTACATTAAACTTCCATTTCGAGGCAAGTTTCAAAATACTTCCATTAAACCAAAACATATACCATGTTTTACAACCTTAGATATATTCAATACTCTTAAGGTCCACTAATACAACAAAATACACAACATATACTCAAACATCCACAAATAGATCCGATATTTCTCTCGGACCTCTAACTCACGTTCCCAAGTGGCTTCCTCCACCCCGTGATGTTTCCATAAGACTTTTACCAAGGGAATGGTCTTGCCTCGCAAGACTTGATCCCGCCTATCCAAGACCCGAACCGGTCTCTCCTCATACGAGGCATCCTCATCAACCTCTAAGTCGGTCCAATCTAATACATGCGATGGATCTGGCTCATACTTCCGAAGCATACTCACATGAAACACGTCATGAACTCCGGACAACTGCGGCGGCAAAGCTAAACGATAGGCAACCTCGCCAATCCTCTCAAGGATCTCAAAAGGGCCAATAAACCGAGGGGATAACTTCCCACTCTTCCCAAACCTCATCAATCCTTGCCTAGGTGATATCTTTAAAAAGACATGATCACCCACCTCAAATACCAAAGGTCGCCTCCTACGGTCGGCATAAGATTTCTGACGACTCTGGGCTGTAACAAGCCTCCTACGGATAAGCTCAACTTTCTCCGTTGTTTCCCTCACCAACTCTGGACCCAACAAAGGTGCATCACCCACCTCAGCCCAACAAACTGGAGACCTACACGGTCGGCCATACAAGGCCTCAAACGGTGCCATACCGATACTAGACTAGAAACTATTGTTGTAGGCAAACTGCGCCAAGGGCAAGTGCTTCTCCCATGTCCCACTAAAGTCAAGGACACAACCCCGAAGCATATCCTCAAGGATCTGAATAGTACGCTCGGACTGCCCGTCAGTCTGAGGATGACAAGCCGTACTAAAGGTCAACTTAGTACCCAAGGCACTCTGCAAACTCTGCCACAACCTGGCAGTAAAACGAGGATCTCTATCTGAGACAATCGTCACTGGGACCCCGTGCAACCTTACTATATCCCGAATATACAAGTTGGCAAGATGATCTACCGAATCTCTCACGCGCATAGGAATGAAGTGCGCCGACTTAGTTAACCGGTCTACAACCACCCAAATAGCATCACTACCCCGCTGAGTCCTCGGAAGACCTACAACGAAGTCCATAGTGACATGCTCCCACTTCCACTCGGCAATAGGCAAGGGTTGTAACAAACTGTCACGACCCCATCCCGCCCCTAGTAGGATGTTGCCATGATGGCCAGTAATTCGAGACTACCAAAGGCCTCTTACAAGATCACACACACAAATCAGAGTAAACATATGGGGCTCACGAATGCGGAAGCAATAAATAAAAACCAAGTAGTCCATAAGAGCAGTGCTTAAGTTAAAAGGAATGACATACATCTCAAAATAGCTTAAATACAACAAAATGGAGTACCAAAAATTACATCTTGACGAAAAGGCTTCTCGGCCATCAATTACAAAATACAAGGAAATAACAAAGAAGCATAATCTTCAAGATGTTGCAAAACATGAATCCAAAACACATCGGCAAGCACACCTAGGCGTCACCGCATACGCTCATCACCTACATATATATAGAGAGGGTGAGCTTGGATACTCAGTGAATGGTACAATGATAAAGGGTTTACATGAATGATATCCGAGGTCTTTTAACAAAACAATACATGAGATAAATCAAGCTCATCTATCAAATCCTTCAAGCTTCAAGGGATGTTTACTAACATCAATATAATACAAGAGATGACATTCCGGACAAACAAACCCACGCGGTAAAACCGCTGGCAAGGCAAGACAAGACAAGAGAGATCTCTAAACAAGGGTGTCGTTGCATTATAGTCCCCGGACACTAAGGACTTGTGCTACTTAATGCTTATAGTCCCTAGCACGCACGGACTTCCAAACTTTGTGCTACAAATGCTTATAGTCCCCTAACGCACGGACTTCCAAACTTTGTGCTACAAATGCTTATAGTCCCCTAGCACGCAGACTTCCAAACTTTGTGCTACAAATGCTTATAGTCCCCTAGTACGTACGGACTTCCCGAGAATGTCATCAAAACAAGATATAATACTTATTGCAGGTAGGAATAATCATTCATGTTGTAAACAATTTTCCAAACAAGACAAAACAAGGCTTTATCAAAGCTTTATAACATATCTTTATTAAAATACCACTCACTTATTCCTTCGAACGTCGGGGTCAAGGCAAGTCCAAGTCCTACAAACACATGGCAGAAATATGTTGATTGCACTCTCAAACAAACTTTCTATGAATGCAAATGATCTCGGCATTCTCCAAGAACCAAGTCAAATCAAAACAAACACTGTCTCCCATCTCGGGGAAACATGCTGGGCACCAACCAAGTCTTGGCCGAGGTCCCACACCTTCTCGCCGAGGTGTGGTCCCGGGGGCCACTTTCAAAAAAAATGAGGTCGGGAAAATCTGGGTTTCCCCTCTGCTCAAGAACATGAAGAACATGAACATGAAGATCATGAAGGAGATGAATGCCAAAATCATAACCTGCGTGTATCAAAATCTGAGTTTTCATGCTATGAGTTCGAAATCATGAACCTGGGTGCCCATACTAGAAGATCTTACAAAAACAAACACAAAAGCATGTAACTTGTTGCAACTTTCGGATTAAACAAGGCTTTTTCTTCAAAACTTATGAACACCAACTTTCTCTTTCTAAAACCAATCTTTAAATCAATGTATGGCATTCAAAACATATTCAAACATGCAATGCAACTAGATGATCAATAAGAACAACAAGAGTTAGTCAAGATTCTAACCTCAATACTCAAATCAAACGGTTTGAACTCCAAGGATCAAGCTTGATTCTACTCTCTCACTCTAAAATCCTCCCTCTCCTTCTAGAGCTTCTCTCTCTACTCCAAAACAAGAATGTAACAAATGAGGGTTTCTTCTCTCTCCGCCGATTTAACACTCACGGACACGTGGCAACGGTTGGTGGGTTGTCCTCAAAAAGGTGATAGATTGACAAGACAAGGCTATGACAAAGCGTGCTCAACAAGCTGGGCGGCAAGGAACGCCGGCAAGTAATGACATCAGCTAACAACAAGACTTCGGCAAGTCAGAGAGCGATGATCTCGGCTAGGAAGGACAACACCTGACTAAGCTGTACACACCTTGGCCTAGATGCGCCACACCTCGGTCTATGTCATACCACTCAGACAAGATCACTTCAGACAAGGATAACATCTCGCCCAAATAATACACATCTCGCCTTGGCGATGACACCTCGCCCGATGATAATCATCTCGGCCAATATGTCAGGACAAAGGTGGAGGTCAACAAAGAAATCCTAAGGTGGTCCTAAGTGTAAGAGTATCAAAAGGGTGACCTAGGCTCAAGATGACCTCGGCTGAAACACACACACCAGGAAATGACAAGGCACACGAGCAACATCCAAATAAGACAAGACTAAATTTGCTAATGTAACACAACAAGTCAGGATCACATATAAATGTATGCAAGTATGACAAGAGTAAGGTGAGGGTCACTACACAAACCCACTGGCCTCTGATGTTCGACCTTCACTTGTTGACAAGTAAGGCACTTAGACACGAAAATTGCCACATCTCTCTTCATGCCCCACCACCAAAACTAGCGACCCAAATCCCGATACATCTTAGTGCCTCCTGGATGCACCACAAGGCATGAATGATGAAACTCTCAGAATACCTCCTCTCGGCAAGACTCCGGCACAAACAAACGGTCTCGGTATCTCACACTCTAGTTGGGATACACCGTCAAACCCTTCTTAACCTTCCCACTAGAGATCTTCTCTCGAAGGGATTCTACCTCAAGGTCGCCTCTCTGTGCCTCTAACACTCGAGTCACAAGTATAGGCTGAGTAACAACAGAAAACAAGGCCGTAGCCTCAACGGATTCGCCCAGAAGCAAATCAAACTCGCCAAGCGCACCTAACATCTCCCACTCCCGGATGACTATACAAGCTACATCACTAATGGATTTCCTGCTAAGGGCATCGGCCACAACATTGGCCTTCCCCGGATGATAGTGCAACTCGAAGTCGTAATCCTCAATAAACTCCATCCATCTCCTCTGCGTCAAGTTCAAGTCTTTCTGTGTAAACAGATATTTCAGACTCTTATGATCCGAGAACACCTCGAATCTCTCACCATAAAGGTAGTGCCTCTAGATTTTCAAGGCAAAGATCACTGCTGCTAGCTCTAGGTCATGTGTAGGGTAATTCTTCTCGTGTATTTTCAACTGACATAAGCCATAGGCAACCACTTTCCTCTCTTGCATCAACACACAACCCAAACCCTCTCGTGAGGCATCACAATAGACTGCATAACCCAACCCTCTTCGGAATAATCAAGACCGAGGTGGTCAACCTAACTTTCAGCTCTTGGAACGACTTTTCACAAGTCTCACTCCATACAAATTTGACTCCCTGCCGAGTCAGTCTAGTCAATGGCGAAGCTAACCTGGAGAAATCCTTCACAATCCGGCGGTAATACCCAGCTAATCCTAGAAAACTACGGATCTCAAACACACTCTTAGGCTGTGCCCAATCTTGCACTGCCTCAATCTTGGATGTATCAACAGACACCCCTTCTCCAGAAACCACATGGCCTAAGAACTTGACTTCTCCTAGCCAGAGCTCACACTTCCCAAACTTGGCATACAGCTTATGGGTTCTAAGTAACTCAAGCACCACTCTTAAGTGTTCCTCATGCTCCTCCTCTGAAGGTGAATAGATGAAAATGTCGACCACAAAAACGACCACAAAGCGATCTATGAATTCCCGAAATATCCGGTTCATCAAATCCGTAAAGACTGCTGGTGCATTGGTGAGCCCAAATGGCATCACCAAAAACTCATAATGGCCATACCGCGTACGGAATGCCGTCTTCGAAATATCCACCTCCCTAACCCTCAACTGGTGGTAACCCGATCTCAAGTCTATCTTGGAGAAACAACGGGACCCCTTCAACTGGTCAAACAGATCATCTATACGGGCATGGGGTACTTATTCTTAACCGTAGCCCGATTCAACTTTCGGTAGTCGATACAAAGTCTCAAGGTGCCATCTTTCTTTTTAGCAAAGAGGGCCGGTGCTCCCCACGGCGAAACACCAGGGTGAATAAAGCCCTTATCCAGTAATTCCTGGAGCTGAACCTTCAACTCAACCAACTTGGCTGGGGCAAAATGGTAAGGTGCCATAGAAATCGGCGCCGTGCTGGGCACTAGATCAATAGAGAACTCAATCTCTCGATGAGGTGGCAAACTAACGAGATCCTCGGGAAAAACGTTCGAGTACTCACAAACCACTCTCGGCAACACAGTCTGGGTCTCACCACACTCACTGCTCAAAAGGCTAGCAAGTAGACCACTAAGCTCACTCCGCCCTCGCGGATCATACACCGGTGGAAACACATTACCAACCCGATCCCCCAGAAAATGGAAACAATCCCCACTCAAGGTACAAACTGTGACCCTCTGGCAGTAGCAATCAATAACAGTCCGGTATGACGATAGCCAGTCCATACCCAAAATAACATCAAATCCCGACATGGGCATCACTACAAAAGGAAATGGAAGCCAGCGATCGGCGACCTCTATATCACAACCCCTACATCCTTGTTTCAAAATCAACTCACCCCCAATTGGTGACACTACACAAATAGGAGATGCTAACTGAGCTAACTCCAACTCCAAAATAGATGCAAATGCAGCAGACACAAAGGAATGAGATGCACCCGTATCAATCAATACACTAGCAACCGAAAGGTAAAACAAGCAGTACCTCTCACAACCGATGGAGCAGTACAAGATCCTCTGTGATAACGGTATACACGCCCAAGGCCCTCGATCCACTCGCCACCCTCGAGCATACGATCACAGACTGATCGGGACGAAGCTCCGGATTGGCCTCGAGGCTCGTGATAGATCGAGTGCTGAAAACCTGCGTCGCCTAGAACCAGACACGCCAGTGGCACTCAATCAGGCAAAACCTCTTCAGGTGCCCAGGCTGACCACACTGATAACAAGACAAGGGCTGGCCCCTGCCCTGACTCTGGCTCTGCGGTCTAGCTGAAGATAAAGCAGCTCTCTGACCCCCTCCCCTCTGTGGGCAAACCGAAGCCTTGTGGCCCAGCTGACCACACTTGTAACAGGTGAAATCTCCCTGATTGCCTCTCCCCGAGCCTGCACTCGGCACTGGAAAGGTCGATCTAGCAACACCACCCTGAGACTACTGAGGGTTAGCACCCCTCTGTCTCTTGCCATCACCATGACCATCTTGGCTCCTCTTGGAGCCTCTCTGTCCCTCCTCCTCCTGCATCATGATCTCCATATGGGCTGCAGCATCAACCAAGCGCCCATAGTCTCGGATCATAGAACCCCCAACTCTCATCTTGAGGCCGCGCCTCAACCTCTTCTCAAACTCGATACAGCGGTGTTCCTCGGACACCACAAGTTCAAAGTAACTCGACAAGCTAGTAAAGCAAATTCATACTCAACGATCAAGAACTCAACCGCAAAAGCCGGCAGAATCGGGTCTCGGCTTCTCCTCGATCACTGGAGATAAGTACTTCTCTGAAAAGCCTCCACAAAAGTCTCCCACGCTAGCAATACGCCCTCATGTATTTCCACCATCGACCAAGACCCCTTTAAGGAAGGATGCCAAGGTCACTTTCAACGCCCCATCCTCGATGCCAAGCATCTCGAACGTCTTACTCATCTGCTCTAACCACTGTCACCCTTTAAGTGGCTCCTTTGGATCCCCAACAAACTCGTCCCGTTAGACCTAAGAACTCTTCAAGAAGGAAGGCCTCTCAATAACCGGGCTCGACTGAGCTCGAATCGATTCTCACTTTGAGGATACCCATAGACTCTCTCAAAGCATCGGCTATCCTCGCTAAAGCGCCCATAGCCTCGACCGACTGCGTCTTAAATATCATCCGAAAGGCATCTCCGCCTACCGCGTCGCCACGCCTACCACCTCTTCCTTGTCTTGACATCCTAATAAAGGCAATGAAGAACATTAGCACATTCATAAATGTGCCAAAACTAAACACTCGCCCCTAATACATGGACAACTGTAATTCACTCCACGTAAGCACATAAACACATAAGCACTTACGAAATTCATTTCCGAATAATGATAGTCCCGAGGCGTTACTAGAGTTTCGGTTAGAACAACATTGATCAAGTGCTTTTCCAACAAGACTCAAAGAAACCCAAGGATCCAATCAACATCCTAGAAACTAAATCCCATACCTACATAGTCACATAAACATGTTATCAAATAAACACATAATGTCACACATAGGTCTCTAACAAGCAAGACAAACCCATTGTGATACTAATCACTTCTCACGTACCCAAAGTATTCAACCCGACGCCTCGATACCAAGTTGTAACGCCCTCAAAATAAACCCAATAATCATACATTCTTAACATGCTCAGACATAGGAGAATAAAGCATAAGTACATTTCATCAGAGTATTTCTTAGAAATGTATCACATGTTAACAACAAAAGCAAATGCCCTATGGGCTTACAACTTTCCAACTCAACACTTGGCTACAAAAAGAAGAGTTCTAACTCTATACAAAATAAGCCATTGGCTTGATTTACATGTAATACAAACAAAGTAATCACAAAAGATGACCTAGCCACTAATCCCCTCAAGCTATGTCCTTGGAGGTGGCATGCTACTTGTACCTGAAAATGATGTCCCATAAAGGGTGAGCCAACACCCAGTAGAGATATGCTAAACATTGTATGAGCAATAGCTAAAACATCAGCATTTGATAAATGTTTAATTCACATAAATCAATTCATATTTCATTTCAAATACATGACCAATGTGTCCATGTTTTTATTCCATCTCATAACCAATTCTCGATTCACAACCCTGGCTCAGAACTTGGCCATATACTTTAAGTGAGATTACATCCCATATCAACAACGTTTCTATTTCAATTGAAATAACAACTCAAATTAATCATTTCATGCTTCATAATAGATACACATTTTAGTACTGTATCCGTCTCAGACAAAACACTTCCATATTCCACATATGATACACATTTTAGTGATGTATCAATGTTAAACAAAACACTTCCATATTCCACATATGATACACATTTTAGTGCTGTATCAATGTCAAATGATATCCGGTTTAGAGGTCCATCCCCTATCTTTCCCTAAACCGTGGAGTACATCCCCTAACTCCTCCCACATAACACAATATATACAAACACATACCATATACATAACCAAACCAATACATAAAATTCATGCATTATATCAACCGCCATATTCAATCGCATACTCAATTGATTAGTTTTAGTTTGCCTAATCATCATGCATTGTCTACAAAAATCAAGACTATCCTCCACCGATAGCCCAAAGCAATTATTTCTAAACAGATAATAATTACGTTCAACAGATAAATATCAACAATTTCAAAAGTGAGCGAGTAATAAACCCAACTTCACTGTTCCATCTCATACTGAGCCAATTTCAATATATTCAACTCAATTTCATACTCTTAATGATTTTCCCAAATTAATTATACTAATTAATTTATGCACAAATTAGGGCTTTCTCCCTCATTTCTCAATATTAACCCAAAGTTTCAAATATCAACAACTCTTCAACAATACCATCATTTTGAGACCCAAATACATATTCAAAAATCAAAAAATAACAAAACCCCCTTTATCCATTTTGAAACCCTAAGTCCCAAAATTTCCCAACTCAAACCATCTATACAAATAGCTCAATATTAAGGTTAAAACACATAAGAATGAGTAGGAATCCCTGCCTCAAATTCGGAACTCAAAGAAAGATGATGAAGAAATTGAAGATGCTCCAAACCAAGAAATTTTCGGATCAAAATAAAGCCCTCGACGATCCCTACAACTTTTACAAAGGCCCAAGACGAGGAAACCACTCCTACTAGATCAATCCCTAGAGAGAAGGTAAGGTTTTAGAGAGAGGAGCTCTCAAATCTGTGTTTGGGAAAGTAAGAGAGAGAAAGAGTGTTGAAAAAGTGATCCAAAAAGTGAAATCCCGAAGTGATATACCAGTCGCCCCGCTCGAGCGTGGAAACCCCCGCTCGAGCGTCGGACATAGACTCATGCTCGAGCTTCAAAAGCGCCGCTCGAGCGTAGATTGCACACTTCCAGAAGTTTTGCAGACATGGTCCCCGCTCGAGCGTCAAACTCCCCGCTCGAGCAGAGGAACGAAAACAAAGGTTCACGCTCGAGCGTCAAAACTCCCGCTCGAGCGTCTGAAGACCTGCAGACAAAAGTACTGGGAGATGGAAAATCATGCTCGAGCGTCAAAACTCCCGCTCGAGCGGAGAAGAAACAACAAAGGGCCCGCTGGAGCGTCAAAATCCCCGCTCGAGTGTGAAGGCCAAAATCTGGGCATCAACTCTAGGTTTCAAAACACAACCAACCTGTTTCAAACCTGCCCAACACATCCTATAACTCAAATACAAAGTACGAAAGGATGTAAACAAGATATAAACAACTGCTAACATCCACGGAACCAAGTCCGGATCGCTGTACAATAAGGGGTAAAACCCGGGATCGCTATGTTATGTGGGAGGAGATAGGGGATGGACTCCATTGATACAGCAAATACGTGTATCTATTAAATTATTGATACAACAAATCTGTGTATCATTTGTGAAGTATGGAAGTGTTTTATGTGTTATTGATACAGGGAATCTGTGTATCTATTATGGCTTATGGGAGTGTTTTGATATGAGTTGTTATCTCATTTGAACTGTTGAAATGGAAGAGTTATTGATATGAGATATAATCTCATTTAAAGTATATGGCCAGGTTCTGAGCCAGGATTATGAATTGAGAAATTGGATAAGTATTGAAAATGAAATGAAACATGGACATATTTGTCATGTAATTGAAATGGGTTATGAATTTATTCATGTGAGTTAAACATCTGTCAAATGCTAATGTTTTAATTATTGCTCATATTATGTTTAGCATATCTCTACTGGGCGTTGGCTCATCCTATATGGAACATCATTTTCAGGTACAGGTAGTATGCCACCTCCAAGGACGTAGCTTGGGAGGCTTGAGGCTGTTGGACCCTTTTTGTTATTTTTGGTTGTATTACATGTATATCAAGCCAAGGGCTTATTCGGTGTAGAGTTAGCACTCTCTTTTGTAACCAAGTGTTGACTTGGAAAGTTGTAAGCCTATAGGGCATTTACTTTTGTTGTCAACATGTAATACATTTTGTAATGAACACTCTGATGATATGTAATTATGTTTTATTCTTTTATATCTAAGCATGTCAAGAATGTATGATTTGTGGTTTTATTTTGAGGGCGTTACAAATGGATGTTGTATAAAATTAACAATAGAAGTTAATTCAAGTAACCACTATACCTTAACGATCCTTTTGGAAATTAACTAAAAAAGAAAGTTGAATTGAAAAAGAAATTGAATACAAATAGAATGGAAGTTCATCGTTAAGGTATAGTGGTTTCTTCAATGAACTTCCATTTTTAATTTTATTCAGCTTCCATTTTTATTTTTATTCAATTCTATTTTTATTCAACTTCTTTTTTTTATTTTTATTCATCTTGCATTTTTATTCAATTTCCTTTTCTATTTAATTTCCAAATAGATCGTTAAGGTATAATGGTTTCTTGAATTAACTTTCATGGTTAATTTTATGCAACTTCCATTTTCAATCAATTTCCTTTTCTATTCAACTTCATTTTTTATTTAATCTCCAAATAGATCGTTAAGGTTTAGTGTTTTCTTGAATGAACTTCCATTGTTAATTTCATGCAAATTTCATTTTTATTTTTATTCAACTATCTTTTTTGTTAAATTTCCTTTTCTATTCAACTTCCTTTTTTATTTAATTTCCAAATAGATCGTTAAGGTATAGTGGTTTCTTCAATGAACTTCCATTTTTAATTTTATTCTGCTTCCATTTTTATTTTTATTCAATTCTATTTTTATTCAACTTCTTTTATTTTTATTTTTATTCATCTTGCATTTTTATTCAATTTCTTTTTTTATTCAATTTTCAAATAGATCGTTAAGTTATAGTGGTTTCTTGAATTAAGTTCCATTTTTAATTTTATGCAACTTCCATTTTTATTCAATTTCCTTTTCTATTCAACTTCCATTTTTATTCAATTTCCCTTTCTATTAAACTTCTTTTTATATTTAATTTCCAAATAGATCGTTAAGGTATAGTGGTTTCTTGAATGAACTTCCATTGTTAATTTTACTCAACTTCAATTTTTATTCAATTTCCTTTTCTATTCAACTTCCTTTTTTCTTTAATTTTCAATTAAATCATTAAGGTATATTGGTTTCTTGAATGACATCCTTTTCTATTTGAACAAAAATGGAAGTCGAATGAAAAAGGAAGTTGAATAAAAATAAAAATGGAAATCTATTTAAGAAACCACTATACCTTAACGAATTATTTGGAAATTAAATAAAAATAGAAGTTGAATAGAAAAGGAAATTGGGTAAAAATGGAAGTTGAATAAAAAAGTAACGTGAATAAAAATGGAAGTTAAATAAAAAAGGGGAAGTTGCATAAAATTAAAAATTGAAGTTCATTCAAGAAACCACTATAACTTAACGAACTATTTGGAAATTAAATAAAAAAAAGAAAGGAAATTGAATAAAAACAAAAATGGAAGTTGCATAATAAGTTATAGTGGTTTCTTGAATGAACTTGCGTTTTTATTCAACTTCTTTTTTTATTTAACTGCCATTTTTGTTCAAGAAACCACTATACTTTAACGATCCATTTGGAAATTAAATAAAAAAGGAAATTGAATAAAAATGGAAGTTGCATAAAATTAAAAATGGAAGTTCTTTGAAAAAACAACTATACCTTAACGATCTATTTGGAAATCAAATAAAAAAATGAAGTTGAATAGAATAGGAAATTGAATAGAAATGGAAGTTAATTCAAGAAACCACTATACCTGAACGATCTATTTGCAAATTAAATAGAAAAGGAAATTGAATAAAAATTGAAGTTGCATAAAATTAACAATAGATCGTTCATTCAAGAAACCACTATACCTTGACGATCTATGTGGAAATTAAATAAAAAAAGAAGTTCAATAGAAAAGGAAGTTGAATAAAAAAGAAAATTGAATAAAAATAAAAATGGAAGTTGCATACAATTAAAAATGGAAGTTCATTCAAGAAACCACTATACCTTAACGATCTATTTGGAAATTAAATAAAAAAGGAAATTGAATAAAAATCGAAGTTGAATAAAAATAAAAATGGAAGTTCATTCAAGAAACTATTATACCTTAACGATATATTCGGAAATTAACTAAAAAGGAAGTTGAATAGAATAGGAAATTGAATAAAAATAAAAGTCAATAACATTAAAAATGCAAGTTCATTCAATAAACCACCATACCTTAACGATCTATGTGGAAATTAAATAAAAAACAAAGTTGAATAGAAAAGGAAATTAAATAAAAAAAAAAGTTGAATAGAACATGAAATTGGAAAAATCCTTTTTGAAAATAAAAAAATGGAAGTTCATTGAAGAAACCACTATACCTTAACGATCTATTTGGAAATTAAATGATCGTTAGGGTACAGTAGTTTATTGAATGAACTTCAATTTTCTTTGCATCTTTTTTTTTTATTTACCTTTCATTATTTTTTTTTGCAAGTTCTATTTTTTTTTACTTCCAAAATAGATCGTTAAGTTATAGTGGTTTCTTGAATAAACTTCCATTTTTAATTTTATGCAACTTTCATTTTTATTTTGATGCAACTTCTATTTTATTCAATTTCGCTTTTATATTTCACTTCATTTTTTATTTAATTTCATTTTCTATTCAACTTCTTTTTTTTTATTTAATTTCCAAATAGATCGTTAAGATATAGTGGTTTCTTGAATGAACTTCTATTTTTATTTTTATGCAACTTTCATTTTTACTGAACTTCCATTTTTATTCAATTTCCTTTTCTATTCAACTTTCTTTTTTATTTTTATTCAACTTCCATTTTTATTTAATTTCCATTTCTATTCAACTTCAATTGTTAATTTTATGCAACTTTTATTTTTATTTTTATTCAAATTCCTATTCTATTCAACTACCTTTTTTGTTAAATTTCCTTCACTTTTATTCAACTTCTATTTTTATTCAACTTTCATTTTTATTCATCTTCCTTTTCTATTCAACTTCATTTTTTACTTAATTTCCAAATAAATCGTTAAGGTATAGTTGTTTCTTCAATGAACTTCCATGTTTAATTTTATTCAGCTTCCATTTTTATTTTTATTCAATTCTATTTTTATTCAACTTCTTTTTTTATTTTTATTCATCTTGCATTTTTATTCAATTTTCTTTTCTATTTAATTTCCAAATAGATTGTTAAGGTATAGTGGTTTCTTCAATTAAATTCCATTGTTAATTTTATGCAACTTCCATTATAATTTTTATGCAACTTCCATTTTTATTCAATTTCCATTTTTATTCAACTTCCTTTTTTATGCAACTTCCATTATAATTTTTATGCAACTTCCATTTTTATTCAATTTTCATTTTTATTCAACTTCCTTTTTCATGCAAATTTCATTTTTATTTTTATTCATCTTACATTTTTATCCAATTTTCTTTTCTATTCAACTTACATTTTTATTTTTATTCAATTTCCATTTTCATTTTTATTCAACTTCCTTTTTCATTCGACTTTCATTTTTGTTCAAATAGAAAAGGATGTCATTCAAGAAACCAATATACCTTAACGATTTAATTGAAAATTAAAGAAAAAATGAAGTTGAATAGAAAAGCAAATTGAATAAAAATCGAAACTGAGTAAAATTAACAATGGAAGTTCGTTCAAGAAACGACTATACCTTAACGATCTATTTGGAAATTAAATATAAAAGGAAGTTGAATAGAAAAGGAAATTGAATAAAAATGGAAGTTGAATAAAAATAAAAATGGAAGTTGAATAAAAACAAAAAAGGAAGTTAAATAGAAAAAGAAATTGAATAAAAATGGAAGTTGCATAAAATTAAAAATGGAAGTTGATTCAAGAAACCACTATAACTTAACGATCTATTTGGAAATTGAATAAAAAAGGAAATTGAATAAAAATGCAAGATGAATAAGAATAAAAAAAGAAGTTGAATAAAAATATAATTGAATAAAAATAAAAATGGAAGCTGAATAAAATTAAAAATGGAAGTTCATTGAAGAAACCACTATACCTTAACTATCTATTTTGGAAATTAAATAAAAAAGGAAGTTGAATAGAAAAGGAAATTTAACAAAAAAAGGTAGTTGAATAAAAATAAAAATGAAATTTGCATAAAAATAAAAATGGAAGTTCATTCAATAAACCACTATACCTTAATGATCTATTGGAAATTAAAGAAAAAAGAATGGAAGTTGAATAGAAAAGAAAATAGAATTGAATAAAAAAGAAAGTTGAATAGAAAAGGAAATTGAATAAAAATAGAAGTTGAATAAAAATAAAAATGGAAGTTGCATAAAATTAAAAAGGGAAGTTAAATGGAAAAGAGAATTGAATAAAAATGGAAGTTGAGTAAAAATAAAATGGAAGTTGCATAAAATTAAAAATGGATGTTTCATAAAATTAAAAATGGAAGTTCATTCGAGAAACCACTATACCCTAATGATCTATTTGGAAATTAAAAAACAAAGGAAGTTGAATAGAAAAATGAAAGTTGCATAAAATTAAAAAATCAAGTTGAATAGAAAAAGGAAATTAAATAAAAATGAAAGCTGAATAAAATTATAATGGAAGTTACATAAAATTACAAAAGGAAGTTAATTCAAAAACCACTATACCTTAACGATTTACTTGAAAATTAAAAAAAAAAAAAAAAAGGAAGTTGAATAGAAATGGAAATTGCATAAAAATCGGAAGATGAATAAAAGTAAAATGGAAGTTGCATAAAATAAAATGGAAGTTCATTCAAGAAACTACTATACCTTAACGATCTATTTGGAAATTAAATAAAAGGGCAAGTTGCATAAAATTAAAATGGATGTTTCATAACATTAAAATGGAAGTTCATTTAAAAATGAATGTTTCATAAAAATAAAAATGGAAGTTGCCTAAAATTAACAATGGAAGTTGAATAGAAATGAAAGTTGAATAAAAATAAAACTAGAAGTTCATTTAAGAAACCACTCTACCTTAACGATCTAATAGAAAAGGATATTGTTTTCTACTCAACTTTCCATTTTTATTCAATTTCCTTTTCTGTTTAGCTTCCTTTTTTTATTTAATTTCCAAATAGATCGTCCTTTTTTTATTTAATTTCCAAATAGATCGTTAGGGTATAGTAGTTGAATAAAAATGGCAATTGAATAAAAATGGAAGTTGAATGAACTTCCATTGTTAATTTTATGCAACTTCAATTTTTATTCAATTTCCTATTCTATTCAACTTCATTTTTTATTTTTATTCGTCTTCCATTTTTATTCAACTTCCATTGTTAATTTTATGCAACTTCCATTTTTGTTCAATTACCTTTTCTATTCAACATCTTTTTTTATTTAATTTTCAAATTGATCGTTAAATTTCCTATTCTATTCAACTTCCTCTTTTAATTTTATACAACTTCCATTTTTATTTTTATTCAACCTCCTTTTTATCTAATTTCCTTTTCTATTCAATTTCCTTTTCTATTCAACTTCCATTGTTATTTTATTTTTATTCAATTTCCTTTTCTATTTAACTTCCTTTTTTTATATTTAATTTCCAAATAAATCGTTATGGTATTATGGTTTCTTAAATAAACTTACATTGTTAATTTTATGCAACTTTCACGATTTAATTGAAAATTAAATAAAAAATGAAGTTGAATAAAAATGAAAGTTACATAAAAATAGAAATGGAAGTTCATTCTAGAAACCACTATACTTTAGCGGTCTATTTGGAAAGTAAATAAACCACTCTACCTTAACGATTTATTTAATTTCTAAATAGATCGTTAAGGTATAGTGGTTTTTTTCAATAAACTTTCATTTTTAATTTTATGCGACTTCCATTTTTATTCAATTTCCTTTTCTATTCAACATCATTTTTTATTTAATTTCCAAATAGATCGTTAAGGTATAGTGGTTTCTTGAATGAACTTCCATTTTTAATTTTATGCAACTTCCATTTTATTTTTACTCAACTTCCATTTTTATTCAATTTCCTTTTCTATTCAACTTCCATTGTTAATTTAATTTCCAAATAAATCGTTAAGGTATAGTGGTTTCTTGAATTAACTTCCATTTTTAATTTTATGCAACTTGCATTTTTATTCAATTTTGTTTTTTATTCAATTTCCTTTTCTATTCAACTTTCTTTTTTATTTAATTTCCAAATAAATCGTTAAGTTATAGTGGTTTCTTAAATGATTTTCTATTTTTATTTTTATTCAACTTCCATTTCTATTCATTTCAACTTTCATTGTTAATTTTATGCAACATCCATTTATATTTTATGCAACTTCCGTTTTTATTTTTATACAACTTCCATTTTTATTCAATTTCCTTTTTTATTCAACTTCCTTTTTTCTTTAAATTCCTAATAGATCGTTAAGATATAGTGGTTTCTTGAAAGAACTTCCATTTTTAATTTTATTCAACTTCCATTTTTATGTAATTTCAATTTTAATTTTAAGCAACTTCCATTTTTATTCAATTTCCTTGTCTACTCAACTTTCTTTTTTTATTCTACTTCTTTTTTTATTTAATTTCCAAATAGATCGTTAGGGTATAGTAGTTTATTGGAGGAACTTCAATTTTTAATTTTAGTCAACTTCCATTTTTATTCAATTACCTTTTCTATTCAACTTCCTTTTTTATTTAATTTCCAAATAGATTGTTAAGGTATAGTGTGATCTTGAATGAACTTCCATTGTTAATTTCATGCAACTTCCATTTTTATTTTTATTCAACTTCCATTTCTATTCAATTTCCTATTTTTATTTAATTTCCTATTCTATTCAACTACCATTTTTATTCAATTTCCTTTTCTATTCAAATTCCATTTTTATTCAATATCTTTTTTATTTTTATTCGACTTCAATTTCTATTCAATTCTATTTTCTATTCAACTTCCACTTTTATTCAATTTCCTTTTCTATTCAATTATTCAACTTCCATTTTTAATTTTATGCAACTTGGATTTTTATTTTGATTCCACTTCCACTTCCACTTCCATTTTTATTTAATTTCCTTTTCTATTCAACTTTCTTTTTTATTTAATTTCCAAATAGATCGTTAACGTATAGTGGTTTTTTGAATGAACTTCCATTTTTATTTTTATTTTTATTCAATTTCCATTTTCTATTCAACTTCCTTTTTTATTTAATACCCAGGAAATTGATTAAAAATAGAAGTCGAATAAAAATTGAGAATGTAAGTGTCACGACCCCAACCTGCCCCTAGTAGGCTGGGTGCCGAGATGGCCAGTAATCCGTAATTACCAAAGGCCGGCTTACAAAATTTCACACACATCAGAGTAATCATAGGGGCTCACATATGCGGAAGCGAATAAACTAAATACAAATGGTCCTTGAGAGTCAGGCATAGATCAAATGTAAATGCATACATAATGTAATCGCACCTCGGCAGATAACAAAACAAATACAAGTTACATCCTCGATCAAAAGGCTTCTCAAATTTACATATACAAATACGGTTACGAGCAAAGAAGCATGATTTTCAAGAATCACAAGTAACACATATGCCGAGGTAATCACAAAACAGCCGATGTAAGCAAGTCAAGTCGGCATAACAAAAATCCCAAAACAAGCTGCATAAATACTTCTAGGCGTCGCCGCCATTCCGCTCATCACCTACATATATATAGAGAGGGTGAGCTTGGAAACTCAAAGGAATGGTACTAGAAATAAAGGTTTGCATGAATAATAGCCGAGTCCGCCAAAACAAAGCATATCAAAACCATTCAAACAATAGCCGAGGTTCCCGCCAAGCAAAGAATATCAAGTGCATTTAACAAGAGATGAACCGTATTCATCTCACAAATCCTACCGCATAAAGCAATACAAAGATTAAACAAGTAGTAGCCGAGGTTCCTTCCAAAACAAAACAAATCAAGTTGTATCGAATCAAGTGATGAACCGTATTCATCCAACAAGTCTTACAAGTCAAAACATTTGCCGAGATAGCACAAGTAGTAGCCGAGGTAATCTTCAAGACAAAACATATCAAGCTTATATGACTTAGGCCCGCAGCCCTTTTTCACCGAAGTTTGTGACTTAGGCCCGTAGCCCTTTTTCACCAAGTGGTGCTACAAAAGTTTAAAGTCCTCTAGCACAAGGGACTTGTGTTACTTAGGCCCGTAGCCCGCTTTAACATTTATCTTAGCAAGATAGGACCGTATCCTTTTTAACAAGATGTACTACGAAAGTTTAGAGTCCTCCAGCACAAGGGACTTTCCAAAGAAAGGACCGATCCTTTTAACAAGATGTATCATGAAGTTTAGAGTCCTCCAAAGACAAGGGACTTTCCAAAGAAAGGACCGTATCCTTTTAACAAGATGTATCATGAAAGTTTAGAGTCCTCCAAAGACAAGGGACTTTCCAAAGAAACCGAAACAAAGCTCAACTCATTACAAGGACATCATCAAGACGTTCATACTTACTTTTTCCTCTAGTGTCGCTTAAGTTTAGAGTCCTCCAAAGACAGGGACTTTCAAGAATACCATCAAAACAAGCTCATATACAAAACATCAAAATAGGCTAATCATTCATGCTTAGCAATTACTTTTACCAAAGCGAAACAAGCAAGATTTATCAAAAGCTTTATAACATAGCTTTATTAAAAGCACCACTCACCTCGGTCTTCGTGTGTAGGCTCAAGCAAAGATCAAAGTCCTACAATCACATAGCAAACCATACTCTCAAAACGAGCTTCACATACATGCAAGGAATCAAAACATTATTTCCCATCACAGGAAGTGCACTGGTACCATCTGTGTCTAGCCGAGGTCCTACACCTCCCCGCCGAGGTGTGGACTCAAAGCCAAAACAAGGCAAAGTTAGGAAAACCCGAAGTTTCTTTCAAAGGACACGAAGAACAAGATCATGCATGCCGAAATCCAACTCACATATACGAAATCTGGGTTTTCAAGCTAAGAGTTCAAAAACGTGGACTAGGGTACTCATTCGAGAAAATTATGCAAGAACAAACACAAAACATGATTCTTGTTCCAAACTTTCGATCAAAACAAGGTTCTCCTTTAAGAACACAAGAACAACATTTTTCTTTCAAAACCAAGTTCAAATCAATGCATGACATGCAAAACAGATCCAATCATGCAATGCATCTAGATGATCAATAGGAACAATCGATGTAGAACAAGAATCTAACCTCAAAACTGAAATCCAACGGTTCGATCTTCCACGATCAAGCTCGGAGCTCAACTCTCACACTAAAATTCTAACTCTAAGTTCTAGAGCTTCTCAAAACAAGACAAAGATTTGAGACCAAAACATAATCAAAAGATACACAATGATGCATTATAGGCCTGTCGGCGGTCATAGCCTCCAGCTCGGACACGTGGCATCACCGGATTGGTCCAGTAAGAAAGGTGACTGCTAGACAAGACAAGTCTCGACAAAGCGTACACAACACGCTTGGCTAAGCACGCAAGCAGAATGACCTCGCCAAAGACAAGACTTCGCAACAGTCAACAAAGACAAAGGCTAGGAGGACGACACTTGACTAAGCTGTACACACCTTGGCCTCGGTGTACCACATCTCGCCTAGGCCATACCGCCAAGGACAAAGATTACAAGCACAAAACATCACAGCCTCGGCGATACACACTTCGCCCAAAGGTAACATCTCGCAAACATGCCGGGTGAAGATGGAGGTCGGCTAAGGTTCCAAATCGCCAAAACGCAAAGGCTCAAAGGCACTATGCCGAAGTTGACCTCGCCACGCCTCCAAACAAAACACTAATTCCAAAGAACTTACAATAAAACAAAGCAAAACAAGGCAAGTATCAAGATTACAAACTTGACAATTCAAGATCATACAAAATACATGCAAGCAAGATCGATTCAAAGTGAGGGTTGTTACATCCTACCCCTTAAGGAAGTTTGGTCCCCAAACTTACAATACCTTGGTCCAAGAATAACTCGATGTCGAATTCTCATTTCCTCTTCCATTTCCCATGTGCCCTTGCCATAGTGCTCTTTCCATTCCACCTTTACCATTGGTATCGACTTGTTTCTCAATTGCTTAACTTGTCTGTCCACAATAGACGCCGGCTTCTCTTCATAGCCCAAATTCTCATTAACTTCGATTCCGTAATGCTTAATTACATGCAAGGATCCTAATATACTTACTTAACATCGAAACATGAAACACGTTATGGACTTGGCACAATTTCGTGGCAAAGCAAGTCTCAGAGGCAACGGAGTTAACCTTGTCAAGGACTTCAAATGGACCAATATAACGGGTGCTAACTTACCTCTCTTCCCAACTGAAACTCCTTTCATTGGTGAAACCTTTAGGAATACGTGATCCCCAACTTCAATTCTAGCTCATTTCTTCTCCGGCTCAAGATAACTCTTTTGTCGGCTCGCGCTTTTAATTCTCTCAATAAGTTTAATCTTCTCTCGTTGTTACTTGAATGAGTTCGACCAAGCAGAGCCTTATCTCCAACTTCGTCCAACATATCGGCGATCTGATTTTCTTCCATATAGAGCTTCATACGGCGCCATACCAATACTCGCGGATAACTGTTGTTGTGTTTAATTCCACTAATGGCAAATGCATTCCCCAATTTCCTTGGAAATCCAATACACGTAGTCTAAGCATATCTTCAAGTGTCTCAATCGTTTTTCGCTTGCCCATCCGTCTGGGATGAAAAGTCAGACTAAATCTCGCCGCTCCAAAGGCTCTTCAGAGACTCGCCAAAACTGAAACAAATTTAGGATCTCCGTCCGACACTATTGACATCGGCACTCCATGAAGTCTAACAATCTCATTCACATAAAGTAGGGCAAGTTGATCAACGTTGAAAGTAGTCTTAACAGCAAAAAGTGTGTCGACTTGGTTAGTCTATCTACCACAACCCAAATCGAATCCATACCTTTCGTGTTCTCGCAATTCACCACAAAATCCATAGAGATGTGTTCCCACTTCCACTCGTGGATCGCAAAGGTTGTAGAAGTCCTCCGGGTCTCTCGATGTTCTCGCTTACTTGCCGGGCAATGCAAACACCGGGACACAAATTCGCTATCTCTCTCTTCATGTTCGCCACCAAAACATCTGCTTTTACATCATGGTACATCTTGGTATTTCGGATGAACAAAGAACTTGGAATTATGGGCTTCCAAAGAAAATCTTCCTTTTCATTCTAACATCGCCACACACAATTTCCTTCAAACTTAAGCACTTGGTTTTCAAAGGTGTACCCGATCTCGCTTGGTAACAATCTCATCGGCTACTTTTCAAGAATTCATCCTCCATTTGTCTTGCCTTTACTTCTTCAACAATGGTTGGTTCTCACAAATCAAGGTTAGGCATGCCAAATTTCCAACCGATTTTCGTCAGAGCGCCGCCACGCCTGCTGGCTTTCCTCGGTGATATTGAATCAGATATCGAAGTCCTTCAACAACTCGAGCCATCTTCTTTGTCTCAAGTTCAATTCTTCCGAGTGAATAGATACTTCAAGCTCGATGATCTCAGAAAACCCCGACAAGAAGCTCCATACAAGTAATGACGCCAAATCTTCAAAGCAAATACCACGGCTAGCTCCAAGTCATGGGTAGGATAGTTCTTCTCATGTGGCTTCAATTGACGAGATGCATATGCTATAACCTTACCTCCTTGCATTAATACACAACCCAAACCCTTATGCGACGATCATCAGAAACATGAAACTCCTCATTACCCGATGGAAGTACCAAAGATCGTGTCAGAACTAACCTCGCCTTTAGCTCCCGAAAAGTCGACTCGATCTTCACCCATTCATACTAGGCTCCCTTCCTAGTCAATTGTGTCAATGGAGTTGCAATCTCGAGAAATCTTTCACGAACTTCCTCAGAGTAACCCGCCAAACCCGTAAAACTTCGAACCCTGACACATTGGTCGGCCTCGCCAATTTACCACGGCTTCTATTTTGCTCGGATCAATCAAATACCTTCTTCATTTATTACATGACCCAAAATGAAATAGTAGAAAGCCAAAACTCACACTTGTTAAATTTAGCATATAGTTTCCGCCTCTCAATATCTCAAGAAGAAATTCTCAAATGGTTTTCATGTTCAACTTCACTCTTGGAATAAATCAATATATCATCGATGAAGACGACCACAAACTCATCTAAGTGGGGCTTGAAGACTCTGCTCATTAAATCCATAAATGCAAAGAGGGCATTGGTCAATCCGAAAGGCATCACTAAAAATTCAGAGTGGCCATATCTAGTCCGAAGGCGCCTTCTCAACATCCTCTCTTTAACCTTAAGCCGATGGTAGCCCGACCTAAGGTCAATCTTGGAAAAGATTCGTGCTCTTGTAATCGATCAAGTAAATCATCAATCCTAGGTAGTGGGTACGTATACATAGTGGTCACCTTATGGAGTTCTCTATAATCAATACAAAGGCGAAGTGTGCCATCCTTCTTCTTAACAAATAACACAGTGCTCCCCATGGTGATGTGCTCGCCTAATAAATCCCTTTGTCCAACAACTCTTGCAATTGTAGTTTCAATTCTAAGTTCGGGGCCATTCTATATGGTGTTTTGGAGATCTACTGTTCCCGATATAACATCAACAAGAAACCCTATTTCTATCGACCAAGTGGCCAGTAAATCATTAGGAAAGACGTCATTAACTCATTAACAATCGATGTCGGCTAAACTAACATTTCCATCCCGATCTTTCAATATACTACACAAATAACCCTTACATTTTTTGGATCAACTTACGTGCCTTCATGGATGAGATTAAGTAAGGTGGGGAATTACTCCTTTACCGAAAAATAACTTCGCTAGGTTTGGGGGTTTCAATGTGACACTCTTCAAACACAATCAATGAGTGCGTGGTTTGCTACTAACCAATCCATTCCCAATATAACATCGAATTGATCTATATTCAAGGGCATTAAATCAACTAGCGCTCAACATGCTCAATAACAACAACACATGCTCTATAAATGGATGCAACAATCATGGATCTCCTGCACGGAGTAGACACAGATAGCACATAATCAAGAGATTCTAATTTCCTATTAATCTTCTCGCAAACTTAGTAGAAACAAACGAAAGCGAGAGTCTTAATCAACTAACACATAAGCATTTCGGGAGCAAATTAAAAGTATACCGACACTATCGCCAAAGATTCTCGAGTATCCCCGCACTAGTGCAAATACTCGCCTGCCTCATCTGGGTTCTTTCCCAAAGATTATTCTTTTGAACCGTACCTGAGGTATTCTCACCTTTCTTGCTGGTTTCAGCCTTTGTCTTAGGACAATCTCTCACAAAATGACCCACTTCTCCACATTCATAGCAAGCTCCAGATGTCCGACGACAAACCCCAAAATGTTGCTTCCACAATCAACATGTCGGCTTAGTATTACCTTCCCGCTTCGATAACCAAAGATCGCCTCTTGTCCATCTTCTGATTGGAGTCCAACTGTGTTCGGTGATTGTCATAGTTCTCTCTCTTCCTCTGAGTCTCTCCCGAGTTCTCGCACTGCTCGTTGGTTTCGCCAAAACGGCTTTGTTCAGCACTTCGGCATAGGTCGGCATATCGAGCAGGCTAACCCGGTCTTGAATCCGTCCGCGAAGCCCACTTTCAAACTTCCTAGCCTTCATGTATTCATCGTTGATCATGTGAGGTACAAACCTTACCAATTCAAGAAAAGCGATCATATTCTCGCCATCGCTCGGTCGCCTGTGTCAAGGTCTCAAATTCGTAGCCTTATGCGATTCCGAACGCCGAGGGAAAATGCTTTTTGTAAAATAGTTCCAAAACCTTGCCTGTGTTAAACCAGGTTAGTTTCTCCGTCATCATCCACCATCTCCGAGCATCGCCGCCCAGGTGAATGCAAATAAAGTCACCTTCAACATCGGTGCCGGGAAAATCTCAAACAGCTTTCCATTTCCAAAACCCATGCCTCGCCTTCATTGGCTCAATACCTCCGTAAAACCTTGGTGGTCTCATCTTCTTGAACTCCCCGATCAAAGCTATTGTGCCATCTCCATATAAGGTCGGGCTGTGGAGCGACTTGTGGCATCGGGGAGGTGGAGGAGGGACTACATTTCGCCATTCGCCCGCTTCGCCCGGTCGATGTAGTACTAGCGCATCGCTGTCTTATTTGCCTTAACTCACGGGTCAATCCTTCCATTAATCTTTCCATTCTGTCCAACTGCCTTCAGACCGATCTCGCAAGTGGAGGTCTACCTCCTCATGATACTATGAGTATACAAAGTGTGACTTTAAAGCAAGTAAACAAATAACTCCGCAGTAAGTAACAATTACAAGTCAAGACAATGCACACCTTGTTCAAATAGCAAGCAATATGATGCAACCCTAGCATCTTTCTAAATGGAATCCTATGCTCTTTAGGACTCGAGTGTGTGAATCAACGCATTATGAGGAACTTGTGCTCGATACCACTGTCATTACCCCACCCGCCCTAGTAGGTGGTGTCGAGATGGCCAAGAATCCGTAATTACCAAAGGCCGCTTACAAAATTTCACACACATCGAGTAATCATAGGGGCTCACATATGCGAAGTTTAATAAACTAAATACAAATGGTCCTTGAGAGTCAGGCATAGATCAAATGTAAATGCATACATAATGTAATCGCACTCGCAGATAACAAAACAAATACAAGTTACATCCTCGATCAAAAGGCTTCAAATTTATATATACAAATACAAATGTTACGAGCAAAGAAGCATGATTTTCAAGAATCACCAAGTAACACATATGCCGAGGTAATCACAAAACAGCCGATGTAAGCAAGTCAAGTCGGCATAACAAAAATCCCAAAACAAGCTGCATAAATACTTCTAGGCGCCGCCGGCCCCGCCATCACCTACATATATATAGAGAGGGGTGAGCTTGGAAACTCAGGGAATGGTACTAGAAATAAAGGTGTGCATGAATAATAGCCGAGTCCGCCAAAACAAAGCATATCAAAACCATTCAAACAATAGCCGAGGTTCCCGCCAAGCAAAGAATATCAAGTCAGTACCGTAACAAGAGATGAACCGTATTCATCTCACAAATCCTACCGCATAAAGCAATACAAAGATTAAACAAGTAGTAGCCGAGGTTCCTTCCAAAACAAAACAAATCAAGTTGTATCGAATCAAGTGATGAACCGTATTCATCCAACAAGTCTTACAAGTCAAAACATTTGCCGAGATAGCACAAGTAGTAGCCGAGGTAATCTTCAAGACAAAACATATCAAGCTTATATGACTTAGGCCCGCAAAATTTTTTCACCGGTTTGTGACTTAGGCCCGTAGCCCTTTTTTCACCAAGTGGTGCTACAAAAGTTTAAAGTCCTCTAGCACAAGGGACTTGTGTTACTTAGGCCCGAGTCTGCTTTTAACATTTATCTTAGCAAGATAGGACCGTATCCTTTTAACAAGATGTATCGAAAAGTTTAGAGTCCTCCAAAGACAAGGACTTTCCAAAGAAAGGACCGTGATCCTTTTAACAAGATGTATCATGAAGTTTAGAGTCCTCCAAAGACAAGGGACTTTCCAAAGAAAGGACCGTATCCTTTTTAACAAGATGTACTGCGAAAGTTTAGAGTCCTCCAGCACAAGGGACTTTCCAAAGAAACCGAAACAAAGCTCAACTCATTACAAGGACATCATCAAGACGACGTTCATACTTACCTTTTTCCTCTAGTGCTGCTTAAGTTTAGAGTCCTCCAGCACAGGGGACTTTCAAGAATACCATCAAAACAAGCTCATATACAAAACATCAAAATAGGCTAATCATTCATGCTTAGCAATTACTTTTACCAAAGCGAAACAAGCAAGATTTATCAAAAGCTTTATAACATAGCTTTATTAAAAGCACCACTCACCTCGGTCTTCAGGTGTAGGCTCAAGCAAAGATCAAAGTCCTACAATCACATAGCAAACCATACTCTCAAAACGAGCTTCACATACATGCAAGGAATCAAAACATTATTTCCCATCACAGGGAAGTGCACTGGGTACCATCCAGGTCTAGCCGAGGTCCTACACCTCCCCGCCGAGGTGTGGACTCGAAAGCCAAAACAAGGCAAAGTTAGAAAACCCCGAGTTTCTTTCAAAGGACACGAAGAACAAGATCATGCATGCCAAATCCAACTCACATATACGAAACTGGGGTTTTCAAGCTAAGAATTCAAAAACGTGGACTAGGGTACTCATTCGAGAAAATTATGCAAGAACAAACACAAAACATGATTCTTGTTCCAAACTTTCTGATCAAAACAAGGTTCTCCTTTAAGAACACAAGAACAACATTTTTCTTTCAAAACCAAGTTCAAATCAATGCATGACATGCAAAACAGATCCAATCATGCAATGCATCTAGATGATCAATAGGAACAATCGATGTAGAACAAGAATCTAACCTCAAAACTGAAATCCAACGGTTCGATCTTCCACGATCAAGCTCTGAGCTCAACTCTCACACTAAAATTCTAACTCTAAGTTCTAGAGCTTCTCTAAACAAGACAAAGATTTGAGACCAAATCATAATCAAAAGATACACAATGATGCATTATAGTCTGCCGGGCGTCATAGCCTCACTGACACGTGGCATCACCGGATTGGTGCAAGAAAGGTGACTGCTAGACAAGACAAGTCTCGATAAAGCGCACACAACACGCTTGGCGGCTAAGCACGCAGTTAGAATGACCTCGCCAAAGACAAGACTTCGCAACAGTCAACAAAGACAAAGGCTAGGAGGACGACACTTGACTAAGCTGCCACACCTTGGCTCGGTGTACTACATCTCGCCTAGGCCATACCCGCCAAGGACAAAGATTACAAGCACAAACATCACAGCCTCGGCGATACACACTTCGCCCAAAGGTAACATCTCGCAAACATGCCGGGTGAAGATGGAGGTCGGCTAAGGTTCCAAATCGCCAAAACGCAAAGGCTCAAAGGCGCACTATGCCGAAATGACCTCGCCACGCTCCAAACAAAACACGAATTCCAGCAACTTACAATAAAACAAAGCAAAACAAGGCAAGTATCAAGATTACAAACTTGACAATTCAAGATCATACAAAATACATGCAAGCAAGACTGATTCAAAGTGAGGGTTGTTACAGTAAGTTCATTGAAGAAACCACTATACCTTAACAAAAGGAAATTTAATAAAAATAGAAGTTGCATAAAATTAACAATTGAAGTTCATTCAAGAAACCACTATACCCTAACGATCTATTTGGAAATTAAATAAAAAAATGAAGTTGAATAAAAAAGAAAATTGAATAAAAATTGAAGTTGAATAAAAATATAAATGGAAATTCATTCAAGAAACCACTATACCTTAATGATTTATTTGAAAATTAAATAAAAAAGCAAGTTGAATACAAAGAAAATGGAAGTTAATTCAAGAAACCACTATACCTTAACGATCTATTGAAATTGCATAAAAATCGGAAGATGAATAAAAATAAAAATGGAAGTTGCATAAAATTAATAATGGAAGTTTATTCAAGAAACCACTACACCTTAACGATCTATTTGGAAATTAACTAAAAAAGAAGTTGAATAGAAAAGGAAGTTGAATAGAAAATAAAAGTTGCATAAAAATAAAAATGAAAATTGAATAAAAATAACAATGGCAATTGCATAAAATTAACAATGGAAGTTCATTCAAGAAACCATTATACCTTAACAATCTATTTGGAAATTTAAAAAAAAAAGGAAGTTGAATAAAATGGAAGTTGAATAAAAATAAAAAGGAAGTTGAATAAAAAGGAAATTGAATAAAAATGGAAGTTGCATATAATTAAAATGAAAGTTCAGAAAATTTAAAATGAAAGTTCATTTAAGAAGTCACTATACCTTAATGATCTATTTGGAAATTAAATAAAAAGAAAGTGGAATAAAATGGAAGTTGAATAAAAAGAAATTGAATAAAAATGGAAGTTGCATAAAATTAAAAATGGAAGTTTAATAAAACTAAAAATGAAAGTTCATTCAAGAAACCAATATACCTTAACGATCTATTTGGAAATTAAATAAAAAGGAAGTTGAATAAAATTGGAAGTTGAATAAAAATATAAATGGAAGTTGCATAAAATTAACAATGTAAGCTCATTTAAGAAACCACTATACCTTAACGATCTATTTGGAAATTAAAAAAAAGAGGAAGTTGAATAGAAAAGGAAATTGAATAAAAATAGAAGTTGAATAAAAATATAAATGGAAGTTGCATATAAAATAAAAATGGAAGTTGAGTAAAAATAAAAATAGAAGTTTATACCTTAACGATCTATTTGGAAATTAAATAAAAAAGGCAGTTGAATAGAAAGAGAAATTGAATAAAAATAGAAGTTGAATAAAAATAAAAAAGGAAGTTGCATAAAATTAATAATGGAAGTTCTTTCAAGAAACAACTATGCCTTAATGATCTATTTGGCAATTAAATAAAAAAGGATGTTAAATAGAAAAGGAAATTGATAAAATGGAAGTTGAATAAAAATAAAAATGAAAGTTGCATAAAATTAAAAATGAAAGTTGCATAAAATTAACAATTGAAGTTGAATAAAAATAAAATGGAAGTTGAATAACAAAAACCACTATACCTTAACGATCTATTTGGAGATTAAATAAAATGGAAGATTAAATAAAAAGGAAGTTGAATAGAAAAGGAAATTTGATAAAATGCAAGATGAATAAAAATAAAATGGAAGTTGCATAAAATTAACCACTATAATTCGAACGATTTACTTGGAAATTAAATAAAAAATGAAGTTGAATAGAAAAGGAAATTGAATAAAACTAGAAGTTGAATAGAAAATGAAATTAAATAAAAAAGGAACTTGAATAGAAAATAGAAGTTGAATAAAAATGGAAGTTGCCTAAAATTAACAATGGAAGTTCATTCAAAAAACCACTATACCATAATGATCTATTTGGAAATTAAATAAAAAAGGAAGTTGAATAAAAAGGAAGTTGAATAGAAAAGGTAATTGAATAAAAATAAAAATGGAAGTTGCATAAAATTAACAATGTAAGTTCATTTAAGAAACCACTATACCTTAACGGTCTATTTGGAAACCAATGTACCTTAACGATCTATTTGGAAAGTAAAGAAAAAAATGAAGTTGAATAGAATAGGAAATTGAATAAAAATGGAAATTGCATAAAATTAAATGAACTTCCATTGTTAATTTTATGCAACTTTTAATTTCCTTCCCTAGTCTATAGCGATCCCGGGTTTACCCCTTGTTGTATAGTGATCCGGACTTGTGTCCGTGGATGTTGGTAGTGGATTGTTGTCTTGTTTACGTCCTTTCATATATTGTATTTGAGTTATAGGATGTGTTGGGCAGGTTTGTTACAGGTTGGTTGTGTTTGGGAACCAAGGGTTGCTGCCCAGAAATTTTGTCCTTCGCTCGAGCGAGGAGTTGGTCGCTCGAGCGAGATTTGAGTTTTGTGTCTGGTGGGTCGAGCCAGAGTGGCTTCGCTGAGCGAAGCGATCGCTCGTCTGCATCGACTCAACACCATGACTTCGCTCGAGCGAGCTTTTCTTCGCCGAGCGATCTGAGCCAGTCTTCGCCGAGCGAAAGCGCTTTGTCGCCGAGCGGCGTTTAGTTGCAGCACTGGCGGTCGAGCTCTCGCTCGAAGCGAAGCCTTTCTTCGCCGAGCGAGCTTCGATGTTGGCACGAGCGAGACCTTCTTGGCTCGAGCTAGGTTTTTTTGTGTCTGGTCGCTCGAGCGACCAAGTCCTCGCTCGAGCGAGCCTATTTATATCGATTCGACAATGAAGTTTTAAGTTAGATTTTTATAAACTTTTGATCCAATCTTCAAGATCTGAGAGCTTCTCTAACTTTACATTCTCTCTAAGGATTGATCTATCTAGGATCATTTCCTACCCTTCTTGCTTTGTTAAAAAGGTAGAGGTCGTCGGGGCTTCGATCTAATCAAAAGTTGGTGTTTGGAGCATTTTGATCTTTGGGTCTTCATCTCCTTTTCGCTTAAACTTTGAGGTAGGGATGTCCTACTCCTCTTTATGGATTCTCTTTGAATTTTGACATTTTGATATGTTGGGGATAGTTGTGTAATTTTGGAAAAGTTTGGGGCTTTTATGCAATTTTATAAAAGTTTTGGAGTTTTGTTTTAAATAAACCAATATGTATGGTTGGTACATAGAAATGAGATTAATGTGAATCATTGATGAAATGGAACCTTTAGGGTTGAATGTTAATTATGGAAAATGCTATAATTATATTGTTTAATTAATTGGGATAATTAATTGTGGAATTGAGATGTTGATTATATATCCATTGTGCATTTATTTTCGCTTAGAAATATCTCGCTTTGGGCTATCGGTGGAGGATAGTCTTGATTGTTGTATACAATGCATGATGATTAGGTAAATTAAAACCAATCATTGAAATGTGTCATTGAGTATGACAGTTGAAGAATACATTAACTTTATGTATTGATTTGTGATGTGTATAATTGTTGTTTATATGCATTGTGTTGTGTTGGAGAAGATAGGGATGTACTCATGGTTTAGGGAAGATAGGGATGTACCTCTAAACCGGATGTTGTTTGGGAGAAGATAGGGATGGACTCAGAGATAGAGCTCAGATGCTTGTCTTGGGAATGTGATATAGCTAGTATGCATATCTGTGGAAGTAATGAAGTTGTAAGTGGTTAATATGAGTTATTGTCTCATATGAGTTGTGTGGCTGTTCTCGAGCCATGAGTTATAAATTGAGAATTTAATGAAAATGAAGAGTGAATTGAATATAGACTTGAAAGTCTTGGAATTGTAATGTGTTATGAAAGAGTGTAAAAGTGTTGACCATCTATCAACTGCTAATCTTTTAGTCATTATTCATAACTCGTTTAGTATATTTCTCTGGGTGTGGCTCACCCTATATGGGAACATCATTTTCGTGCATAAAAGATGCCACCTCCAAGGACATAGCTTGGGAGGCTAGGGGCGAGACTTTTATTGTCTTTTTGATATATTACATGTAAATTCAAGCCAAGGGCTTAATGTGTAAATGAGTTAGCACTCTATCTTTTTGTAACCAAGTGTTAACTTGGAAAGTCAGAAGCCCTTAGGCATTTGCTTTTGTTGTTAACATGTAATATTTTGTAAGGAAACTTTGCTAATGGAAGAACGTGATCTTTTATATATTAATGCATGTCTATATTGTTGGGTTTTATGTTATTATTTTGAGGCGCTATATAGTCAATTTCCTTTCTTATTTAATTTCCAAATAGATCGTTAGGGTATAGTAGTTTATTGGATGAACTTCCATTTTTAATTCTTATTTACTTTCCAAATAGATCGCTAAGGTATAATGGTTTCTTGAATTAACGTCCATTGTTAATTTTTGGCAACTTGCATTTTTATTTAATTTTCTTTTCTATTCAACTTCTGTTTTTATTTACTTTCCAAATAGATCGTTAAGGAATAGTGGGATCTTTAATAAAAAAGAAAGTTGAATAAACATAGAAGTTGCATAAAAATAAAAAAGGAAGTTGCATAAAATTAATAATGGAAGTTAATTGAAAATGACAATTCATTCAAAAAACCACTATACTTTAACGATCTATTTTGAAATTAAATACAAAAGGAAGTTGAATAGAATAAGAAATTGAATAAAAAAGGAAGTTGAATAAAAATAAAAATAAAAGTTGCCTAAAATTAACAATGGAAGTTAATTCAAGAAACAACTATACCTTAACAATCTATTTAGAAATTAAATAAAAAATGAAGTTGAATAGAATAGGAAATTGAATAAAATGGAAGTTGAATACAAATAAAATGGAAAGTTGAATAAAAATAAAAATGGAAGTTCATTCAAAAACCACTATACCTTAAAGATCTATTTGGAAATAAAATAAAAATGAAGTTGAATGTAAATGGAAGTTGCGTAAAATAAAATGGAAGTTTGTTGAAGAAAGCAATATACGTTAACTAATTATTTGGAAATTAAAATAAAAAAGGTAGTTGAATAGAAAAGAAGTTGAATAAAATGGAAGTTGCATAAAATAAAAATGGACGCTCATTCAAGAAACCACTATACCTTAATGAATTATTTGGAAATTAAATAAAAAAGTTCAATAAAAAGGAAGTTGAATAAAAATAAAAATGGAAGTTGCATAAAATTTAAAATGGAAGTTAATTCAAGGAACCTATATAACTTTAAGATCTATTTGGAAATTAAATAAAAAAGGAAGTTGAATAGAAAAGGAAATTGAATAAGAATGGAAGTGGTGCCAAATAGATCGTTAAGGTATAGTGGTTTCTTGAATGAACTTCCATTTTTAATTTCATACAACTTTCATTTTTATTTTTATTCAACTTCCACTTTTATTTTTATTCAACTTCAATTTTTCTTTTAACTTCAATTTCTATTCAATTTCCTTTTCTATTCGACTTCCTTTTTAATTAAATTCCCAAATAGATGGTTAAGGTATAGTGGTTTCTTGAATAAACTTCCATTGTTAATTTTAGGCAGAAGTAAAATTTTTGTTTTTATTCAACTTTCATTTTTATTCAATTTACTTTTCAATTTAATTTCCTTTGTTTTTTAATTTTGAAATAGATCGTTAAGGTATAATAGTTTATTGCATGAACTTCAATTTTTAATTTTATGCAACTTCCATTTTTATTCAATTATTTTCTCTCTTCTTTTTTTTTTATTTTCCAAATAGATCGTTAAGGTATAGTGGTTTCTAATGATCTTCCAGCTTTATTTTTATTCAACTTCAATTTCTATTCAACTTCCTTTATTTTTAATTTCCAAATAGATCGTTAAGGTATAGTGCTTTCCTGAATGAACTTGTATTGTTAATTTTAGGCAATAAACCACTATATACCTTAACGATCTATTTGAAAATTAAATAAAAGGAAAATGAATAGAAATGGAAATCTAATAAAATGGAAGTTGAATAAAAATAAAATCAAGTTCATTCGAGAAACCACTATACCTTAATGATCTATTTGAAAATTAAATAAAAAAGAAAGCTGAATAAAAAAGAAATTAAATAAAAAAAGAAATTGAATAAAAATAAAATCGAAGTTCATTCAAGAAACCACTATACCTTAACGATCTATTTGGAAATTATATAAAAAAGAACGTTGAATAGAAAAGGATATTGAATAAAAAAAGAAAATTGAATAAAATGGAAGTTGAATAAAACTAAAAATGAAGTTGAATAGAATAGGAAGTTGAATAGACAAGAAAATTGAATAAAAATGGATGTTGAATAAAAATATAAATGGAAGTTAAAAATGAAAGTTAAATAAAAATGGATGTTGCATAAAATTGAATAAAAAAAGAAGTTGAATAGAAAAGGAAATTAAATAAAAATGGAAGTTGAATAAAAATAAATAAAGAGGAAGTTGAATAAAAATAAAAGTTTATTCAAAAAATCACTATACCTTAACGATCTATTTGGAAATTAAATAGAATGGGAAGTTGAATAAAAATGGAAGTTCCATTTTTATTTCTATTCAACTTCCATTTTTATTCAATTTCCTTTTTTTATTTTTATGCAATTTTCATTTTTATTCAATTTTCTTTTCAATTCAACTTCCATTTTTATTCAATTTCCTATTGTAACGCCCTCAAAATAATAACATTAAAGATGACTCACATGCAGAATAAATATAAGCTCATATATCAGAGTTCACAGTTTAGCATGCAATTAAATGCCATATAGGCTTACATATTTCCAAGACCTTGCTTGGTTACACAAATAGAGTCTCATTATTACACATTAAGCCCTTGGCTTTACAAACAAAATACATGCACACAAAAAGCGAAATAAAGAGAACCCTTGCTCCCCAATGATCTCCCTTGCTATTGCCTTGGTGGTAACGTTCCATCTATACTTGAAAATGATGTTCCCGTATAGGGTGAGCCAATGTTTCAAAGAGAAATATACTAAACCAGCTATGAACAATGACTAAAATATTAGCAGTTGATAGATGGTCATCACTGTTTCATTCCCTTAGGTCACATTACTGTTTCATGACATACAAGTCCATAGTAATTCTTCAATTTTCTATTTCTCATTTATTTCTCAATTCAAATCATGGTTCAGAACCTGGCCAAGCAACATTAGGCATTTTTCCATTTCACAATAGATAAGCATATTAGCTATATTAATACATCAACAATACATCAACAGATAAGCATATAAGCTATATCAATACATCAACAGATAAGCATATAAGCTATATCAACACTTCCATATATCACACTTCCAAAGACAAGCATATGAGCTGTGTCAACACATCGAGATAAGCATATGAGCCGTATCTATGGAGTCCATCCCTATCTCCTCCCAAACAATATCCGCCTAGAGGTCCATCCCCTATCTTCCCCTAGACCGCATCCGGTTTAGAGGTCCATCCCCTATCTTCCCCTAAACCGTGGAGTACATCCCCTATCTCCTCCAGCACAACACAATGCATATAAACAATTATTATACACATCATCAATCAATACATACACTTAATGTATTCGCTCAACACCATATTCAATGACCCATTCCTCGATTAGTTTTCATCCGCTTAATCATCATACATTGACAACATTCCCAATTCAATTCTTTCATTCCTCATAATTAATTATACAAATTAATTAACCAATGTAATTAGGACATTTTCCATAATTAACATTACAACCCTTAAGGTTCTATTTTCACCAATATTTCTAGATTGATTCCATTTCTCCGCCAAACATGCATATAGGCTTAATATATTTAAAACCCTACCCTTTGTAAAATTACACAAAGGGCCAAACTTTCTCAAGAATTACACAACAATTTCCAACATATCAAAATATCAAAATTTAAAGACAAAGCTCATAGGAAGGAGTAGGTTATCCCTACCTCGAATGTTGACACCCAACGAAGATGATGAAGGAAACGAAATGCTCCAAATCACAAGTTTCTTGGATCAAAAGATAGCCCTTGACGATCAACAACTTTTTGTAAAGGCCCAAGGTGAGGAAACAACTCTACTAGATCAATCCCTAGAGAGAAGGCAAGGATATAGAGAGAGAAGCTCAACAATGGTGTTTTTGGAAAAGTATGAGGGAGAAGAGAATGTGAAAAAGTGATTTGAAAAGCCAAAACACGGAGCCTTAAACCAGCTTCCCGCCGAGCGCGAAACCCCGCCGAGCGGCACTCACAGACTTCGCCGAGCGGCTAATCTCGCCGAGCGCCGGATGCACACACCCAAAGACTTTTGCAGACAGTCCCCACTCGAGCGCCTAACTCCCGCCGAAGGCCACACACAAACTCCCGCCAATGGCTAATCCCCGCCGAAAGGCCCAACACCGCCAAGAACTACTGGATGGGTGTATACCGCCGAGCGGACAAGAAACAAGGTCTCCGCCGAGCGCCAAAGTCCCGCCGAGCGGATAGGCCAAAATCGGGCAACTAGACTTGGTTCCTAAGCTCAACCCATCTCGCCCTAAGCCCGCCTAACACATCCTATAACTCAACTACAAGGTAGGAAAGGATGTAAACAAGATAATAACCAACCATTAAACACCCACGGACACACGTCCAATCATCAGACAACAAGAGGAAAACAGGATCGCTATAACCTCCTCTTAAAGAATTTCGTCCCCGAAATTTAGAACAAGTTTTTCAAAAAGTTTGTCTCAATTTTATACAATGTTACAATTCAACATTAAACAACTTGACCCATTACCGGCCATTTCACCCCTTATCAAGAGGCAAGTCTCAACAAATACATTTCATCATGTATTCCCTTTTCTTTTCACCCATTTTCAACACACCTGGTTTACAATCTCCTATCATAATCAATTTTCATGATACATTTCCAGTCCTATAATATGGCCAACATATGCAATATTACAATCAACTCCCATATCAAGGCAAGTTCTCCAATATTCCCATAAACCAAAACATTCACAATGTTTTTACAACTTAAGACATATTCAATGATCTTTAAGTTCAGTAATACAATAATGTATATATAACATATGTTCAAACATCTACAAATAGATCCGGATATTTTTCTCGGACCTCTAACTCACGTTCCCAGGTGGCCTCCTCCACCCTGTGATGTTTCCACAAGACCTTCACCAAAGGAATGGTCTTATCACGCAGGACTTGATCCCGCCTATCCAAGACTCGAACTGTCTCTCCTCATACGAGGCGCCCTCATCTACCTCTAAGTCACCCAATCTAATACATGTGATGGATCCGCTCATATTTCAAGCATACCACATGAAACACGCCATGAACTCCGGACAATTGCGTGGCAAAGCCAAACGATAAGCAACCTCCCAATCCTCTCAAGGATCTCAAAGGGACCGATAAACCGAGAGGATAACTTCCCATGCTTTCCAAACCTCATCAAACCTCGTCTAGGTGATATTTTTAAGAAAACATGATCACCTACTTCAAACACCAACGGTCTCCTCCTACTCAAGATAAGATTTCGACGACTGGCAGAATAAGCCTCATACGGATAAGCACAAGTTTCACTGTTGTGTCCTTTACCAACTCCGACCCCAACAAAGGTACATCACGTATCTCGGCCCAACAAACGGGAGACCTGCAAGGTCGGCAATACAAGGCCTCAAACGGTGCCATACCGATACTGATCAAAACCTGTTGTAGGCAAATTTCACCAATGGTAAGTGCCTCCCATGTCCCACTAAAGTCAAGGACACAACCTCAAGCATATCCTCAAGGATTTGAATAGTGCACTCAGACCGCCTGGCACCGAGGGTGATAAGCCAGACTAAAGGTCAACTTAGTGCCCAAGGCACTCAGAACTCGCCACAACCTAGCAAAGAAAACGAGGATCTCTATCCGAGACGATCACACCGACCCCTGCAATCTCACTATGTCCCGGATATACAAGTCGGCAAGGTGATCTACCGAATCTCTCACACGCATAGGAATGAAGTACGCCGACTTAGTTAACCGGTCTACAACCACCCAAATAGCATCACTATCCCGCTGAGTCCTCGGAGGACCAACAACGAAGTCCATAGTGACATGTTCCCACTTCCACTCGGCAATAGGCAAGGGTTGCAACAAACCCGCTGGCCTCTGATGCTCGGCCTTCACTTGCTGACAAGTAAGGCATTTCGATACGAAAATAGCCACATCTCTCTTCATACCCCGCCACCAAAACTGGCGACCCAAATCCCGATACATCTTAGTACCTCCCGGATGCACCGCAAGGCGCGAATGATGAAACTCTGAGTACCTCCTCTCGCAAGACTCGCACAAACAAACGGTCTCAGATCTCACACTCAGTCGGGATACACAGACAAACCCTTCTCAACCTTCCCAATCGAGATCTTCTTGGAGGATTCTACTTAAGGTCACCTCAGGCTCTAACACTCGAGTCACAAGTGTAGGTTATGCAACAACATAAAACAAGGTCAAGATTTCAACAGATTTGCCCAAATGCAAATCAAATTCTAAGTGCACCCAACATCTCCCATTCCCGAATGGCTATACAAGCTACATCACTAATGGATTTCCTACTAAGGGCATCGCCACCACATTGGCCTTTCCCGGATGATAATGCAACTCAAGTCATAATCCTCAATGAACTCCATCCATCTCCTCCGCCAAGTTCAAGTCTTTCTCGTAAACAGATATTTCAAACTCTTATGATCCGAGAATACCTCAATTTCTCACCATAAAGGTAGTGCCTCCAGATTTTTAAGGCAAAAATCACTGCTGCTAACTCTAGGTCATGTGTAGGGTAATTCTTCTCATGAATTTTCAACTGACGCGAGCCATAAGCTACCACTTTCCCCTCTTGCATCAACATACAACCCAAACCCTCTCGTGAGGCATCACAATAAACTGCATAACCCAACCCTCTCTCCGGAATAATCAAGACCGGAGCGGTGGTCAATCTAACTTTCAACTCTTGGAAGGACTTTTCACAAATCTCACTCCATACAAATTTGACTCCCTTCCGAGTCAACCTAGTCAATGATGAAGCTAACCTGGAGAAATCCTTCACAAACCGACGGTAGTACCAACTAATCCCGTAAAACTGTGGATCTCAAACACACTCTTGGTCAGGCCTACCTTGCACCGCCTCGCCTTGATGTATCAACAGACACCCTTCCCCGTGATACCACATGGCCTAAGAACTTGACTTCCCTAGCCGTAACTCACACTTCCTAACTTGGCATATAGTCTATGGGCTCTAAGTATCTCAAGCACCACTCTCAAGTGTTCCTCGTGCTCCTCGAAGGTGAATAGATAAGGATGTCGCCCACTTAAAATGACCACAAAACGATCCAAGAATTTCCTAAGATCCGGTTCATCAAGTCCATAAAACCGCCGGCTGGTAAGCCCAAATGGCATCACCAGAATTATAATGGCCATACCGCATTTTAATGCCGCCTTAGGAATATCCTCCTCCGACCTCAACGGTGATAACCCGATCTCAAGTCTATCTTAGAGAAACAACGGAACCCTTCAACCGTCAAATAGATCATCTATACGGGCATAGGGTACTTATTCTTAATCAGAGTCTTATTCAACTTTCGGTAGTCGATACAAAGTCTCAAGGCCCCATCTTTCTTCTTAGCAAAGACGGCTGGTGCTCCCCACGGCGAGACACTAGGGCGAATGAAGCCCTTATCTAGCAATTCCTGGAGTTGAACTTTCAACTCAACCAACTCTGCTGGAGCAAAACGGTAAGGTGCTATAGAAATCGGCGCGTCGCACTAGATCAATAGAGAACTCAGCCTCAAGAGGTGGTAAGTCTACGAGGTCCTCGAAAACATCCAATACTCACAAACCACTCGCAACACAACTGCTCTCATCACACTCATCACTCTCAAGGCTAGCTCACTCGCCTCATGATCATACCCGTGGCAAACACTACCAACCCGGTCTCCCAAGAAATGGAACACTTCGCCACGGCACAACAGACCGCGGTAGCAATCAATAATCCTCGATATGACGATAACTACCATACCTAAAATAACATCGGCCCTTCATGGCATAACCACAAAGGAAACGGAAGCCTATGATCGGCGACCTTATATCACAACCTCTACATCCGTGTTTCAAAATCAACTCACCCCGAGTAGGTGACACAACACAAATAGGAGATGCTAATGGCTAACTCCAACTCTAACACGTATGCAATGCAAAGAGATATAAAAAGAGTGAGACGCACCAGATCAATCAATACATTAGCAACCGAAAGGTAAAAACAAAGGTACCTCTCACTATCGATGAATAGCATACACGCTACTCAGAGGCCTCGATCCCACCGCCACCTCCAGAGTATACGATCGCAGACAGATCGAAGACGGCTCGGATTTGCCTCGGCTCGTGATAGATCGAGCTGGCCGATAACTTTGCGCTCGCTTAGAACCAGACGCCTCAAGTGGTACTCAATCAAGGGCTAATGCTCTTCATGTGCCCAAAGTTGTCCATTGATCGATAACAGGACAAAGGCCGGCCCTTGCCCGACTCGACTCGAGGTTTAGTCAGAGAAGAAGCAACCGACCTCCTCCTTCTCGTGGGCATATCAAGACTTGTGACCGCCACATGCAAAACAAGTCAAGCCTCCCGACTACCTCTCCCGAGCTCCCAGACTTGGTACCGAAAAGTCGATCTAGGAAACCACCGAGACCGCCGAGGTTGAAAACCTCTATCTCCTCGCCATCACCGCCCTCTTGGCTCCTCTTGGAACCGTACGCTTCATCATCCTCCTCCCGATCATAATCTCCATATGAGCAGCCGAATCCACTAAACGCCTATATTCGCTAATGAAAGGTCCTCCTACCTCAACTTGAGGCCACGCCTCAACCTCTTCTCAAACTTAGCACAACGGGCGTTCCTGACGCCACGAGTTCAGTAAACCGACAAGCTTAGTAAAGGTAGCCTCAAACTCGCCATCGACATACCTCATTGCTTAAGCCGGTCAAACCGACTCAATCCTCTTCTCCCGAGCCAAGATAAGAATCTCTTGAAAAGCGCCTACAAAGCCCGCCATTCCCCACCAACACGAAGTCTTCTCAGATTTCCACCATTGACCCGCTGCCTCCTTCAAATTGAAGGATGCCAAGGTCACTTTCAAGTTCCGCCCTCGATGCCAAGCATCTCAAACGCTTTTACTCATCTGCTCCAACCACTCATCACCTTAAGTGGCTCCTTGATCCCCAACAAACTCCTCCGGGTTAGACCGAAAAATTCCCTTTTCAAGAAGGAAGGTCCCGCTCATAGCTCGATTTACCGAGAATACCCAAAGCTCTCGCTATCTCTCGCCAAGGCTCCCACACGACTGCCGGCTCGACCACATTGGCTCGACTAACTCCTTCCTGCTCGCAATCTCCTCTGGGATAGGCACCTCCTACCTCCTAGGCCTACCACGCCTTCCTCCTCGTCCTCCTCGTCCACGTCCTGACATCCTAATAAAATAACACAGAACGTTAGCACATCCATAAACGTGCTGAAACCTAAACACGGACAACTGTAATTCATTCCACGTAAGCATATAAACGAATAAGCACTTACGAATTTCCTTTCCGGATATTGATAGTCCCGAGGCGTTACTAGAGTTCCGGTTAGAAACAGCATTGATCAAGTGCCTTTCCAACAAGACTCACAGAAACTCAAGGATCCAATCAACATCCTAGAAATTAAATCCCATACCCACATAATCACATAAGCATGTTATCATAGAAACATGTAACACTACATCTACGTCTCTAACCAAGCGAGACAAACCCACTGTGATACTAATCACTTCCCACGTACCCAAAGTATTCAAACCCGGTACGCTCTGATACCAAGTTGTAACGCCCTCAAAATAATAACATTAAAGATGACTCACATGCGGAATAAATATAAGCTCATATATCAGAGTTCACAGTTTAGCATGCAATTAAATGCCATATAGGCTTACATCTTTCCAAGACCTTGCTTGGTTACACAAATAGAGTCTCTCTCATTACACATTAAGCCCTTGGCTTTACAAACAAAATACATGCACACATAAAGCGAAATAAAGAGAACCCTTGCTTCCCAATGATCTCCCTTGCTATTGCCTTGGTGGTAACGTTCCATCTATACCTGAAAATGTTGTTCCCATATAGGGTGAGCCAACAAATTTAGTAGAAATATACTAAACCAAATTTATGAACAATGACTAAAAGATTAGCAGCTTGATAGATGGTCATCACTGCTTTCATTCCCTTAGGTCACATTATCGCTTCATAACATACAAGTCCATAGTAATTCTTCAATTTTCTATTTCTCATTTATTTCTCAATTCAAATCATGGTTCAGAACCTGGCCAAGCAACATTAGGCATTTTTCCATTTCACAATAGATAAGCATATTAGCTATATCAATACATCAACAATACATCAACAGATAAGCATATAAGCTATATCAATACATCAACAGATAAGCATATAAGCTATATCAACACTTCCATATATCACACTTCCAAAGACAAGCATATGAGCCGTGTCAACACATCAGTAGATAAGCATATGAGTCAGATCTATGGAGTCCATCCCCTATCTCCTCCTAAACAATAGCCGATCTAGAGGTCCATCACATATCCTCCCCTACACCGCATCCGGTTTAGAGGCCCATCCCCTAACTTCCCCTAAACTGTGCAGTACATCCCCTATTTCCTCCAGCACAACACAATGCATATAAACAATTATTATACACATCATCAATCAATACATACACTTAATGTATTCGCTCAATACCATATTCAATGACCCATTCCTCGATTAGTTTTCATCTGCTTAATCATCATACATTGACAACATTCCCAATTCAATTCTTCATTCCTCATAATTAATTATACAAATTAATTAACCAATGTAATTAGGACATTTTCCATAATTAACATTACAACCCTTAAGGTTCCATTTTCACCAATATTTCTAGATTGATTCCACTTCTCCATGCCAAACATGCATATAGGCTTAATATATTTAAAACCCTACCCTTTGTAAAATTACACAAAAGGGCCAAACTTTCTCAAGAATTACACAACAATTTCCAACATATCAAAATACCAAAATTTAAAGACAAAGCTCATAGGAAGGAGTAGGTTATCCCTACCTCAAATGTTGACACCCAACGAAGATGATGAAGGAAACGAAAATGCTCCAAATCACAAGTTTCTTGGATCAAAAGATAGCCCTCGACGATCAACAACTTTTTTGTAAAGGCCTAAGGTGAGGAAACAACTCTTACTAGATCAATCCCTAGAGAGAAGGCAAGGATATAGAGAGAGAAGCTCAACAATGGTGTTTTTGGAAAAGTATGAGGGAGAAGAGAATGTGAAAAAAGTGATTTGAAAAGCCAAAACACGGAGCCTTAAACCAGCTTCCCCGCTCGAGCGCCCAAACCCTTGCTCGAGCGGCACTCACAGACTCCCGCTCGAGCGGCCAATCCCCCGCTCGAGCGCCGGATGCACACTCCCAGCACTTTTGCAGACAGGTCCCCGCCGAAGCGCCTAACTCTCGCCAAGCCACACAAACTCCCGCCGAGCGTTAATCCCCGCCGAGCATCCAACACTGCTCAAGAACTACTGGATGGGTGTATACCCCGCTCGAGCGGACAAGAAACAAAAGGTCTCCGCTCGAGCGTCAAAAGTCCCGCTCGAGCGGATAGGCCAAAATCTGGGCAACTAGACTTGGTTTCTAAGCTCAACCCATCTGCCCCAAGCCTGCCCAACACATCCTATAACTCAACTCCAAGGTAGGAAAGGATGCAAACAAGATAATAACCAACCACAAACACCCACGAACACACGTCCGATCATCAGACAACAAGAGGAAAACAGGGATCGCTATACCTATTCTATTCAACTTCATTTTTTTATTTACTTTCCAAATAGATCACTAAGGTATAGTGGTTTCTTGAATTAAATTCCATTGTTAATTTTATTCAATTTCCTTTTTTATTTTTATTCATCTTCCATCTTTATCCAATTTTCTTTTCTATTCAACTTCCTTTTTTTTTTTTTAAATTTCCAAATAGATCGTTAAGGTATAGTGGTTTCTTGAATGAACTTCCATTATTAATTTTAGGTAACTTCCATTTTTATTCAACTTCCTTTTTTATTAAATTTCCATGTCCTTTTTTAATTTTTATGCAACTTCCATTTTTATGCAATTTCCTTTTCTATTCAATTTCCTTTTCTATTCAACTTCCATTGTTAATTAACTTCCATTTTTATTCAACTTTCATTTTTAGTTAATGAACTTCCATTTTTATTTAATTTCCAAATAGATCATTAAGGTAGAGTGGTTTTTTTTAATAAACTTCAATTGTTAATTTTATGCAACTTCCATTTTTATTTTTATTCAATTTCCTTTTCTATTCAACGTCCTTTTCTATTCAACTTCCTCTTTTATTCAATTTCCTTTTCTATTCAACTTTCTTTTTTATTTAATTTCCAAATAAATCGTTAAGGTATAGTGGTTTCTTGAATGAACCTTTTTTTTTTAATTTTATGCAACTTCCATTTTTATTTTTATTCATCTTCCATTTTTATTTAACTTCCTTTTTTTTATTTAATTTTGAAATAGATCGTTAAGGTATAGTGGTTTATTGAATGAACTTTCTCTAATTTTAGGCAACTTCCAGTTTTATTTTTATTTAATTTCCAAATAGATCGTTAAGATATAGTGCTTTCTTGAATGAACTTCCAATTTTATTTTATTGAACTTCCATTTTATTCGATTTCTTTTTCTCTTCAACTTCCATTTAAGAAACCACTATATCTTAACGATCTATTTGGAAATTAAATAAAAAAGAAGTTCAATAGAAAAGGAAATTGAATAAATGGAAGTTGAATATAAAATAAAATGAAAGTTGCATAAAATTAACAATAAAAGTTTATTCAAGAAACCACTATACCTTAACGATCTATTTGAAAATTAAATAAAAAGTAAGTTGAATAGAAAAGGAAATTGAATAAAATAGAAGTTGGGTAAAATAGAAATTGAAGTTCATTCAAGATACCACTATATACCTTGACGATCTATTTGGAAATTAAATAAAAAGGCAAGAGAATAGAAAAGGAAATTGAATAAAATGGAAGTTGAATAAAATAAAATGAAAGTTGCATAAAATTAATAATGGAAGGTCATTCAAGAAGTCACTATACCTTAACGATCTATTTGGAAATTAAATAGAAAAGGAAATTGAATAAAATGGAAGTTGAATAAAAATAAAATGGAAGTTCATTCAAGAAACCACTATACCATAATGATCTATTTGGAAATGAAATAAAAAGGAAGTTGAATAAAAAATGAAGTCGAATAGAAAATAAATTGAATAAAATGGAAGTTGAATAATAAAATGGAAGTTGCATATAATTAAAATGGAAGTTCATCCAAGAAACCACCATACCTTAACGATCTATTTGAAATTAAATAAAAGGAAATTGATTGAAAATGGAAGTTGTATAAAATTAATATTGGAAGTTCAATCAAGAAACCATTGTACCTTAACGATTTATTTGGAACATCCATTTATATTTTATGCAACTTCCATTTTTATTTTTATTCAACTTCCATTTTTATTCAATTTCCTTTTTTATTCAACTTCCTTTTTTCTTTAAATTCCAAATAGATCGTTAAGATATAGTTGTTTCTTGAATGAACTTCCATTTTTAATTTTATTCAACTTCCATTTTTATGCAATTTCAATTTTAATTTTATGCAACTTCCATTTTTATTCAATTCTATTTTTTATTCAACTTCCATTTTTATTTAATTTCCAAATAGATCGTTAAGGTATAGTGGTTTCTTGAACAAACTTCCATTTTTATTTTATGCAACTTCCATTTTTATTCAATTTTCTTTTCCATTCAACTTCCATTTTTAATTTTTATTCAATTTCCTTTTCTATATAACTTCCATTTTTATTCAATTTCCTTTTCTATTCAACTTCCATTTTTATTCGATTTCCTTTTCTATTCAACTTCCTTTTATTTTTAATTTCCGAATAGATCGTTAAGTTATAGTGGTTTCTATTGAATAAAAAGTTGAAAATTAAATAAAAAAATGATGTTGAATGGAAAAGGAAATTGAAGTCGAATAAAAATTGAATTGAATAAAAATGGAAGTTGAGTAAAAATAACAATGGAAGTTAAGTAAAAATAAAATAATGGTTTCCTGAATGAACTTTCATTTTTAATTTTATTCCGCATCCTTTTTTATGTAATTTCCAAATAGATCGTTAAGGTATAGTGGTTTCTATTCAACTTCCATTTTTATTTAATTTCTAAACTGATCTTTAAGGTATAGTGGTTTCTTAAATGAACTTCCATTTTTTATTTTACGCCACTTCCATTTTATTTTTATTCAACTTCCATTTTTATTTTATTCAATTCCATTTTTATTTGAACTTCTATTTTTATTCAATTTCCTTTTTTTATTTAATTTCCAAATAGATTTAATTTCCACATAGATCGTTAAGGTATAGTGGTTTCTTGAATGAACTTCCATTTTTATTTTTATTCAACTTCCATTTTTATTTAATTTCCTTTTCTACTCAACTTTATTTTTTATTTAATTTTCCAATAAATCGTTAAGGTATAGTGGTTTCTTGAATGGAAGTTGAATAAAAATAAAAATGGAAGTTGCATAAAAATTAAAATGGTAGTTGCATAAAATTAAAATGGAAGTTCATTCAAGAAACCACTATACCTTAACGATTCATTTGTAAATTAAATAAAAAAAGGAAGTTGAATACAAAAAGAAATTGAACAGAAATGGAAATTGAATAAAATAAAATGGATGTCGATAAAAAAATGGCAGTTCATTCAAGAAACCACTATACCTTAACGATCTATTGACATAAAAGAAAAAAGGAAGTTGAATAGAAATGAAAAAGGGAAGTTGAATAAAAATGAAATTGAATAGAAAAGGAAATTGAATAAAATAAAAATGAAAGTTTCATAAAATTAAAATGGAAGTTCATTCGAGAAACCACTATACCTTAACGATCTATTTGGAAATTAAATAAAAAAGGACGTTGTATAGAAAAGAAAGTTGAATAAAAATAAAATGGAACTTGCAAAAACATAAAACTGGAAGTTCATTCTAGAAACCACTATACCTGAACGATCTATTTGGAAATTAAATAAAAAAAGAAGCTGAATAGAAAAGGAAGTTGAATAGAAATGGATGTTGAATAAAAAACTTCCATTTTTAATTTAATTTCCTTTTCTATTCAACTTTCTCTTCTTTTTTTTTTTTTAATTTATAAATAGATCGTTAAGGTATAGTGGCTTCTTGAATGAACTTCCATTCTATTTGTATTCAACTTCCATTTTTGTTAAATTACCTTTTCTATTCAACTTCCTTTTTTATTCAATTTCCAAATAGATCGTTAAGTTATACTGGTTTATTGAATGAATTTCGATTTTTAACTATATGCAACTTTCATTTTTATTCAATTTCCTTTTCTATTCAACTTCCTTTTTAACTTAATTTCCTAATAAATCGTTAAGGTACAGTGGTTTCTTGAATGAACTTCGATAGTTATTTTTATTGAACTTCCATTTTATGCAACTTCCATTTTTATTTTTATCGTTCAGGTATAGTAGTTTCTTCAATGAACTTCCATTTTTAATTTTATGCAACTTCCATTTTTATTTTTATTCAACTTCCATTTCTATTTAATTTCCCTTTCTATTCAACTTCCATTTTTCATTTTATTTCGAAATAGATCGTTAAGGTATAGTGGTTTCTTGAATGAACTTCCAATTCAACTTCCATTTTTAATTTCATTCAACTTCCATTTTTATTCAATTTCTTTTTCTATTCAACTTTCTTTTTTATTTAATTTCCAATAGATCATCAAGGTATTATGGTTTTTGAATGAACTTCCATTGAAACCATAATACCTGAATGATCTATTCAACTTCATTTTTTTATTTACTTTCCAAATAGATCGCTAAAGTATAGTGGTTTCTTGAATTAATTTCCATTGTTAATTTTATGCAACTTCCATTTTTATTTTTATTGAACTTCCATTTTTATGCAACTTCCATTTTAATTTAATTTTCAAATAAATCGGTAAAGTACAGTGGTTTCTTGAATGAACATCCAACTTCATTTCTATTCAACTTTCATTTTTATTTTTATTTCACTTCCATTATGCGACATCCATTTTTGTTTTTATTCGAGTTCAATTTTTGTTCAATTATCTTTTTTATTTAATTTCCAAATAGACTGTCAAGGTATAATGGTTTCTTGAATTAACTTCCATTTTTAATTATATGCAACTTCCATTTTTAGTTTTATTCATCTTCCATTTGTATTCAACTTCCTTTTTTATTTAATTTCTAAATAGATCGTTAAGGTATAGTGGTTTCTTAAATGAACTTACATTGTTAATTCTATTCAACATCCTTCTTCAATGAACTTCCATTGTTAATTTTGTTCAACTTCCATTTTTATTTTTATTCAACTTCCATTTTTATTCAACTTCCTCTTTTTTTATTCAACTTCCATAGTTATTCAATTTCCATTTTTATTCAATTTCCTTTTCTATTCAACTTCCTTTTTATTCAATTTCCTTTTCTATTCAACTTCTTTTTTATTTAATTTACAAATAAATCGTTAAGGTATAGTGGTTTCTTGAATGAACTTTCATTTTTATTTTTATTCAACTTTCAATTTTTATTCAATTTTTATGCAACTTTCATTTTTATTCAACTTCCATTTTTATTTAATTTCCAAATAGATCATTATGGTATAGTGGTTTCTTGAATGAACTTTCATTTTTAATTATATGCAACATCCATTTTTATTTCTATTCAACTTCCTTTTTTATTAAATATACAACTTCCATTTTTATTTTTATTCAACTTCCATAGTTATTCAATTTCCTGTTCTATTCAACTTCTTTTTTTTATTTAATTTCCAAATAGATTGTTAAGGTATAGTGGTTTCTTGAATGAACTTCCATTTTTAATTATATGCAACATCCATTTTTATTTCTATTCAACTTCCTTTTTTATTAAATATGCAACTTCTATTTTTATTTTTATTCAACTTCCATAGTTATTCAATTTCGCTCTATTCAACTTCTTTTTTATTTAATTTCCAAATAGATCGTTAAGGTATAGTAGTTTCTTGAATGAACTTCCATTTTTAATTATATGCAACATCCATTTTTATTTATATTCAACTTCCTTTTTTATTAAATATGCAACTTCCATTTTATTTTTATTCAACTTCCATAGTTATTCAATTTCTGCTCTATTCAACTTCTTTTTTATTTAATTTCCAAATAGATCGTTAAGGTATAGTAGTTTCTTGAATGAACTTCCATTTTTAATTATATGCAACATCCATTTTTATTTCTATTCAACTTCCGTTTTTATTAAATATGCAACTTCCATTTTTATTTTTATTCAACTTCCATAGTTATTCAATTTCTCGCTCTATTCAACTTCTTTTTTTATTTAATTTCCAAATAGATCGTTAAGGTATAGTGGTTTCTTGAATGAACTTCCATTCTATTTGTATTCAACTTCTATTTTTATTTTTATTCAACTTTCATTTTTATTCAATTTCCATTTCGCTCAACTTCATTTTGTTATTTAATTTTCAACTTTCTTTTTATTTAATTGCCAAATAGATTATTAAGGTATAGTGGTTTTTCATTGAACTTCAATTTTTATTTTTATTTAACTTCAATTTTACTCAATTTCCTTTTCTATTCGACTTCATTTTTATTTAATTTCCAAATAGATCGTAAAAAAAAGGAAGTTGAATAGAAAAAAAAATTGAATAAAAATTGAAGTTGAATAAAAATAAAAATAGAAGTTGCATAAAATTAACAATGGAAGTTGTATAAAATTAACAATGAAAATAGAAGTTGAATAGAAAAAGAAATAGAATTAAAAATGGAAGTTAAATAAAATAAAATGGAAGTTGAATAAAATTAAAATTGAAGTTGCATAAAATTAACATTGAAGTTCATTCCGAAACCACTATACCATAACGATCTATTGGGAAATTAAATAAAAATGAAGTTGAATAAAATAGGAAATTGAATGGAAGTTGTATGAAATTAAAATGGCAGTGCATAAATTAAAAATGGAAGTTAATTCAAGGAACCATTATACCTTAACGATCTATTTGGAGATTAAATAAAAAGGAAGATGAATAGAAAAGGAAATTGAATAAAATGGAAGTTGAGTATGAATAAAATGAAAGTTGCATAAAATTAAAATGGCAATTCATTCAAAAACCACTATATCTTAACGATCTATTTGGAAGTTAAATAAAAAGGAAGTTAAAGCTTTTTTTATTTAATGGAAGTTCATTCAATATCCCACTATACCTTACCGATTTATTTGGAAGAAAGGCCTCACAGCTAGACTCTACTCATGTTCTCAATCTAGTCTCACAAGTGCAATGTGAAACCGATAATCACCAAAGAGTTCAATCCGCAAATCATTTTGAAAAATTGATTTGAATTAAATAATGCCAAAACTGGATCATTGCCAAATTACAGTCACCACCTAAATATTTTGTTTTTGGAAAATTTAGAAACCCCGACTGCGCTAAAGGCCACGGTTCGCTATTACCAAAGTTGGCTCGCCGAACTTATGTACGAGAGGGAAGGTCCCAAATGAGCTTCCCGCTGTCTGATCAAAAATCGGCCTCTACTAATCATAATATATTCTTTTATAAACATTACGTGTTCTTATTTCGATTATTAGCTAACTTTACTATGTGACGACACAAGAAGTATAGACCAAGTCAGAAGACTTGGAACTAATTCAACTCATGTTTGCTTTTAAAATGGTTTGAATTTGCCACCCTCAAGTGGGCTTAGAAATGCGGATTTGCCACCCCAAGTGGGCTTGAACCATGATTTGCCACTTCAAAGTGGGCTTAAAACTCACAAATGTTGAATTGTTTCAATTCAAACAAAAAAGCCTTCATCCACAGGCATTCATGCAGTTCAGCAAGTAAGTACATAGGCTCATGGCAAGCATACAAAACATGGCAATATGGCAATCACACTCATGCAAGCATGCTAAATCGTGAAAACTTACATGGTACTCCAAGCTAAAACAGAAGCTAGTTAGAAAGATGCATGATCCTAACTATACAAGTTGCCTAATGCAACACATGCAATAATGCAATTAATAGGCTCGGCTACTACTATGGCATACGATTCAATTTGAACAACATGCTATTAAAATAACGATGCAGTTTGAATGATGAGACGAGCCTCGCAAGGCAAGACAAATGAATGGATGCAAACATGCGAGCATAAGGTATGCTAATTGAAAATGTCCCTAATCTAACCATCAAAAGCGTTAAGTAAAAGAGAGAAAGACGGGGTTGGAAGACATGCACACAAGCACGCACACTTATTACAATATTGTGCCCTCGCAAAGGAGGGTCCGAATGAATAATAGATAAGTTAGTCTAAGCTAAGCTAGGTTAACTAATCTAATTAAACTAATTAGACTACTTATTACAAATCAAATTAATAACTAGCAAACTAACTACTAATTATTACAACACTTTTAACTAATTAGCAACTAATTAATTAAATTACAACACAAATGTACATAAACTAATCATGCAAAGTATTTAAACTACACGCCTCAACTCGCTTTGGGAAATGGAGGATGTATGTACTGGTTTTCGCCTAAAAGCCTTCCGCTTTGTTCCCGAGAGGCTCTGCTTTGTGGTTGAGTACACTTTAAAACCTTTCGCCCACCTTACCAAAAACTTGTTGAGGGTTGCACCAAAGGGTCCGGCCATGGAGGTTGTCACGCCCCTTGCCGCCAAAATAGCCTTTGTCAGCCAAAAGTGAGCCATCATATTATTGGAGCTCTGGGTTACCACACTGTAACAGAGCACAAACAGAGGAAAATAAAGACTTTTCCAGGGGTTTACTTGTACTGTGCCCCTCCTTATCATCTCAAAACCTCAATTGAGTGGCACACTTGGATCCAAAACCACTAACCAAGCATTTTCAATGCATGACGGTCAAAAAACCAAGGAGTATAATTTCATTGTATGCAAAACAAGACTCAAGACCACCACCTTATCATGTGTGATTGTCACGACCCAAACCCGTCCCCATGGGTTTAGCACCGTAACCGACCAGTAATCCGTGATTACCGGAGGCCTGCTTAACAGTAAAGACAGTAATACAGAGTAAAGGGGCTGACGGAAGCCAAAACAGTAAATAAAAGATGTCCAATGAGCTGTGACAGTCTGTATGCAAAAAGACTTTTCTGAACATATTCACATTGATAAGCAAGACATATATACACCATATGTACAAACATTCAGGTTAAGGACCAAATCCCTTATTAGCACAGTATAGTACAAGTCTCAACATTTATTACGTAATCAGAGGCAAAAGGGGAATCTAAAACACCCCAAAACAGCCTTGGCTTGAACTGACATGGAACCTCGGAGTGAGGCACGATGGGTGGCTTGGCAAAAAGGGAGTTAACCCGCTGCTTCCAGCTCCGGTCCCATGCCTGGACACCTACATATATATATATATATATATAAACAACTTCTTTATTTAATTTCCAAATAGATCGCTAAGGTATAGTGGTTTCTTGAATGAACTTTCAATGTTAAATTTTATTCAACTTCCATTAAAATTAATAATCGAAGTTGAATAAAAATGGAAGTTGCTTAAAAAATGAACTTCCATTTTTAATTTTATGCTACATCCTTTTTATTTTTATTCAATTTCCTTTTTATTTTATGCAACTTCCATTTATATTTTTATTCAACTTCCATTTTTATTCAATAGAAACCATTATACCCTAACGATCTATTTGGAAATTAAATAAAAAGGAAGTTGAATGGAAAGGAAATTGAATGACAATGGAAGTTGAATAAAATAAAATGGAAGTTAAATAAAAATAAAATGAATTAATTTCCATTGTTAATTTTGTTCAACTTCCATTTTTAATTTTATGCAACTTCTATTTTTATTTTTATACCACTTCCTCTTTTAGTTAATTCTATTTACTATTCAACTTCTTTTTTATTTAATTTACATTTTTATCCAATTTCCTTTTCTATTCAACTTCTATTTTTATTCAACTTCCCTTTTTATCCAATTTCCATTTCTATTCAACTTCGATTTTTATTCAATTACTTTTTCTATTCAACTTCTTTTCTATTCAACTTCCATTTTTATTTAATTTGCAACTTCCATTTCTATTCAACTTCCTTCTCTATTCAACTTCCATTTTATTTAATTTCCAAATAGATCGTCAAGGTATAGTAGTTTCTTCAATGAACTTCCATTGTTAATTTTATGCAACTTCTATTTTTACTTAATTTCCAAATAGATCGTTAAGGTATAGTGGTTTTTACAACTAACTTCCATTTTTAATTGTATGTAACATCCATTTTTATTTTTATTCAACTTCAATATTTATTTAAATTCCAAATAGATCGTTAACGTATAGTGGTTTCTTGAATCAACTTTTAATTGTATGCAACTTTCAGTTTTATTTTTATTCAATTTCCTTTTTATTCAACTTCCTTTTTTATTCAACTTCATTTTCTATTCAACTTTCTTTTTTATTTTTATTCAACTTCCATTTTTATTTTTATTCATCTTCCATTTTCCATTTTATTTAATTTCCAAATAGATTGTTAAGGTATAGTCGTTTCTTCAACTTCCGTTTTTATTCAAGTTCCTATTTTTATTCAACTTCCATTTTAATTCAATGTCCTTTCTATTCAACTTCTTTTTTTATTTAATTGCCAAATAGATCGTTAAGGTACAATGTGATCTTGAATGAACTTCCATTTTTAATTTCCAAATAGATCGTTAAGGTATATTGGTTTCTTGAATAAACTTCCATTGTTAATCTTATGCAACTTCCATTTTTGTTTTTATTCAATTTCAATTTCCATTCAACTTTCTTTTTTATTTAATTTCCAAGTAGTTCGTTAAGATATAGTGGTTTCTTGATTGAACTTCCATTTTTATTTCTATTCAACTTCTTTTGTTATTTAATTTCCAAATAGATCTTTAGGGTATAGTGGTTTCTTGAATGAACTTCAATTTTTAATTTTATGCAACTTCCATTTTTATTTTTATTCAACTTCCTTTGTTATTCAATTTCCTTTTCTACTCATCTTCATTTTTTATTTAATCTCCAAATAGATCATTAAGGTATAGTGGTTTCTTGAATGAACTCCCATTTTTATTCAATTTCCATTTCTATTCAACTTCTTTTTTTAATTTTATGCAACTTCCATTTTTATTTCTATTCAACTTCCATTTTTATTTTTATTCAGCTTCCATTTTTATTAAATTTCCTTTTCTATTTAATTTCCAAATAGATCGTTAAGGTATAGTGGTTTCTTGAATGAACTTCCAATTTTAATTTTATGCAACTTCCATTTTTATTTTTATTCATCTTCCATTTTTATTCAATTTTGTTTTTTATTCAACTTCTATTTTTATTCAATTTCCTTTTCTATTCAACTTTCTTTTTTATTTAATTTCCAAATAAATTGATAAGGTATAGTGGTTTATTGAATGAACTTCCATTTTTAATTTTATGCAACTTCCATTTTTATTTTTATTCAATTTCCTTTTCTATTCAAGTTACTTTTCTATTCAACTTCCTTTTTTATTTAATTTCCAAATAGATCGTTAAGGTATAGAGGTTTCTTGAATGAATTTCATTTTTAATTTTATGCAACTTCCATTTAATTTTCTTTTCTATTCAACTTCCTTTTTTTTATTTAATTTCCAAATTGATCGTTAACGTATACAGCTTCCATTTTTGTTCAACTTCCAATTTTACTCAATTTCCAAATAAGAAGTTCAACTTCCAAATAGAGCGTTAAGGTATAGAGCTTTCTTGAATGAACTTTCATTTTTATTTTTATGCAACTTCCATTTTTATTTTTATTCAACTTCCTTTTATATTTAATTTCCAAATTGATCGTCAATGTATAGTGGTTTCTTGAATGAACTTCTATTATTAATTTTTATTCAACTTCCATTTTTATTTTATGCAACTTCAATTTTTTAATTTTTTGCAACTTCCATTTTTATTTTTATTCAACTTCCTTTTTTATTCAATTTCTTTTTCTACTCATCTTCATTTTTTATTTAATCTCCAAATAGATCATTAAGGTATAGTGGTTTCTTGAATGAACTTCTATTTTTATTCAATTTCCATTTCTATTCAACTTCTTTTTTTAATTTTATGCAACTTCCATTTTTATTTCTATTCAACTTCCATTTTTATTTTTATTCAACTTCCATTTTTATTAAATTTCCTTTTCTATTTAATTTCCAAATAGATCGTTAAGGTATAGTGGTTTCTTGAATGAACTTCCAATTTTAATTTGATGCAACTTCCATTTTTATTTTTATTCATCTTCCATTTTTATTCAATTTTGTTTTTTATTCAACTTCTATTTTTATTCAATTTCCTTTTCTATTCAACTTTCTTTTTTATTTAATTTCCAAATAAATTGATAAGGTATAGTGGTTTATTGAATGAACTTCGATTTTTAATTTTATGCAACTTCCATTTGTATTTTTATTCAATTTCCTTTTCTATTCAAGTTACTTTTCTATTCAACTTCCTTTTTTATTTAATTTCCAAATAGATCGTTAAGGTATAGAGGTTTCTTGAATGAATTTCATTTTTAATTTTATGCAACTTCCATTTAATTTTCTTTTCTATTCAACTTCCTTTTTTTATTTAATTTCCAAATTAATCGTTAACGTATACTGCTTCCATTTATGTTTAACTTCCAATTTTACTCAATTTCCAAATAAGAAGTTCAACTCCCAAATAGAGCGTTAAGGTATAGAGGTTTCTTGAATGAACTTCCATTTTTATTTTTATGCAACTTCCATTTTTATTTTTATTCAACTTCCATTTTTATTTCTATTCAACTTCCTTTTATATTTAATTTCCAAATTGATCGTCAAGGTATAGTGGTTTCTTGAATGAACTTCTATTGTTAATTTTTATTCAACTTCCATTTTTATTTTATGCAACTTCAATTTTTTAATTTTTTGCAACTTCCATTTTTATTTTTATTCAACTTCCTTTTTTATTCAATTTCCTTTTCTACGCATCTTCATTTTTTATTTAATCTCCAAATAGATCATTAAGGTATAGTGGTTTCTTGAATGAACTTCCATTTTTATTCAATTTCCATTTCTATAGCGATCCCGGGTTTACCCCTTGTTGTATAGTGATCCGGACATGTGTCCGTGGATGTTAGTAGTGGATTGTTGTCCTGTTTACATCCTTTCATATATTGTATTTGAGTTATAGGATGTGTTGGGCAGGTTTGTTTCAGGTTGGTTGTGTTTGGGAGCCAAGGGTTGCTGCCCAGAATTTTTGTCCTTCGCTCGAGCGAGGAGTTGGTCGCCGAGCGAGCGTTGAGTTTTGTGTTTTGTGGGTCGAGCCAGAGCGGCTTCGCTCGAGCGAGCGATCAAGGCTCGCTGGACTCAACACCATGATTTCGCTCGAGCGAGCTGATTCTTCGCTCGAGCGATCTGTTCGCTTTCGCCGAGCGAAGCGGTTCGCCGCCGAGCGGCGTCTAGTTGCAGACTGGCGGTCGAGCTCCTGCCTCGAGGGAGCTTTTCTCCGCCCGAGAGAGCTACTAGAATGTTGGCTCGAGCGAGGCCTTCTTGGCTCGAGCTACGGTTTTCTGTGTCTGGTCGCTCGAGCGACCAAGTCTTCGCTCGAGCGAGCCTGTTTATATCGGCAATGCCGAAGTTTCAAATCAGATTTTTATAAACTTTTGATCTAATCTTCAAGATCCGAGAGCTTCTCTCTCTAACTTTATATTCTCTAAGGATTGATCTACCTAGGATCATTTCCTACCCTTCTTGCTTTGTTAAAAAGGTAGAGGTTGACGAGGCTTCGATTTAATCAAAAAGTCGTGTTTGGAGCATTTTGATCTTTGGGTCTTCATCTCCTTTTGGGCTTAAACTTTGAGGTAGGGATATCCTACCTCTTTATGGATTCTGCTTTAAATTTTGACATTTTGATGTGTTGGGGATAGTTGCGTAATTTTGGAAAAGTTTGGGGCTTTTATGCAATTTTATAAAAGTTTGGGGATTTGTTTTAAATAAACCTATATATACGGTTGGTACATAGAAATGAGATTAATGTGGAATCATTGATGAAAATGGAACCTTAGGGGTTGAATGTTAATTATGGAAAAATGCTATAATTATATTGTTTAATTAATTGGGATAATTAATTGTGGAATTGAGATGTTGATTATATATCCATTGTGCATTTATTTTCTGCTTAGAAATATCCGCTTGGGCTATCGGTGGAGGATAGTCTTGATTGTTGTAGACAATGCATGATGATTAGGTAAATTAAAACCAATCATTGAAATGTGTCGTTAAGAATGACAGCTTGAAGAATACATTAACTTTATGTATTGATTTGTGATGTGTATAATTGTTGTTTATATGCATTGTGTTGTGTTGGAGAAGATAGGATGTACTCCGGTTTAGGAGAAGATAGGGATGTACCTCTAAACCGGATGTTGTTTGGGAGAAGATAGGATGGACTCAGAGATAAAGCTCATATGCTTGTCTTGGGAATGTGATATAGCTAGTATGCATATCTGTGGAAGTAATGAAGTTGTAAGTGGTTAATATGAGTCGTTGTTTCATATGAGTTGTGTGGCTGTTTTGAGCCATGAGTTATAAACCGAGAATTTAATGAAAATGGAGAGTGAATTGAATATAGACTTGAAGGTCTTGAATTGAAATGTGTTATGAAAGAATGTAAAAGTGTTGACCATCTATCAACTGTTAATCTTTTAGTCATTATTCATAATCGTTTAGTATATTTCTCGGGTCAGTGGCTCACCCTATATGGGAACATCATTTTCGTGCATAAAAGATGCCACCTCCAAGGACTTAGCTTGGGAGGCTAGTGGCGGATGGACCTTTGACTTCTATTTACTTTTGATGTGTTGCATGTAACTTCAAGCCAAGGGCTTTACGGTATTGAGCTAGAGCTCTCTTGATTGTAACCAAGTGTTAACTTGGAAAATTGTAAGCCTTTAAGGCATCCGCTTTTATTGTTTACATGTAATACTTTTGTACGTAATGTCAGTTAAATAGAAGAAGGGGACTTTTATTATGTTGATGCATGTTCGATTGATGGGTTTATTGTCATTATTTTGAGGGCGTTATAACTTGGTATCGTGAGCGCACGGGTTCAATACTTTGGGTACGGGAAGTGATTAGGATCACAATGGGTTTGTCTCGCTTGATAGAGACTTAGTGCAAGGTCATATGCTATGTGTTTAATTGATAACATGTTTATGTGATTATTTGGGTATGGGATTTAATTTCTAGGATGTTGATTGGATCCTTGGGTTTCGGGAGTCTTGTTGGAAAGGCACTTGATCAATGCCGCTTCTCACAGAACTCGTAACGCCTCGGGACTATCATTATCAAGAAATGAAATTCGTAAGTGCTTATGTGTTTATGTGCTTACGTGGAATGAATTATTGTGGTCCATGTTTTAGGACGCGAGTGTTTAGTTATGGCACGCTTATAAATGTGCTAACGCTCGTGTTACCTTTATTAGGATGTCGGGGACGAGGAAGAGGTGGAAGGCGTGGTAGGCCTAGGGCGGATATGCCTTTACCGGATGAGATTCCTAGCCAGAAGGGGTTGGTCAGCCAATGTGGCCGAGCCAAGAGGCTGAAAGGCTATGGGCGCTCTAGCCCGAGAGATAGCAGGGCGTTCAGGAGTCCGTGGGTATTCTCGTGAGCCGAGAATCGAGCTCAAAGTTGTTGTTACAGTATGCAGACCTTCTTTTTCAAGAGGGAGTTCTTCCGTCTAATCCGGATGAGTTTGTGGATGATCCAAAAGAGCCGCTTAAAGCCGATAAATGGCTCAATGACAACGAAGACGCTTGAGATGCTTGGCATCGAAGACGGCATCAAGGTGACCTTGGCATCATTCCAAATGAAAGGGGATGCGGTCAAGGTGGAAGTTCACCAAGGCGATTGGAGGCACTTGGAAAGCTTTGTTGACGCTTTCAGAGAAGTTCTTGTCTCCCATGGTTCAGAGAAGTTGAGGGTCGGGCCTCGCCACCAAGCAGATGTTTTATCGATGGCCGAGTTTGAGGCCTCATTCACTAGTTTGTCCAGTTTGCACTGAATTGGTGGCGCCCGAGGAACGCCGTTGCATTGAGTTTGAGAAGAAGTTGAGGCGCGCCTCAAGTTGAGAATTGGGGTCTATGTTTCGGATTATGGGCGATCGTTGATGCTGCAATTCACATACCGAAATTATGATGCAGAAGAGGATGAAGGGCGAAGGCTCCAAGAGGAGTCGGAGGGTCGTGATAGTAGGAGACAGAGGGGTTATAACCCTGCCAGCCTCAGGTGGAGTTTCTAGGTCGACTTTCCCTGCACTGAGTGCAGCTCGAGAGGCGGTCGAGTTTACCTGATACAAGTGTGACCAGCCGGGTCACAAGGCTTCAGCTGCTGAAGGGCGGAGGTCGAGGGTCTGATCTTCTTCACCAAAGCCACAGGTCGAGAGTTTGGGCAGGCGCCTTGTCCTCATATCGGGCAGGATACTGGGCACTCAAGAGGTTCTCGCCCACGCTTGAGTGCCACTCAGAGCTGCCTGGTTCTAGGCAAACGCAGGTTTTCAGCCTGACCAGGCAGCCTCGAGGGCCAATCCGGAGCTTGTCATCCCCAATAAGATACAGCCTTATGCTCCTGTGGTGAGCAGTGGACCAGGTCCCACAGGCGCGTATGTCGCTGTCATACAGATTTGGTACCAACTCCATCAAGAGTGAGAGGTACTTTTTGTTTTGCAACTCGGTTGCTAGAGTGTTGATTGACACGGTGCATCTCATTCTTTTGTATCTCACGATTTGCATCCGTGTTGGAACCGGAGTTAGCACTTTTAGCATCTCCTATTTGCGTTGTGTCACCTATTGGGGTGAGTTAATTTTGAGGCACGGATGTAGAGGTTGTGATATAGAGGTCGATTTATCATCGACTTCCCTTTCCATTTGTAGTTATGCCCATGAAGGGCTTTGATGTTATTTTGGGTATGGATCGTTATCGCCATACCGGCGGTTATTGATTGCTACCGCCAGAGGGTCACTTGCAGTACAGTGAGGGGGGAGTTTGTCCATTTGTTAAGAGACCGAGTTGGTAGTGTTGTGCCACAGAGGTGCGGTCCGCGGAGGCTGAATGAGCTTAGTAGTTTACATGCTAGTTTTGTGGATGGTGTGTGTGATGTGACCCTGATTGTGTTGCCAAGGGTAGTTTGTGAATACTCAGTTGTTTTTCCCGAGGATCTTATTGATTTGCCACCCCACCGAGAGACAGAGTTCTCTATTGATTTAGTGCCCGGCACGGCGCCGATTTCTATGGCACCTTATCGTTTTGCACCGGCAGAGTTGATTGAGTTGAAAGTTCAGCTCCAAGAATTGCTAGATAAGGGCTTCGTTCGCCCTAGTGTATCGCCGTGGGGAGCACCGGCCCTCTTTGCTAAAAAGAAAGACGGTGCCTTGAGGTTGTGTATCGACTACCGGAAGTTGAATCGGGCTACGGTTAAGAATAAGTACCCTATGCCCCGTATAGATGATTTGTTCGACCAGTTGAAGGGTTCCCGTTGTTTCTCTAAGATAGATTTGAGATCGGGTTACCACCAGTTGAGAGTCAGAGAGGAGGATATTCCGAAGACGGCATTCCGTACGCGGTATGGCCATTATGAGTTTCTGGTGATGCCATTTGGGCTCACCAATGCACCGGCAGTCTTTATGGACTTGATGAACCGGATCTTCCGGGAATTCTTGGATCGTTTTGTGGTCGTTTTTGTGGACGACATTCTTATCTATTCACCCTCAGAGAAAGAGCACGAGGAACATTTGAGAGTAGTGCTTGAATTGCTTAGACCCCATAGGCTGTATGCCAAGTTTGGGAAGTGCGAGTTTTGGCTAAAAGAAGTCAAGTTCTTAGGCCATGTAGTTTTAGGGAAGGGGTGTCTGTTGATACATCCAAGGCGAGGCGGTGCAAGATTGGGCACAACCTAGAGTGTGTTTGAGATCCGATTTTACGGGATTAGCTGGGTACTACGTCGGTTTGTGAAAGATTTCTCGAGTTAGCTTCACGTTGACTAGGTTGACTCGCCAGGAGTCAAATTTGTATGGAGTGAGACTTGTGAAAAGTCGTTTGAGTTGAAAGTTAGATTGACCACCGCTCCGGTCTTGATTATTAGGAGAGGGGTTGGGTTATGCGATCTATTGTGATGCCTCACGAGAGGGTTTGGGTTGTGTGTTGATGCAGGAGGGAAAGTGGTAGCTTATGGCTCACGCCGTTAAAATACACGAGAAGAATTACCCTACACACGACCTAGAGTTAGCGGTGTGATCTTTGCCTTGAAAATCTGGAGGCACTACCTTTATGGTGAGAGATTCGAGGTGTTCTCGGATCATAAGAGTCTCAAGTATCTTTTTTCCGTAAAGACTTGAACTTGAGGCGGAGGAGGTGGATGGAGTTCATTGAGGATTACGACTTGAGTTGCATTATCACCGGGAAGGCCAATGTTGTGGCCGATGCTCTTAGTAGGAAATCCATTAGTGATGTAGCTTGTGTAGCCATCCGAGAGTGGGAGATGTTGGGGGCACTTGGCGAGTTTGATTTGCTTCGGCGAATCCGTTGAGGTCTGACCTTGTTTTCTGTTATTAAGACCTACACTTGTGACTCTAGTGTTAGAGGCACAGAGAGGTGACCTTGAGGTAGAATCCTCAGAGAGAAGATCTCCGATTGGGAAAGTTGAGAAGGGTTTGGCGGTGTATCCCGACTTGAGTGTGAGATACCGAGACAGCTTGTTTGTAGGAGTCTTGCCGAGAGGAGGTACTCAGAGTTTCACCATTCGCGCCTTGCGGCATCCGGAGGTACTAAGATGTATCAGATTTGAGTCGCCATTTTGGTGGCGGGGCATGAAGAGATGTGGCGATCTTCGTGTCTAAGTGCCTTACTTGTCGCAAGTGAAGGCCGCATCGAGGCCCGCGGGTTTGTTACAACCCTTGCCTATTACCGAGTGGAAGTGGGAGCATGTCACTATGGACTTCGTTGTAGGTCTTCCGAGGACTCAGCGGGGTAGTGATGCTATTTGGGTGGTTGTAGACCGGTTGACGAAGTCGGCGCACTTCATTCTATCTTGGCGTGAGAGATTCGGTAGATCATCTTGCCGACTTGTATATCCGGGACATAGTGAGATTGCACGGGTCCCAGATGACGATTGTCTCGATAGAGATCCTCGTTTCTTGCTAGGTTGTGGCGAGTTTGCGAGTGCTTTGGGCACTAAGTTGACCTTTAGTACAGCTTATCACCCTCAGACTGACGGGCAGTCCGAGCGTACTATTCAGATCCTTGAGGATATGCTTCGGGGTTGTGTCCTTGATTTCAGTGGGACGTGGGAAAGGCACTTGCCATTGGTGGAGTTTGCCTATAACAACAGTTATCAGTCTAGCATCGGTATGGCACCGTTTGAGGCCTTGTATGGCCGACCTTGTAGGTCTCCGGTTTGTTGGGCCGAGGTGGGTGACACACCTTTGTTGGGTCCGGAGTTGGTTAGGGAGACGACGGAGAAAGTTGAGCTTATCCGTAGGAGGCTTGTTACAGCCCAGAGTCGTCAGAAATCTTATGCTGACCGTAGGAGGAGACCGTTGGTGTTTGAGATAGGTGATCATGTCTTTCTGAAGATATCACCTAGGCGGGATTGATGAGGTTTGGGAAGAGAGGAAAGTTATCCTCGGTTTATTGGTCCTTTTGAGATCCTTGAGAGGATTGGCGAGGTTGCTTACCGTTTAGCTTTGCCGCCACGGTTGTCCAGGAGTTCATGGCGTGTTTCATGTGAGTATGCTTTGGAGTATGAGCGGATCCATCACACGTGTTGGATTGGACCGATTTAGAGGTAGATGAGGATGCCTCGTATGAGGAGAGACCAGTTCGGTCTTGGATAGGCGGGACCAAGTCTGCGTGGCAAGACCATTCCTTTGGTGAAGGTTTTGTGGAAGCATCACGGGTGGAGGAAGCCACTTGGGAGCGTGAAATGGAAGTCCGCGAGAAATATCCGAACTTGTTTGTTGATTTGTAGTCATGTAATGAGAACTTGTAATTTTGTTGAACTTTGAGAACATTGTATGTGTCTTGAGTTGTAAAACATGGTATATGTTTTGATTTAAGGAAGTAGTGTAAAACTTGCCTTAATGTGAGAATTGATTATAATGTTGCATGTGTTGGCTATATTATAGAATTGGAGATGTATCAGAAATTTTGTTATGATATGATTTGTGAAACCATGTATATTGAGAATGGTTGGAAAGTGGAACAAGAAATGCATGTTATAGATGCGGCTTGAAAATGTATATTGCGAAATGCCTCTTGATAAGAGATGGATGACCGGTAATGGGTCGAATTGTTAAATATTGTGTTATGACATTGTTTAAAATGGAGAAAAAAGAGACTTGCTTTTCAAAAACTTCGTTTTAATTTTGGGACGAAATTCTTTAAGGAGGTTATAGCGATCCGGGTTTACCCTGTTGTATAGTGATCCGGACATGTGTCGTGGATGTTAGTAGTGGATTGTTGTCTGTTTACATCCTTTCATATATTGTATTTGAGTTATAGGATGTGTTGGGCGTTTGTTTCAGTTGGTTGTGTTTGGGAGCCAAGGGTTCTTTGCCGAAATTTTGTCCTTCGCCGGCGAGAGTTGGTCGCCGAGCGAGAGTTGAGTTTTGTGTCTGGTGGAGTCGAGCAGGCGGCGCTTCAGCGGCGGCTGCGTCTGGCTGGACTGAACACCATGATTTCTGGCTCGGGCGAGCTGATTCTTCGCCAGCGATCTGGTTCGATCTTCCTTTCGAAGCGGCGGTTCGTCGCTCCGGCGTGCGTCTAGTTGCAGACCAGAAGGGTCGAGCTCCTGGCTGGAGCGAGCTTTTCTTCGCTCGAGCGTGCTTCTAGAATGTTGGCTCGAGCGAGGCCTTCTTGGCTCGAGCTATGGTTTTCTGTGTCTGGTCGCTCGAGCGACCAAGCCTTCGCTCGAGCGAGCCTATTTATATCGATTCGGCGTGAAGTTACAAATTAGATTTTTATAAACTTTTGATCTAATCTTCAAGATCTGAGAGCTTCTCTCTCTAACTTTATATTCTCTCTAAGGATTGATCTACCTAGGATCATTTCCTACCCTTCTTGCTTTGTTAAAAGGTAGAGGTTGAGGGCTTCGATTTAATCTGAAAAAGTCGGTGTTTGGAGCATTTTGATCTTTGGGTCTTCATCTCCTTTTGGGCTTAAACTTTGAGGTAGGGATATCCTACTCCTCTTTATGGATTCTGTCTTTAAATTTTGACATTTTGATGTGTTGGGGATAGTTGCGTAATTTTGGAAAAGTTTGGGGCTTTTATGCAATTTTATAAAAGTTTGGGGATTTGTTTTAAATAAACCTATATGCATGGTTGGTACATAGAAATGAGATTAATGTGGAATCATTGATGAAAATGGAACCTTAGGGGTTGAATGTTAATTATGGAAAAATGCTATAATTATACTGTTTAATTAATTGGGATAATTAATTGTGGAATTGAGATGTTGATTATATATCCATTGTGCATTTATTTTCTGTTTAGAAATATCTGCTTTGGGCTATCGGTGGAGGATAGTCTTGATTGTTGTAGACAATGCATGATGATTAGGTAAATTAAAACCAATCATTGAAATGTGTCGTTAAGAATGACAGTTGAAGAATACATTAACTTTATGTATTGATTTGTGATGTGTATAATTGTTGTTTATATGCATTGTGTTGTGTTGGAGAAGATAGGGGATGTACTCATGGTTTAGGGAAGATAGGGGATGTACCTCTAAACCGGATGTTGTTTGGGAGAAGATAGGATGGACTCAGAGATAAAGCTCATATGCTTATCTTGGGAATGTGATATAGCTAGTATGCATATCTGTGGAAGTAATGAAGTTGTAAGTGGTTAATATGAGCTGTTGTTTCATATGAGTTGTGTGGCCAGGTTCTGAGCCATGAGTTATAAACTGAGAATTTAATGAAAATGGAAGTGAATTGAATATAGACTTGAAGGTCTTGGAATTGAAATGTGTTATGAAAGAATGTAAAAGTGTTGACCATCTATCAACTGTTAATCTTTTAGTCATTATTCATAACTGGTTTAGTATATTTCTTCTGGGCTGTGGCTCACCCTATATGGGAACATCATTTTCGTGCAAAGATGCCACCTCCAAGGACTTAGCTTGGGAGGCTAGTGGCGGATGGACCTTTTGACTTCTATTTACTTTTGATGTGTTGCATGTAACTTCAAGCCAAGGGCTTTACGTGTATTGAGCTAGAGCTCTCTTGATTGTAACCAAGTGTTAACTTGGAAAATTGTAAGCCTTTAAGGCATCCGCTTATTGTTTACATGTAATACTTTTATGTACAAGCAGTTCGATTAAATAGAAGAAGGACTTTTATTATGTTGATGCATGTTCGATTGATGGGTTTATTGTCATTATTTTGAGGCGTTACAATTTCTATTCAACTTCTTTTTTAATTTTATGCAACTTTCATTTTTATTTCTATTCAACTTCCATTTTTATTAAATTTCCTTTTCTATTTAATTTCCAACTAGATCGTTAAGGTATAGTGGTTTCTTGAATGAACTTCAATTTAATTTTATGCAACTTCCAATTTTAATTTTATGCAACTTCCATTTTTATTTTTATTCATCTTCCATTTTTATTCAATTTTGTTTTTTATTTAACTTCTATTTTTATTCAATTTCCTTTTCTATTCAACTTTCTTTTTTATTTAATTTCCAAAGAAATTGATAAGGTATAGTGGTTTATTGAATGAACTTCGATTTTTAATTTTATGCAACTTTCATTTTTATTTTTATTCAATTTCCTTTTCTATTCAAGTTACTTTTCTATTCAACTTCCTTTTTTATTTAATTTCCAAATAGATCGTTAAGGTATAGAGGTTTCTTGAATGAATTCCATTTTTAATTTTATGCAACTTCCATTTAATTTTCTTTTCTATTCAACTTCCTTTTTTTATTTAATTTCCAAATTGATCGTTAACGTATACAGCTTCCATGTTTGTTCAACTTCCAATTTTACTCAATTTCCAAATAAGAAGTTCAACTTCCAAATAGAGCGTTAAGGTATAGAGGTTTCTTGAATGAACTTCCATTTTTATTTTTATTCAACTTGCATGTTTATTTTTATTCAACTTCCATTTTATGTCTATTGAACTTCCTTTTATATTTAATTTCCAAATTGATCGTCAAGGTATAGTGGTTTCTTGAATGAACTTCTATTGTTAATTTTTATTCAACTTCCATTTTTATTTTATGCAACTTCTATTTTTTAATTTTTTGCAACTTCCATTTTTATTTTTATTCAACTTCCATTTATTCAATTTGTTTTTCTATCTATCTTTCTTTTTTTTATTTAATTTCGAAATAGGTCGTTAAATAAAAATGGATGTTCCATATAATTAAAAATGAAAGTTCATTAAAGAAACCACTATACCTTAACGATCTATTTGGAGATTAAATAAAAACGGAAGTTGAGTAGAAAATAGAATTGAATAAAAATGGAAGTTGAATAAAAATAAAAATGGAAGTTGCATAAAACTTACAATGGAAGTTCTTTCAAGAAACTACTATACCCTAACGACCTTAACGATCTATTTGGAAATTAAATAAAAATAAAAGTTGAATAGAAAAAGGGAAATTGAGTAAAAAAGGACGTTGTATAAAAATAAAAAAGAAAGTTGAATAAAAATAAAAATGAAAGTTCATTCAAAAAACCACTATACCTTAACGATCTATTTGGAAATTATATAAAAAAGGAAGTTGAATAAAAATGGAAGTTGCATGAACTTAAAAATATAAGTTCATTCAAGAAACCACTATACCTTAGCGATCTATTTGGAAAGTAAATGAAAAAAGAAGGTCGAATAAAAAAAGAAATTGGATAAAAATGGAAGTTAAATAAAAATAAAAATGCAAGATGAATAAAAATAAAAATAGAATTTGCATGAAATTAACAATGGAAGTTGAATAGAATAGGAAATTAAATAAAAAAGGACGTTGAATAGAAAAGGAAATTGAATAAAAATTGAAAGTTCATTCAAAAAACCACTATATTTTAACGCTCTATTTGGAAATTAAATAAAACAGGAAGTTGAATAGAAAAGGAAATTGAATAAAAATAAAACTGGAAGTTGCATAAAATTAACAATAGAAGTTCATTCAACAAACCAATATACCTTAACCATCTATTTGGAAATTAAATATAAAAGGAAGTTAAATAGAAAAGAAAATTGACTACAAAAGGACATTGAATCAAAATGGAAGTTCATTGAAGAAACCACCATTTCTTAACGATCTATTTGGAAATTAAAGAAAAATGGAAGTTGCATAAAATTAAAAAGGAAATTAAATAAAAATGGAAGATGAATAAAAATAAAAATGGAAGTTGCATAAAATAATAAAAATAGAATTTGCATAAAATTAACAATTGAAGTTGATTCAAGAAACCACTATACCTTAACGATCTATTGGAAATTAAAGAAAAAAGGAAGTTGAATGAACTCGAATAGAAAACGAAATTGAATAAAAATGAAAGTTGAATAAAAATGGAAATGGAATTTGCATAAAATTAACAATCTATTTGGAAATTAAAGAAAAAAGGAAGTTGAATAGAAAAGGAAATTGAATAAAAATGGAAATTAATTCAAGAAACCATTATACCTTAGCGATCTATTTGGAAAGTAAATAAAAAAATGAAGTTAAATAGAATATGAAATTGAATAAAAGTTAAAAAATGAAGTTGAATACAAATGGTAGTTGAATAAGAATAAAAATGAAAGTCGCATAAAATTAAAAATCGAAGTTAATTCAAGAAACCACTTGTCACGACCCCATTCCGCCCCTAGTAGAATAGTGCCGTGATGGCCAGTAATCCGAGATTACCGAAGGCCAACTTTCAAAATTCACACACAATCAGAGTATTATATATGGGGCTAGTGTGTGCGGAAGCAATATATATAAATCTAATTAGTCCATAAGAGCTGTGCATAGATCCAATGAAATGACATACATCATAATATAGCTTACAACTTGGATACAAATAAAATAAAGTGCATGTTACATCTTGATCAAAAGGCTTCTCAAGTCGAAGTATACAAAAGACATGAATTACAACTAAGAAGCATAATCTTCAAGACGATACAAAACATGAATCAAACATCTTGCACATAACGTCTTAGGCGTCACCTCCTTCTTGCTTGCCACCTACATATATATAAGGAGAGGGTGAGCTTGGATACTCAGTGAATGGTACAAGTAATAAAGGGTTTAACGAATGATTTCCGAGGTCTTGTCAAAACAATACATATATCATAGCTTGTTCAAAACATGTACTTAGCATAACTTGTATCTAAACATGTACTTGGGGTGATGACATTCCGAGCAAAACAAAAGCATAACCTCGGCATTGAGCACACCCGTTCATAGTCCGTCGGTGGCCGATATCTTAACAAGGGTGCTACTTGGGCTTAACGTCCCCTAGCACGAAAGGACGGTGCTACATGGGCTTAAAGTCCCCTAGCACGGAAGGACTATGTTACTTGGGCTTAACGTCCCCTAACACGGAAGGACGGTGTTACTTGGGCTTAAAGTCCCCTAGCACGGAAGGACGGTGTTACTTGGGCTTAACGTCCCCTAACACGGAAGGACGGTTCCAAGAATGTCATCCAAAACAAAGCTTATACTTGGTACATAAAATAAGGGTAATCATTCATACTTAACAAATACTTTCAAAACAAAGCAAAGCAAAGCCTTTATCAAAACGTATAACATAGCTTTATTAAAAATACCACTCACATAGTTCTTGGGACGTCGGGATCAAAGGAAAGGTCCAAGTCCTACAAACACATGGCAAAGTCTATTGAATGCACTCTTAAAAACAAGCTTCACATGCATGCAAATGATCTAGGGAAAACATGCTGGAAACATCTAGGGAAAACATGTTAGAAATGACCTAGGCAAAACATCTTTGGAAATGACCTAGGCAAAACATGCTAGAAATGACCCTGGGCAAACATGCTTTGGGTACCAACCAGTCCTGGAATGGATGCACATAAATGATCTAGGCAAAGTGACTCCAGCCGAGTGAACTCGGGAGGTCTTGGCCGAGGTCCCACACCTCTTGGCCGAGGTGTAGTTACCTAAGGCTTTGCAAAGTGCAATAGGAGGTGTGCATGCAAGATAGATTAAGGTTCAAGTGATCATGCATGGTAGGCCAAGGTGAGATACGATGCTTGGCCTAGGTGTGTGATCTAGGCAAGAGTGGTCTTGATCACACCTAGGGAAAAGAAGTCCGAAATCTGGGTTTCCTCCTTGAAGAACATGAAGAACATGAACATGAAGAACATGAAGAACATGAATGCTAAAATCATAACTTGTTATTACAAAATCCGATTTCATGCTATGAGTTCGAAACATGGACCTTGGTACCCATACTTGAAGATCATATGAAAACAAACATGAAAACATGGACCTTGGTGCAAACTCTTGGATCAAAACATGACTTTTCTTGAAGAACACATGAATACCACTTTCTCTTTCTAAGAGCCGAACTTTGAATCAATGCATGGCTTACAAATCGTATTCAATCATGCAATGCAATAACATGATCATAAGGAACAACATGGCGGATCAAGAATCTAACCTTAGAACACGGATCTAACGGTTCGATCTCTAGGAATCAAGCTTGGAAATCTACCTCTCTAGAACTCCTCTTCCTCTTCCTAGAGCTTCTCTCTCCTCTTCAAAACAAGGGTATAACAAATGATAGGTTTCTCTCTCTCCGGTGACTAAACACTCTGCTCGGATACGTGGCAACGCTGGTTGGTTCTCCTCAAAAGGTGGTGATTGACAAGACATGACTATGACAAAGCGTACTCAACAAGCTAGGCGACAAGGCACTCCGCAAGTAATGATCTCGGCTAGGACATAGGCTTTTCGCCCGGCAGCTAAGGTCTCAATGACCTCGGCTAGGAAGGATAACACGTGGCCAAGCTGTGCCACCCCTCGGTCTAGGTCATTCCACTCCCAGAACAAGATCACTAGGTGCAAGGATTAAGGATCTCGGATGCCTAGGTGATAACATCTCGACCTAGATGATGCACATCTCGCCCTGGGTGACGCACCTCGGCCCAGATGATGACATCTCGGCCAATATGCCAAGGTGATGATGGAGGTCAACCAAAGTGGTTCCAAGATGGTCCTAGGCTTAAGATGACCTCGGCTTGCACGACCTAGGCTTAACATGACCTAGGCTTGGCATGACTTAGGCTTGACATGACTTGGGCTTGGCATGACCTAGGCAACATGACCTAGGCTTGGCATGACTTAGGCTTGGCATGACCTAGGCTTGAGATAGCAAGGAAGGAACAAAGCATGCATACAACACTTAGGCAAACATGATAGCATCAAGACAAGACAAGAACCTTTACCTAGGCAAAACAAGTCTATGTCTACAAATGCAAGCTTAACAAGATGAAATCATGCAATTGCACATGAACATGACTAAGATATGAATGTGGGTTATTACACCACTACTATACCTTAACGATCTATTTGGAAATTAAACAAAAAGGAAGTGAATATAATTGAAGTTTAATAAAAGGTGAGGTTGAATAAAAATAAAAAGGAAGTTGAATAAAAAAGGAAATTGAATAAAAATGGAAGTTGAATAGAAAAGAAAATTGCATAAAATGGAAGTTGCCTAAAATTAATAATGGAAGTTTAATTTTTATTCAACTTTCATTTTTATTTTAATTTCAAATAGATCGTCAAGGTATAGTGGTTTATGCAACTTACATTTTATTCAACTTCCTTTTTCTTTAATTTCCAAATAGATCATTAATATAGTGGTTTAAATGCAACTTCCATTTTATTGAATAGAAAAGGAAATTGGATAAAAATTGAATTTGAATAAAAATAAAAATGAAAGTTCATTCAAGAAATCACTATAAAACTAGAAGTTGAATAAAAATAGAAGTTCATTCAAGAAATCACTATAACTTAATGATCTATTTGGAAATTGAATAAAAAGTAAGTTGAAAAGAAAAGTAAATTGAATAAAAATGGAAGTTGAATAGAAAAGGAAATAGAAATAAAAATAGAAGTTGAATAGAAATAAAAATAAAATGGAAGTTGAATAAAATTAACAATGGAAGTTCATTTAAGAAACCAATATACCTTAACGATCTATTTGGAAACCACTATACCTTAGCGATCTATTTAGAAATTAAATAAAAAAGGAAGTTGAATAGAGAAGGAAGTTGAATAAAAAAGGAAATTGGATAGAGAAGAAATTGAATAGAAATGGAAGTTGAATAAAATTAAAAATTGAATAAAACTAGAAGTTGAATAAAAATAAAAATGGAAGTTGAATAAAAATAAAATTGAAAGTTCATTCAAGAAACCACTATAACCTAACGAATTATTTGGCAATTAAATAAAAAATAAAGTTGAATAGAATAGGAAATTGAATAAAAATGGAAGTTCATTCAAAAAACCACTATATCTTAACGATCTATTTGGAAGTTAAATAAAAAAGAAAGTTGAATAGAAAAGGAAATTGAATAAAAATGGAAGTTGAATAAAAATAAAAATGGAAGTTGCATAAAATTAACAATGGAAGTTCATTCGAGAAACCACTATACCTTAACGATTTATTTGGAAATTAAATAGAGAAGGAAGTTGAATAAAAAAGGAAATTAGATAAAAATAAAAATTTAAAGTTGAGTAAAAAAAAAAAATAGAAACCACTATACCTTAACGATCTATTTGGAAATTAAATAAAAAAGAAAAAGTTGAATAGAAAAGGAAATTGAATAAAAATGGAAGTTGAATAAAAATAAAAAAAGGAAGTTGCCTAAAATTAACAATGGAAGTTCATTCGAGAAACCACTATACTTTAACAATCTATTTGGAAATTAAATAGAAAAGCAAATGGAAGTTGCATAAATATAAAAAGGAAGTTGAATAAAAATAAAAATGGAAGTTGAATAAAATTAAAAATTGAAGTCCATTCAAGAAACCAATATACCTTAATAATCTATTTGGCAATTAAATAAAAAAGGAAGTTGAATTGAAAAGAAAATTGGATAAAAATGGAACTTGAATAAAAATAAAAATTGAAGTTGCATAAAATTAGCAACGAAGGTTCATTGAAGAAACCACTATACCTTAACAATCTATTTGGAAATTAAATAAAATGGAATTTGCATGAAAATAAAAATAGAAGTTCATTCAAGAAACCACTATACCATAACGATCTATTTGGAAATTAAATAAAAAATGAAGTTGAATAGAATAGGAATAGATCGTGAAGGTAGAGTGGTTTCTTGAATATTACATTGTTAATTTAATTTTATGCAATTTTCATTTTATTTTTATTCAACTTTCATTTTTGTTTAATTTCCTTTTCTATTCAACTTCCTTTTTATTTAATTTCCAAGTAAATCATTAAAGTATAGTGGTTTCTTGAATTAACTTCCATTTTATTCAATTCTATTTTCTATTCAACTTCCTTTTCTATTCAACTTTTATTTTATTCAATTTCTATTTTATTCAATTTACTTTTTATTCAACTTTCTTTTTGATTTAATTTCCAAATAGATCGTTAACGATAGTAGTTTCTTGAATGAACTTACATTGTTATTTTATTCAACTTCAATTTTTAATTTTATGCAACTTCTATTTTTATTTTTATTCAACTTCCATTTTAATTTTTTCAACTTTCTTTTTATTTAATTTCCAAATAGATCATTAAGGTATAGTGGTTTCTTGAATGAACTTCCATTTTTAATTTTATGTAACTTCCATTTTTATTTTATTCAACTTCTTTTTATTTTTAATTTCCAAATAGATTGTTAAGGTATAGTGGTTTATTGAATGAACTTCCATTTTATTTTTATTCAACTTCATTTTATTCAATTTCCTTTTCAATTCAACTTCATTTTATTTAATTTCCAAATAGATTGTCAAGGTATAGTGGTTTCTTGAATGAACTTCCATTTTAATTTTATGCAACTTTCATTTTTATTTTTATTCAACTTCAATTTTTATTCAATATCCTTTTCTATTAAACTTCCTTTTTTTTATTTAATTTCAAATAGATTGTTATGGTATACTAGTTTCTCGAATAGAAAGGAAATTGAATAAAAAGTTGAATAGAAATGGATATTGAATCTTGAATTAACTTCTATTTTAATTTTATTCAACTTCCTTTTATTTTTATTCAACTTCCATTTTTATCAATTTCCTTTTGTATTCAACTTCATTTTTTATTTAATTTTGTTTTCTATTCAACTTCTATTTTTATTTACTTTCCAAATAGATCGTTAGGGTATAGTAGTTTCTTGAATTAACTTCCATTGTTATTAGGTTTCATGTTCTATTCAACTTCTGTTTTATTTAATTTCCAAATAGATCGTTAAGGTATAGTGATTTCTTGAATTAACTTAGATTTTATTTTTATTCAACTTCGTTTCTATCAATTTTCTTTTCTATTCAACTTTCTTTTTTATTTAATTTCCAAATAATTTATTAAGGTATGGTGGTTTCTTGAATTAACTTCCATTTACATTTTTATTCAGCTTTCATTTTTATTCAATTTCCTTTTCTATTCAACTTCCTTTTTTATTTAATTTCCAAATAGATCGTTAAGGTATAGTGGTTTCTTGAATTAACTTCCATTTTTATTTTTATTCACTTTCATTTTTATTCAATTTCATTTTCTATTCAACGTCCATTTCCAAACTTCCTTTTTATTAAATTTCGTTTCTATTCAATTTCTTTTTATTTAATTTCCAAATAGATCGTTAAAGGTAGAGTGGTTTCTTGAATGATATCATTTTCTATTCAACTTCCTTTTTATTTTTATTCATCTTCCATTTTATCAATTTTCTTTTCTATTCAACTTCCTTTTTTATTCAACTTCCATTGTTAATTTTATGCAACTTACATTTTTATTCAATTTTGTTTTCTATTAAAGTTTCTTTTTTATTTAATCTCCAAATAAATCGTTAAGGTAAGTGGTTTCTTGAATTAACTTCCATTATTAATTTTAGGTAACTTCCATTTTATTCAATTTCCTTTTCTATTCAACTTCATTTTTATTTAATTTCCTTTTCTATTCAACTTCCTTTTTATTTTATACAACTTCTATTTTATTCAATTTCCTTTTCTATTCAATTTCCTTTTCCAAATAAATCGTTAAGGTATAGTGTGATCTTGAATGATCTATTGAAATTAAATCAAAAGGAAGTTGAATAGAAAAAAATTGAATAAAAAGTGGAAGTTTAATAAAAATAAAAATGGAAGTTCAATTTCCTTTTCTATTCAACTTCATTTTTTTATTTAATTTTGAAATAGACCGTTAAGCTATCGTCAAGGTATAGTGGTGTCACGACCCCATTCCGCCCCTAGTAGAATGGTGCCATGATGGCCGATAATTGAGATTACCCAAGGCCACTTGCAGAAAACACACACAATTCGAGTGAACATATGGGGCTTACTAGTGCGGAAGCAATAAACAAAATAAGGTAGTCCATAAGAGCGATGCTTGAGTTAAATGAAATAGCGGACATCTTATAGTAGCTTTAATACAAAATAATGAAGTACAAAAATTACATCTTGATCAAAGGCTTCTCAACCATCAAATACAAAATACAATGAAATAACCAAGAAGCATGATCTTCAAGATCTTGCAAAACATGGATCCAAAACACATCGGCAAAATGCTCACGCAAACACGTCGACTAAGCACAACTAGGCGTCACCGTGAGCTTGCTCATCACCTACATATATATATATAGAGAGGGTGAGCTTGGATATAGTGAATGGCATAGATAATAAAGGGTTTTCATGAATGACATCAAAGGTCTTTTTAACGAAATAGTACATGGAACAAATCAAGTGCATCTATCAAATCTTTCAAAGCTTCAAGGGATGTTTACTAACATCAATATAATACAAGAGATGACATCTCGGACAAACAAAACCTGCGGTAAAAGCAGATTGGTGGCAAGGCAAGACAAAGACAAAAGCAGGAGAGATCTCAAATCGATGGTGTCGTTGCATTATAGTCCCGAACACTAAGGACTTGTGCCACAAATGCTTAAAGTCACAGCGTCGGACTTCCAAACTTGTGCTACAAATGCTTATAAGTCCCCTATGCGTACTGATTTGGTGCCTACAAATGCTTTAAAGTCCCTTGGCGCGTCACGGACTACAGGGATGTCATCAAAACAAGATATAATACTTACCTGCAAATAGGGATAATCATTCATGCTTACAAATACTTTTCCAAACAAGGCAAAACAAGGTTTCATCAAAAGCTTTATAACATATCTTTATTAAAATACCACTCACGTAGTTCTTCGAGACGTCGGCGTCGAGGTGAATCCAAGTCCTACAAACACCACGGCAAGTCCATTGAATGCATTCTTAAACAAGCTTCTCATGCATACAAATGATCTCGACATTCTTCTAAACTAAGTCAAGTCAAAACAAACATTGTTTCCCACCTCGGAGAAACATCTTTGGGCACCAATCAAGTCTTGGCGAGGTCACACTTCTCATGGGGTGTGGTCAGGAGCCACTTACATAGAAATGGTCGGGAAAATCTGGGTTTCCCTCTACTCAAGAACATGAAGAACATGAATATGAAGACCATGAAGGAGATGAATGCAAGGATCACAACTTATGATTATAAGACTTGATTTCATGCTATGAGTTTAAAAACATGGACTGGTGCCCATTCAAGAAGACCATGCAAGAACAAACACAAAACATGATTCTTGTTCCAAGCGTTAGGATCAAAATGAGGTTTTCTCAAGAACACATGAAGGTCACGTTTTCTTTCCAAAACCAACTTTAAATCAAGTATGACATGCAAAAAGCAGATTCAATCATGCAATGCGGCTAGGTGATCATCAAGAACAACAAGAGGAGGTGAAGATTCTAACCTCAAATCACAAATCAACGGATCAAACACCAGAGATCAAGCTTGCTATCTACCTTCTCTCTCTAGAACTCTTCCTAGAGCTTCTCTCTCCTCAAGAACACGATTGAAACACAAAATGAGACATTTCTAGACTTGCGGTGATATGACACTCGGCCCGGGACCGTGGCGGCAGTTGATTGGTTCAACTCAAAAGGTAATTGATTGAAAAAGACAGTCTCACGACAGCGTGTTCAAGAAGCTGGTAGCAAGGGACTCGGTGAGTAATGACATTGGCCAACAACAAGACTTTGGCAAACAAAAGACAATGACCCGGCAAGTCAAGGAATGATGATCGGCTAGGAAGGTCAACACTTTCGACCTAGGCATACACACTCGGCCAAGATGTGCCACGCTTTCGGCCCATGTCATACCATTCGGTCAAGATCACTTGGTACAAGGATAGCATCTCGGCCGGATAATACACATCTCGGCCTTGGCGATACACACCTCGGCCGAGATGATAATCATCTCGGCCAATATGCCAAGCGAAGGTGGAGGTCAAACAAAGGGACTCCACTAAATAGCTACAGGCTTAGGATGACCTCGGCGGTACTCACTAGGAAATGACAGGCATGCAAGCAACATGAATAAGACAAGACTAAATTTGCTAATGCGACACAACAAGTCAAGATCACATATGAATGTATGCAAGTATGTCATAGAGTAAGGTGAAAGTCACTCGATCCTACCCCGCTTAAAGAAGTTTGGTCCCAAACTTAAATTACCTTGCTCTACAAATAACTCTGTAGGTAGCAGTTCTCATGTCCTCTTAACCTGCCTCCCATGTGGCTTCATGCCATAGTGCTCCTTCCATTCGACCTTTACCATTAATTCGACTTGTTTCTCAAGCTGCCTCTCTTGTCTATCAATAATCCTCATTGGTTTCTCCTCATAGCCCAAGTCCTCTTGTGTACTTGATTCTTAGTAGTCAATTATATGCAATGGATCTCGGATGTACTTCCCTAACATCGAACATGGGAAGACATTGTGGACTTGGCTATTAACTGTGTAAAAGCAAGCTCTGCATAGCGTTAATGTTAATCTTCTCAAGAATTTCAAATGGCTGGATGTAACGAGGTGCTAACTTATCTTCTTCTAAATCAGAAACTCCTTTCATTGGCGGGAAATCTTCAGAATACATGGTCCCCGAACTTTGAATTCTCCTAATTCTCTCTTCTCGTGGCACTAGCTCTTACTGTAGCTCTGAAAAAACTTCAGCATTTGATTAATTTGTCGAATAAAGCAGTCTTCTCGAGTTGTCCACTTGAATCAGATTTAAAATTTGATCAAACTTTATCTCCTACTTGGGTCCAACATATTCCAAGGATCTGCACTTCCTTCCATTGTTATACAAAGCTTCATAACAGGTGCTATGCCAATGCTAGCCTGGATAAGCTTATTGTTATGGCGAATTCCACTAATGGTAAATGTGTTTCCCCAACTTGCAAATCTAATACACATAGTCTGACATATCCTCAAATTATCACAGATAAATCACTTCTGTTTGCCCTTCGAGTCCTCTGAGTGAAAAGCGCCTTATATAAACCTCAACTTTCGGTTCCCAAAACATTTGTTTATGAATTTCTGTCGAAGGCAATCTGGAAATAAACTTAGGATCTCGAAGTGCAGGAAACAATGGACGGGCCGGTACGCAGCAAGTCTCACAATCTCATTTCCATGTCACAGTGTAAGCTAGGTAAATCTGCATTGAATATGATCTGACGAGCGAACCAAGAAATTAATGTCTTGACTTGGATAATCGTAAACAATAACCCAAATTGAATCCATTCCTTGATGTCCTCAAAGTATTCTAACTACAAAATCCATGAAATATGTCCCACTTCATTAAGGGGATCGAAAGCGAGGTTGAAGAGTCACCTGCTTTGGTCTCTGATACCCTTCATGCTTATTGACATTACGGGGCATTGGGATCTGAACACAAAGCTATTTCTCTCTTCATCTTTAGCCACCAAAAGTCACTTTACATCATGATGCATCTTAGTGTTTCTGGGATGGAATGACAGTGCGGAACTATAGGATTCTTACCAAAATCTTTCTCTTCAACTCAAGGCGTCGGCTTAGCACTGACGCTACTCAAACTTAAGCACTCATTCTCAAGGTGTAACCTAACCTCGGCTTTGTATCCTTTGTCTCGACTACCTTCTGAGAATCCATCCTCCATTGCCTTGCTTTACTTCTTCAATGATAGTGGCTCCATTTGAGAATCAGCAGCTAAACCACGCCAAACTTCCCACTTTGACTTCACAGCAATGCATGACTCTTTTGAGTTGGCTTTGCTGGAGTGTCTTGAATCGCATGTTGTAGTCGTATTAAAATAATTCCCGTACATCTTCTCTGTCTCAAATTTAGTTCATACAAAGGTAAACCAAAGTACTTCAAACTCTTGTGGTCCGTGAAAACTTGACAAGAGCTCCATACAAGTAATGACGCCAAATCTTCAAAGCAAACACCACCATTTACTGGCTCAAATCCTTGGGTAAGATAATTCTTCTCGTGAGGGTTTTATTTGGCAGAGATACTGTATGCTATATTATACCTTGCGCCAAATACACAACCCAAACCCTTATAGCAAGCATCATACCATCCCAAATTCTTCATTGCGATGGCAATTACAAAATGGTCTTATGTGGCCTCGTCTTCCAACGCTCACGGAAAATTTGAGTTCTCTATCTTAGGTCCATTCATATGTTACTCATACCGGAGTTAAGCATGTGATAATCTTGCCAATCTTGAGAAGTCCTTCACAAACTTCCGGTAATAACACCAAACCCAGCTGAACCTCGGCGGACCACGTTGGTGTCCGGCCAACTTACCACAACTTCGTCTTAGAATCATGGAGGCCTCTTAGTAATCACACTTCTTAAGAATGAAATCTTTGGGAAAGCCAACTCACTTACTCAACAGCATACAGTTTCCTGTGTCCCTCAAAATTCACGTGAGGAGCCCAAGTCTCGGACAGCTAAATGCTCATTTTGTGCTCTTGGGAATGAATCAATATATATGTAAATCCCAATGAAAACAACCACGAACTCATCCCTAAAATCCGGCGAAAACTCTTGTTCATTAAATCGCCAGGTCTGCGGGTGCATTAGTGTGAAACAGCGCGTAGGCTTCCTCCTCTAGATTCGGACTCGATTTGACATCACGGTTCTAAATGTCCCGAACCAAGAGTCCAACTCTGGCTAAATCGTTTTGAGAAAAGCTGATTTTGAAATAGTGCCAAACATGGTGCTTTGCGGTCTGAGTCGACTAAATATTTTATTTTGAAATTTAAAACCGGCAGCTTCAGTCTTAGAATACATATAAAATCATCACCAAAGTGGTCTTGGCTCGAGGAGCTTGGAGTACGATCGGGGAAGGTCATTATAGAGCACCCCCCACTCGCCCGAAGCCGGTAGGCCTCTACTAACCATGATATCCGTTTTTGAAAACTTTATCGTTCTTATCTGGGTTATTAGCCTAAATTGCACTATGTTATGCCTTGACAAACAAGTATAGACTAGATCGCCTAATTTGGAAATAAACATTGCATATCCGTTTTGTCTCGGCGTGTTGGGTTTTACTTTACTTTCATAAGTAGGCTAAAATCGCAGTTCAATGAGTTGTTCAACTCGGGCAATCAACCTTCTTACGAGGCATTCAAGCAGGTTTATCATGTAAGCACTTAGCGCATGGTAAGCATGCTATCATGGCAACATTCACACACACATGCGATATGCTAAAGCATAAAAAAGCTCACCCTAGTACTCCAAGCCAAAAGCGAGCTTATTAGAAATCCATGCATGGACCTAAGCATCTTGAAATGTCTAATGCAACACATGCAAGATGTAATCTAAGCGGGCTCGGCTATCCTAGACATGGCATGTGAAATGCTACAACTAACACGTATTCAATTTGGAATTGAAAATGCGATCACGTTTGTATGATGTAAGCACGATGCATGTCAACAAATACATGGATGCGCATGCATAGCATAAGGTATGCTAAAATAAATATGCCTAATCTACCATTATAAGCAGGTAAAATAAAGGGAGAAAGAAATGGGGGTTGGAAGACATACATGCCACTCACCCACACTTATTACATTTTCGCCCTCGCTCGGGGACCGAATAAATAAATAATACAGACCGAAGAATAAATGAATAAATAAATTATTACAAATTTCTATGTACTGAAATTAAAGCATCTAAGTGAAATGAAATGGGGCCTCGGCCCTGCCTTGAGATCTTGTGAATGATGTATGCACGATGCATGCCTTGCAGAAAGCCCGCACCTTGGCACTCTTGTCTCTGTTTTCTTGCTCTGCCTCTCCAAAAATTCTCAAAACTTGAGAATACCTTCGGAGGCTGGAATGATCCTACGTGGGCGGTGTAGTCACTCGGCTTCTTCCGGTGGCCCATTTTGCACTTAGTAACTACTCGGCACAAATCTGATTGCGGTCGGTGATATTTTATGCGGTCGGCATAAAGTTCTGCACCCGAACGGAATGTGACGGCGACAGAGCCGGCAATGCATAGGCATGGTTTTGGGCAAATGTGAGCATGTCAACATCTCTATCATGTTTAGGGACTCAGGGGGTGTGGCTCTTGGTTCTAGGGCTATCAATTGTGCATTTGATGCATGATAGCCCTAAGGAACCAAGATTGCTCATTTTAATGTAAATATGCATGCAACACAACAAATGAATACTAAGTCCTATCAAGTGGAGATCAAGGGCCTTAGAGACTTGAGGATAGAGACAAGTTTCACCACTCAGAGTGTGAACTCCTCTCAATCTTCATGTTTGGTTTGACAACCCCAAACCAAACCATGGAATGCAACTCATGCAATATGGCTCAAATGCAATGCAACCTATCATATTAGGCATGCAAAAGAGCTAAGTATGCAAGGTACAAAATGTCATACAACATGGCCTAATTAATGCAGAACTAGCATGTCTACTAGGTTTCATCAATTAAACATGCAACAACCATGATATGAGCATGCAAAGATGGACTAAGCTCAGCAGGTGTAGACCCCATTTTGACGGTCCTCCAAGACTTGGATGTCACGCTTGGACACTCGGTGATCATCCATGTGTGTTCGTTTGGAGTTCGGAGTTCTCGACTGCGTGCGTGCCTCGGGACCTCGAACTCGGCCGTTGTGTTTGGTTTTGCACCAAACACATGATTACCTTTGAGGGCGGGAATGCCTTGAGGCATCCCCACCACCAGAATTTGGGGCTAGAGGCTCTGGGGTTTTGTGGTTATCCCATAGGCACTATATTGTGCCGGTCGGCACTATTGTGCCGATGGCCTTTGTTTTAGGCGAAATGACCATTTTGCCTGCCGACCAATGCACTTGCTTGGTGAGATTTTTTCACACAGCTGTTTGCAACTTGTTTCCCCTCCATACACGTGTATGGAGGGATGGGCTTTCTTAGTGGCCAAGCTTGTAAGCTTTTGGCCTATAAGAGGGAAGCTCTCCCTCTTGGCTTGAGGTTAGAAAATTTAGTGTTAGCCATTGTTAGAAGAGCCAAGCTCACGGTTTTGGGGTTAGAATAGATATAACTTCTATATCTCTCTCATTCCTTGTTTAACTAGGTGTTTTGTGCCTTACTTTTGCACACTAGCACCTAGTGTCCCTACCTTCTCTTGGTTCGAGAGGTTCTAAGGTTAGTTTTGGTGATTCTTGTTGGATTGGAGCTCAAGGGACCAAGCACAACAACCTTTGTGAAGGTAGTCAACAAGGGTAAGAAACTTACACTTTATTCCCCATTTTTGCAACTTGTTTTACCTAGTTTAAAACAGTTTTTGAGCTTAGTGTTTGGCACATAAAAGTTCTGATTTTTACTCTCTTTATTGTGTATTAAGAGTGTTTTGTGGTTTGAGGAACTTTGACCACCTTTAGGTCTTGAAAAGGGCACTTTTGTACCATTTTGGAGAGATCCGAGATTTTGGTCTTGGGATCTCTTCACCACTTTGAAATCTTGAGGATTTCAGTGGTGGCTGTCTGAAGTCTCAGAAGGAGAGGCCACCCCTCTCCTTGATGTCCATGAAAGGACAAGGTTGGTTCATAAGAGAGCTCCATGTTTAGTTGTGTATTGAGCATGTTTTGGTTGTTTATCATGCTTATATTGTCATATTATAGCATGCTTTCAAGTGGGTTTTAGTACTCTTTGCATGATTTGCATAGTTACTTTGTAATGCCTTAATATTGCCTTAACATGATTAGCTTGTTAGCCTATATTTCTAGCATGTTTTAGGCTTGCATTTGTGAAGCTTGTAGGCTTATTTTGTCATGCTTTAGCTCTGTCCATAGCTATTTTGGCCAATCTTAGCATGTATTTTGTAGCCTTTGTATTTGACTTGTAGGCCTCAAAAGCATGAATATGTGGTATGCTATTCTAGCTTTGTTTTTGATGGTTGGGACCATCTTCCATGCTATTCAGTCCCTCATACATGTTTGATTGATTGCCTTGCATGCCTCTTTAATGCTTTAAAGGTGTGTGTTAAGTACTCCATGTTTTGGTCTGGTTGCATGCCTTCATGCTTAAGCTTCTTAGATGCCATCTAAGTGGACATTTGGCCTTGTTTGACATGCTAGAAACCTGATTTAGGTTGTTCAATGCATGCCTTGTTTGCTTGCATAGATGTGGTTCAATGCTCTCTTGAGCTTGCCTCAAGCATAGGCGAGTTGCATGCTTTGTTTGGCTTGCTTTGTTGCATGTTTTGGCCATGTGTTTTGTATGAATTTGAGCCTAAGTTGCATGCTAGTAGTCCATGTTTAACTCATTTTCAAGTGTACTTGAATGTTGTTTAATATGCTCAAGTGTTGGTGTCTTAATATGTGCATGTGTGCGTGTGTGTTTAGACCCCATCTTTAGGCATCTTAGCCACTGTTCTTGGGCCTTTTAGAGCTGTCCAATTCATGTGTAAGTCCATTCCTACTTTGCTTTGCATGCTTGTATGTTTACACAACAATATTCTTGCATTGCATTGCCATATTGCATGCTAGATGACATGTAGGGTTGCATTGGCATTATGCATGCCAAGCCTCTTGAAGTGAGTTTGATAGAGGTTTGGCACCTTTGTTTGCATTGCATGCATTTGAAATCAAAGTTGCATTCTTGGTCCTTAGGGCCATCACGCGTAAATCTTGTGATTGGTGGCAGGGAATCGAGCACATGCCCTCTTAAGTCCATAGCATGATTTGGGATGTGTTTGGTGCATATATACCTTGAATTGCATTGCCTTGCCTTTTGTTCCCTCTGCTCTTGTGAGTTGCGAGGTTCTGCGAGGACTTTGTCTTGACCGGCACTTTTAGTGCCGACCAAGCCCTTTGAGCGTAGATAATGAAATCGAGCGGTGGATTCCTTCTTGACGGTGGCTCCTGACTTCGACCGATGATACTTCGATTGCTCTGAGAGGCACTCTGAAGTTTTGGGAATTTTTGAGAGAAAGAAGCGAGAAAGCGAGCACACTTGCGGCGGTGTAGTTCAGCGAGTCCGGTAGCTGACTGCGATCGACCCTCCTTAGAGGCATTTATAAGCTTAAATAGATTAATTATTTGATTTAATTAATTTAGTTGATTTGTAATATTTAATTAGCTAGTTTAGTTAATTATTTATTTATTCTGTAATTATTTATTAGGTCCCTCTGGTGAGGGCAAAAATGTAATAAGTGTGTGTGAGTGGGCATGTATGTCTTCAATCCCCACTTCTTTCTAACCCTTTTATTTACCCGCTTCTGATGGTAGATTAGGGCATTTTCAATTAGCATACCTTATGTAAATGCATCGTGCATCATTCATAAGTATTGCATACATTAGGCTTTCGGCACATCACATAAGCGCATCGCACTTCGATTTCCAAATTGAATCGTGCTATGTGGTAGCATTTCATATGCCATGTTAGGGTTAGCGAGCCTAGTCTAGCTTACATCTATGCGTGTCGCATTAGCCATAACATGAAACTAGGTCATGCGTTTGCTAACGGGTTTTTGTTTTTGGCGAATGCGATGTAAGTCTTTATAAACTTTAGCATATCGCATGCGTGTGAATGTTAACATGACAATAGGATTGCCATGCGGCTAAGTGCTTATGTGATATAACTATTTGTATGCCTGTGGGTGGACGTTGGCTTGTATGAGCTGGGAGTACTCGTTGAAATCCGTATCATAGCCTACTTGCCAGTAGCACAATCTCACACGCTTTTCACAACAAAAGCGGATATGCAATGTTTATTTCCAAATTAAGCGATCTAGTCTATACTTTTGTGTTGTCGCATCACATAGTGATTCTAGGTTAATAACGAGGAATAAGAGCATAAAGTTTTCAAAAGCGGATATCACGGTTAGTAGAGGCGGTCTTGGATGGGCGAAAATGCTCATAAATGACCTTCGTCGTACCCAAGCTCGAGCCAAGACCACTTTGGTGATGGCGGACGTGTGGCCTTGACCTTTGAGTCGGGGTTTCCTAAATTCCCCATTTTAAAAATATTTAGGTGGCGACTCATGTCCAGCAGCGATCCATGTTTGGCACTACTTTTCCAAAATCTGTTTTCCTTAAAGCGATTTGCAGTGGACTCTTTGGTTGATTTAGAACGCAACAAACTTTAAAGAGTCCGTATGGCGAGGTCCCCGCGGGCGTGCTCTGATTCTGGCGACTCTGCTGGGGAGTTTAGAAGCTTGACTCGAACTTCGTGATATCTGTTTTGATTTCACTTATGTGTTTCTTTGCATTGCATGTGCATTAGTGCGCCTAGGACACCGTGTTGGCCATCTGCTATTCTGGCGGTTTCTTGGGAACTTGTCTTGTCAAGGCATGTCCGTAAAAGTGACGGTTCTGAACTCTGCGATATAGAACACAAACCCGGTTTTTCAGGGCACCTGATGACCATTAGACCTAGTTGCATAGTCGGAATCCATAGTGACCATTCCAAACTAGGACAGGTTGCTTACCCGATTTAGGTTGTTTGAAACGGCTGCGTGCGTAGTAAAACCCTAGTTCTGACAAAATAGAGACGAGGAAGCCCTACTAACATAGGGGTGTATTGGCTCTCATTTACTTGCTATATGCTTTTAGAGTATATCTCTGAGGAATGCATATACCAGTTTGCAAATCTGCGTATCCGACTTTGAGGGCATCGATGTCGATATTTTGAGAATCGATTATATCTGTAAATCGGTTTGATTTGGAGCGATGCATCTGAGGAAACGATGATCAATGATATAATCTGTTGTTCGGCTACACATGTTTGATCTGCAGAAATTTGAAATACCGTCTGTTTTCCGTTTGATTCGAAATTGAAGAGTTGAGTCGGAAACGATTAGTGTCTTCTCCTTCTTTGGCGGGGTGAACATATGAGAACTCTGAAGATTGTGGTCATAATGACGCGTTGAGTCGAAACCATCCTGGTGATCTTTCTTTGTTGATATACGCACCGCCCAGTCTGTTGCACAACGGTCTGGACTCCCAGTTCTCGAGCTCGCGAGCCCACCACATTCGAGTTAATGGGGATGATAGGTGATCTCCAAAGCTCTATGGCGGACCTTGCTTATAGAATGTCAACCTCGCCACGGTTGCCGTATGTTGAAAATTTGAACCCGAGCCTCCGATCTTTGGGGCGGATTGTGTCGAGCTCAATCGATCGAGATGACCTCCACCCTGCTTGATGATGTGCAGTATCAACCCAAACCTCTCATCGGGCGAGGCGAAGAAAAAGATAAGATGAAAGCGGAACCGACCCATTGAACAAGCTAACGTAGGCGTAGAGGCTTTGGCGGGGAATGAATGGCGGCGGTATCGCGATTATGACAAAAGCTATGGAGAATGCCTTCCCACCGCCCTAAGGCGATGCGGTCGACGAAGAATCGGGGCCGAGGCCGTCATGCCAACAGCTTCTCCCATTCCCAATCACCTTGCAGGAAAGAATCGAAACCCAAGGCACTTTGCCGACCCATTCGCCCGATACATCTAGCGAGTGTTAGGGCTCCAAAGTACACTGCCGAGGCGCGGCCTTCCATCCTCTTTACATGCCTTTGTCTAGGGCACTTTTGATTTTGGCCAGAAGGGGCATCTTCGCCTCTCGATCCTAGGCCACTCCCCAAACCCCTTCCGAGACCATGATGCCACTCGATCTTGTCGCGTACCATCAGCGGTCTGGCCATACTCTTGATACTTGCTTCGCCTCCGCCACGAGGTACAAGACTTGATTGATAATAAGATCATCCTTCCGCCGACTTGACCAAGTCAATTACTCGGAGTTCTTGGACTACGAGGATCTGATCTGAAAACCTGAATACAGCAGTATGTGATCGGAAGATGAATACGCTGCGAACAACATTTGGTACATTTTGATGTGGTGTTTGTACGCAATTTTGAGTACCGCCGATGCTAGTTTTGTAAAACGACTTGGGTGTCGAGTCGGTCTTCATTTTGTTGTTAAGTTTGTCTCATTGTTTTGAGGCAGTCCTTTTTGTAAGTGCATCTAATTGTAATGAGTCAATCCCTCTTCTGTATAGAATGCTAGGTGACTTGGGGTTGTTGCCTCAAGCACCGTTTTGTTTTATAATTACTTCTTTTGCTTTCCTTTTGGAGTGCGCCTCTGTTGGAGCCAATTTACATCAGGAATCTGAATAAGCAGTAGTAGCTCACAGGTGTTCCCATGTTTATTGGTGTTGGGCTAGTTGTGCGGAGAATCGAATGGGGTGACGGCGCATTCCTTTGCTCTTTTGTGCCTTAAAGATTATTGCTTTGACTTAAGTTTTTCAAAACTTTTTTGAACCTTAATGGTGAAAGCGAAGAGGAAGGATTCCTCGGGTTTTGCAAAACTTTGATCATTTTGAGAGAAAGAGGCATGCTAAAATTTGTTAATGAATGAAATCATGCTTGTCGTGAGTCTTGAGAAGGATCTGGTCCAATCGGTGGTTCCACACTATCTTACATGCGAGAGGTTTGTCGTTTCCTTGAAAACTTTCAAAAACAAAATATTTTGCACAATTAATGCGAAGACACGTGTGGAATCGCTCGAGATCGTGTAAGCCGGGATCGCTCGATCTCGAATTGATTTCATCTGTTGCAAACCGGGATCGGTTCAAAGCGATCGGTGTCACGAAAGCGCTGTGTGGCCCAATTGAGTAGCCCTCGAACAAGAGGCACCAACGTCGGATCAAGGAGATCGGATCCCACCAAGCAAGGTTCATTCGGCGACCATGATGGGTTCTTACGCAAATCAATAGCCACTCTCTTGGATCTGAGATGGCTTCAAAACCCCAAAACCATTTGGCATGGACTTGTTACATTTTATCCTTTGAGAGGCTCATTTGGGCGAAAACCGGAAGGCGACCGAACAAAAGTTAGAGCAAAGAAAAGAATGAAAGAAAAGAAAAAAAAAGAAAGAAAAAAAAAGAAAAAAGGTAATACAAATATATAGAAAAAAAGCTATAAAGATTAGAAAACCGCATTAGGCGCCTTGGCAAAAGTTAGAGCCCAAAAAAACAAAAGAAAAAAAGAAGAATTGAAAAGAAAAAGAAAAAAAAAAAAAAAGCTACTTAAGGTCGAAAACACCTGCGTATGGTAAAAGTTAGAACTGAAAATAGTGAAGGTTAAAATACCGAGTACCTTAGGAACTCGTGAGCTTGATTCCCATGTTTGGGATCGTAGGCAACTTCATCTGAAGTCCGGCCCAGCTTTCATAGCGTCTCGGTCCATCATGGTTTGGTCACTTGCCTCCTCCTAATCCGTCTCGGTCACAATGGGCTGGAATTGCGTGATCAATTTTCTCTTGAAGCCCAACCGCCAACACCTTTCAAGTGGTGTGTCCATATATTGATTCAAGCCATCTTGACTTCTCGCGTCCGAGGGTCGGTCGTCATCAATAAGGAATGGCGCCTGACATGCGCTGACATCATCCAAACAAGGGGCAACTTTCCGTTGCCACCCATTACCTTCCATGTCCAAAAGTTGCCCTAAGTTACCATTCAAACTAGGGGCAACTTTCGTTATATATTCCCCCTTCAAGCAAGGGGCAATTTTCCATTGCCTCCGTCCAGGGTTGCATGTCTCGAGGTAAGTTTCATGCTGTTGAGCATTGTTTATTTGCAAAAATAGTCTTTGAAAAATTTTATTTGAGGTTGACTTATTTTCTCGAAAACTATTTCATTTTCAAAATTGGACCGTGTTTGGACCCCAAAGGAGAATTTTAGGTGCTCCTGACTGATTCGCATGATTTTCAAATCAAAAATTGAATAAGTGTGTTAATCCAACTCTCATTTTGATCAAAAGCTGTTTTAAGGAGAAAACAAAAATGGTCAAAATAACGAACTAGAAACACGATTAGTCGGGTCCTCTGTCTTCCCAGATTAACAGGATTGCGAGAGGCACTCTATTCGCCGAAGGAATAGCCATGAGCTAGCGGCGTTGGATATGAACGCAATTTCCTATTCATCTGTCATTTACCAGGGAGGGATGCAAAATGAGAGATTAAAGAATAGAGAGGAGTAAGTTGAGAGAAAGATGAGAAGGGTTTTGTGAGAAAAACCGAGCAGGTCGAGTGATGTGAGAGCCACACAAATCAGAAGGGGTGGGAAACCTACCCGGAGGAATTGGCCCCTCAAGCCCGAGGTCTTTTATTAAAAAAAAAAAAAAAAACATGTCCGTGTGTCGTGTCTTTTGACTTATCAGTCTCAATGTTAAGCTTTGAGTCTTTTCAAGTGTGTCTCGTTGTGCTGGAGTCGTGTGCCTTTTGTTTCTTCGTTTGAGTCTGTCTCGTCGCGTCTTGTGGTAGGCTCGATACCGGTTGAAAACCCATCCTCTTCAAAAGCGGTTGTTTGTACTTTCGGGATCTTTGTGCCATTCTCACATCCGTGCAAGGCAAGAAAAGGAAAGGAAGATTTGAGACATCGAGGTGTTTCAAGCGCAACCATATCGGTTTAAGTGATCCGTCTCGTCAGTTAGAAATTTGTTTGTTCAAAAGTTCTTTGTGTCTTGGAATAGAAGAATCTTGAATTATGGGCTAAATCTTGAGATCAATCCCAGATTAATCCCAATGAGCATGAAATTTGTGTATTGATTTGGTAAGTGGCTTATTTGAATTATTTCTGCTAGTTGATTGGTTATCTATTCTTGATGCAAATGCTTGGTTGTTTTGTTAAGTATATCAATGCCATTTACATTTGAGGTGTGGTATGATGCAATGCGATGCAAAGTATGAAATGTGCGGTATCGTAAACATCTGGATATAACACTCTTTTAGACAAAAAGTTTGTTTATATATAATCTTTTCGATTACCACAGTTTTGGAAAGCAAAAGCACACTGCTTGGCGATACATAGTGCTCTATCTACAAAGGGAAAAGTCTGAAAATAAAAGAAAAAGCAATGATGCATGATCATCATCGGTGGCCTCGCGCAGGGATCCGTCCTCGCCCTCTTCTGGGCGAAGCCGGGAGCATCATCGAGGCATCAGCATGCGAGCACAGGCCGTGTCCCGGTCTCCTCTTTGATGCCCCCACCTCCTCTGTCTCCTCCTCGGACTCATCATGCAGGGCTGGCTCGGCTCGCGAGCTACTCCCGCATGAGAATGCCCTCCTGCAGTGCGAGGCATACGCCATCCGGGTCGAAAGGAGGCCAGTCATGGCGCCACCCCTTTGGAGGATCGGGAAAGGAGGTGAAAGTACAAAAGTAAACACATCGGAAACCGTGGCGGTCTATCGGTGTGGGATCACGGTGTATGAGTCTGATGTGTGAATCTGGTGGAGCAGTTTATCGGTCTGAGAATCGATGTATGAGTCACGATGTATATAAGCCGTAAGCGATCTGTCGATTTTTGTGCGATATAGCGGTGTGTGAAACGAATATGATTTGAGGCGTAGTCAATAGAACATACCTGCAAGCCGTAGGCGATCAAAGCGTCGAGTCATTGCGGCATCGGCGGGAGGCATTCAACTCCGCAGTGGCGGGTATACTCGGAAGAAGTGCGCAAAAGTATTAAATACATCGATGATACGTGGGATATCTGAATGGGCGAAGTGAAATAACAATGCAAGATCTGAAATAAAGTGATACATCTGGGAGGCAAGTCGGGAATGCCGGTAACTCATGACCGGTAGGAGGAGCAAGGATCTGGTAGGTCTCCCGCTCTGCCTTTGTCGTCAACATAGTAGGCGGGCGGGCCAACGGCACCTCGTCCCTCTGCACCACCTGCCTCGGACTCGAGCTCGAGCCATTGTGGCAGTCCGCTCCTATCCCCACCTCTGCCCGAGCCGCTGGCACCGCAGGTCTCTCTGGATCAACTCGGCGGCCACCACTCAGAGGTCGCATGATAAAAGTCCGGACGTACTCAGAATAGTCGCCCTCGCCTCTGGAACCGTCTGCCGCCCCGCCAAGGGTGGAGTCCACCATCTCGGCAAAAGTGAACCTCTCAGTATCCCTCATATGCTCGGCAGGGTGAGCAGGACTTATCTGCTCACAGCAACCCAAGGTGCAGCGTAAGCAGCTCCCAGTACCAAGCCCGACAGACCGGGCCCTCAAAGAATCCGATGTGAGAGGTCTCCTCGGCACCGTATCGATCCTCGTCACTTGAGCAAAGGAGCCCATGGGCCGGGTGATCTGAAATCGAAATCTGGTTTGTTATCTATTGGCATTGCAAATATCTGATTGGAAAAACGAAACTTGGATGAACTACAAGTAAAACATACCTTTGCGGGGTTAATGGTGTCAAAATGCTTGCGGAAGAAATTTGAAGGTGTCAGGTCGCCGTGTGCACCTCCCATCAAGCGGCGAAGGGGCGACGGAGGAGTCTCCGTCGGCAACCCAGCTCCGGCACAGGAAAGTAGGCATACACCCACGGTACCAAAACCGATGTCGAGCATCATCGGATAAGCGGAATGTAGAACAAAGCGAAATATCGAGCCATGTGTTGTGCGGTGTATTGAGCGAGAGGGTATAGTGTGAGCCGTGTATGCGTCGATTAAGCGAAGTATGTGTGTGCCGTGTATGCGATTATCGGTCGATGTGGCGATTCTGCGATGTAGAATCTGAAAGTATGTAGAGCAAAAATGTAAGCGAAGAGACATACCTCCCAAGCCGCTTGATGGCCCGACAGCGATCCTTCTTGCGGAAGCGAACTCATATAGCCATAGAGGGTTGCGGTGCACCACCCCAATCAAAAGCATAAAATGTCTCGACATCCACCGGTCTGTTGAGGCGAAGAGCCTTTATCGTTCGCCGGTCGGCGAATCGTCGTCCCTAGCGAAACATCGAAGCAGCGTCGCGTACCAATCCGACCTCTGGGGTCATCGGGTTGCATCACCAAGGGCATCTTTGGGCCCTAAGCGCCCCTCAAACCAAGAGTAGCGGACAAAAGCGGGCGGCGAGGCGAGCTGCGCCCGAGTAAATAGACTGGCGGCGATCCACTCGTCCATATGCGTATCAAGGGATCGGATCACCCCCACCCAGGGTAAGCATCGAGAAGTCATAAGGGGTCATCGTCATGTCCCGATGCGGCAATTGAAGCGAATCTGTGGTGTCCCACCACCTCTCTGCCAGCGGCAAGAAGAGGCACAAGCGGCTTTGGTAAGTCCCTATGAAGCGAAGCCCCCTCGTCTGATGTAGCGAACCTCCTCGAGGAAGCTCTGCATACCAAAAGCGCGGCGGCGACATTCCCATACCGCGGATGGTATGGGAATCCCCTGTTTTCAAAAATCTGATTCTTGAAGCAATGATGAACCTGTGATTTATCTTAAGGCATGAAAAACTCTAGAGTAAATATAGCATGCGTACAAGTTTTGATTTCTAACAAGATCTGGGTGCGGTGCGCTTACGATGAACTACAAAAGCGCGTGATGCGTCGGTATGTTTTGGATGCTCTGTGTGAACTTAGTGCATGTGTGCACATTTTTGATTCAAGCGGATATCGGGTTTTGATGTACGGTGGATAGGTTGCGATGCATGATATGTCGGTGCTCTGTGAGGATCGATGTAAGCGGCATGTGATATGTCTGCGTGTTTGTGTAGTTTTGTGCAAGTCTAGCATGCGTCTGCGAGTTTTGATTCAAATGAGCAGGGTGTCGATGAATTCTGATGTGATGTGTGCGTGTGTTTGGGTGATTGAGACTAGTGCGGATTGTGTGTGCATGTGCGTCGGTCCTAGCGATGTCGATTATGAAGTTGTCTACAATCAACTTCTGATGCGATTACATCGAGAACTAAGCGATTAATAGGTTGATTAGCTATGGCGGTTGTGAAAAATCCTACATTGCGAAGATAAAAGACAAGAGTGTTACCTCGGCGCCAAAAGACAAGTGGGAGGCGGCTCGCGCATGCAGAACCTCGGGTCCAAAGCCCTCTCAAAGCGCGGAAGTGGCGAAATCCGTCGGGTGGTAGCGTGTATAGCCGGGCGATAGGTCGCGGATCGAAGGAACCTTCGCTCGATGGCAAAGCTCGACCGGGATCCATCTCAAGATCCGGAGTCGACATGTGGAACATCGTCCGCCATGTGTAGTGGTGGTGAAAAATGAGCGAAAAGATGAAAAGCGGGCGGAATGCGAAAAGTCAACGGCAAAGTCAACCGAGAGGGCGGAAATGGCGGGAAGGTCGGAAGATGGGAATATCTGAAATATAGAAACCAAGGGAGCGAGTCGAAAAAGGTGAAAATAGCAAAAATCGAAACAAAGATTTGTTCGGTTGAAAATGTCAAAGCGAAGGAGATCGCGAATCGGCAGCGAAAATGGTAGCGAAACTCAAAGAAATGAGCAAAGGAGGAGAAAGAGACTCTAGAGAGAGTGAGAGATCTCGGCGGAAGAAAAGTGAAGAAATAGGGCTTCAAGCCCTATTTTATAAAACCAAGGTGAAATGGCGAGCGCCCCGATCGGCAACTTTTGCGGTCGGCACATTTTATGCCGGTCGGCACCTTTAATGCCCGATGAAGTTTTTATCGGTAGGTGGCGACGGTGGCCATTCCACCCAGCCGGTGGTGTTCCTTGGGCCTTGTTTGGGCTAGATGATCAACTTTGGGTCTTCAAGTCTCGAAAATCTGAGAAAATCGTCCCCGATGCTCAACCGCCTCCGTTTGACTTGATTTATCTCTACTACAGCGTGGTGCTCAATTTCAGCGAAGATTGTATCCTTTGTATCCTTTTGTCATCTCGGAGATCCAAAAGTTGCCCTGTGTGTCACGTGCATCCATCATGTTGTCCGTGCATCGTATCGCGCCATCTCGCACGTCTCGCGACTTGCACGTTTTGCATTGTCATGTGGCATCGTGTCATACCGCTTCATTTTGCGCTTCATTTTCCATCAAATGAGGTCGTGTGCCTCATTTCGCATTCATCGCATCTCGAGGCACGTCGCCTCGTTTGCACTTCATTTTCCATCAAATGAGAGTCGTGTGCCTCATTTCGCATTCATTGCATCTCGAGGCGCGTCGCCTCGTTTTGCACTTCATTTTCCATCAAATGAAGTGCGTGTGCCCCATTTAGCATTTCATTGCATCTCGAGGCATGTAGGCCTCGTTTTGCACTTCATTTTCCATCCAATGAGGTATGCGTGCCTCTTGTTTCGTTTCTCCTTCACTCACATTATTTTCGCATCCCGTGTGATACGTGTGTCACATTATACAATTGCGCGATCTGGCGAGACCTTAAACACGCTGGTCGTGGGACCAAGAATCTTGTGATGCAGCGAGACCTTAAACACCTTGACTACATTGTCCCGTGCTTTATTACAAGCACTATCGTGCATTTGCACTTTGCACCGTTGCCCCTTCGGGTCCGGCGAGACCTTAAACACGCCCGGTCTAGGAGACCTTAAATCCTCGGGAGGTGCAAGGCCTTCGGTGTGTTAAGTCGCCCCTCATTGCATTTGTACGCATTTAAATCGCGCCGTTTAAGCGCACCCTCATTTGCATTTCATTTTCCATCCTTTGAGGCCGCGTGTACCTCATTGCACTCCATTTTCCATCTTTTGAGACACTGCGTCTCAATTGCCCCATTGCATCGCATGCCCTTGAATCTGTGTAACAGTTGCCCCGATCTGGCGAGACCTTAAACACGCCGTCTAGGAGACCTTAAGTCCTCGGGAGGTGTAAGACCTCGGTGCATTACAAACACCTCATTGCATTTGGCATGCATTCCATCGCATTGTTTAGCGCACCTCGCCGGTTGCCCCCTAGGTCGTGAGACCTTAAACCCGCTCATTGCATTATCATGCATCTCAAAGCCGTTGCGTTGGCCTTCATTTCGAAAAAAAACACAGCATGCATTGTCATGCATCGCTCGCATCCGGTCTAGGAGACCTTAAATCCTCTGAAGGTGCAATTCCCGGTTTTGTCGTGCGAAACGACTTTCGGTGTCTGGTAAAGCCACTGTCTATGCTTCATGATGAGTTCCTAGAAGATCAAGGGGCGGTGAAAAACTAGAGTTCGAGCGGCTTATGCCTAGAACGCAAAGGTTGAATTTCGAGACTAAAGTCTCGTTTAAATACCGAGGATGTACCCTCGGCAGAAATACGTATGGTAGCCCCATAGGTTGAGGCGTGTCTCGCCTCAGTGCAGATCTTGAACCAACCTAATGTATCGCGGTTGGTAAGATAGGAAAATCGCAATCATAGTCATTGCATCAACATGCATTATCATGCATCATTGTAAATATTGCATGTGTCATGCATTGCATTACTAAAAAAAAAATGCATATGTCATGCATCATTGTAGTATAGTGCATATGTCATGCATTTTACATAAATACCCATTGCATTGTATTTGCATGCATCCATTGCATCACCTTCCATCTATGGCTTGCGCCTTTCCAAGTCGAGCTTGATGCGGTATGTGCCCATGTTGTTAGGTGTCGAAGCACGGTTATCGAGCTTTTGTGTCCGAGCCTAGAGGGTAGCGGCAGTTCTTTGTGTTAGACATGGGTTGTATGTGTACATGCCTTTCCTAGGCAAGATTTGGTTTGGCCCTCGTGCCATACCCTTTGTATTTATTCCTTTGCATGCATCCATTGCATCACCTTCCATCTATGGCTTGCGCCTTTCCAAGTTGAGCTTGACCTGGTATGTGCCCATATTTTTCGTGTCGAAGCACAGTTGTCGAGCTTTTGTGTCCGAGCCTAGAGGGTAGCGGCACCGTTGCTGTGTTAGACATGGGTTGTATGTGTACATGCCTTTCCTAGACAAGATTTGGTTTGGCCCGCGTACCATATCCATTGTATCATTTATCCATTTCCATTACATTGTAGTGTAATTGTTGCATCCGCATTAGGATCATTGTTCTTTCATCGTGGTCGTCACCCCACTTATGTCAATCCACCCAATACTTGTTCTTGTGTCGTGCGAAGTACTCATAGATCGGACATCGATCTATGGGAGGCGGACTTATTACCTCCATCAATCTATTTGACATTTGTGAGGTTTTGAACGCTCATGATTGAATCATGATTCAATTGCCTGCATGTAGTTCGCATTTAGTTTTAATTGCACTACATTTTCATTTGCATTATCTATACATAGTTTTGTATATATTGCATACTATTGACATTCACATTGCATATGACATGCATGTTGCTAATCATATTGTACTGTTAAGTTTGTTTTCTTTCCGAGCACGATATTGTATGTCTGACTCATTTACGGTGGTGAAACCGACGAGTCGCCAGTATTGTATCTCTCGAGTGAGGCGTTTTGAGAATTGCATAATTCTCTTACATCCTTTCTACATTGTAGTGTATTTGTTGCATGTTAGCTTATAAGCTGTGCATGTGTGCCTCATTCTGACTTTCTTTGCATGATCATAAGTTATGCTTGGCTTCTTGCATTTTTGATTTGCATTTGCCCCCGCCTACATATCTTATCGTTGGCATGTGTGCCTCTTGCATGAACTCTGTTGGTTTGATTCCTTGAGGATCGTAGGCTGACTTCTGAGTTCAACCATTTGCGCTTTGCATGTTTGTCCAAGTCTTGACCTTGTCAAAAATGGGTCTCTACAGGCTTTGACATTCACTCCCGTCATTGTTATGACTTTCGAGTTCTGTCAAGAGGGCAAGCTGTAGACACCCCATTTTTGACCGTCCTCAAGACTTGATGTCACCGCTGGACACTTTCGGTGATCATCCATGTGTGTGTTCGTTTGGAGTTCCGGAGTTCTCGGCTCGCGTGCGTGCCTCGGGACCTCCGAACTTCGACCGTTTGTGTTTGGTTTGCACCAAACACATGATTACCTTTGAGGCGGGGAATGCCTTGAGGCATCCCCACACACCACCGGTTTGGGGCTAGAGGCTACCGGTGGCTGTAGTTATCACCGGCACTATATTGTGCGGTCGGCACTATTTTGTGTGCCGGCCTTTGTTTTAGGCGAAATGACCATTTTGCCTGCCGACCAATGCACTTGCTTGGTGAGATATTTTCTCACTTGTTTGCAACTTGTTTCCCCTCCATACGTGTATGGAGGGATGGGCTTGCTTAGTGGCCAAGCTTGTAAGCTTTTGGCCTATAAGAGGAAGCTCTCCTCTTGGCTTGAGGGTTAGAAAATTTGAGTGTTAGCCATTGTTAGAGAGCCAAGCTACGGTTTTAGGGTTAGAATAGATATAACTTCTATATCTCTCTCATTCCCTTGTTTAACTAGGTGTTTTGTGCCTTACTTTTGCACACTAGCACCTAGTGTCCCTACCTTTCTCTTAGTTCGGAGGTTCTAAAGGTTAGTTTTGGTGATTCTTGGTGGATTGGAGCTCAAGGGACCAAGCACAACAACCTTTGTGAAGGTAGTCAACAAGGGTAAGAAACTTACACTTTATTCCCCATTTTTGCAACTTGTTTTTACCTAGTTTAAAACAGTTTTTGAGCTTAGGGTTTGGCACATAAAAGTTCTGATTTTTGTCTCTCTTTATTGTGTATTAAGAGTGTTTTGTGGTTTGAGAACTTTGACCACCTTTAGGTCTTGAAAAGGGCACTTTTGTACCATTTTGGAGAGATCCGAGATTTTGGTCTTGGGATCTCTTCACCTGAAATCTTGAGGATTTCGGTGGTGAAAGCTGTCTGTAAGAAGTCTCAAGAAGGAGAGGGCCACCCCCTCTCCTTGATGTCCTTGAAAAGGACAAGGTTGGTTCCTTAAGAGAGCTCCATGTTTAGTTGTGTATTGAGCATGTTTTGGTTGTTTATCATGCTTATATTGTCATATTATAGCATGCTTTCAAGTGGGTTTTAGTACTCTTTGCATGATTTGCATAGTTACTTTGTAATGCCTTAATATTGCCTTAACATGATTAGCTTGTTAGCCTATATTTCTAGCATGTTTTAGGCTTGCATTTGTGAAGCTTGTAGGCTTATTTTGTCATGCTTTAGCTCTGTCCATAGCTATTTTGGCCAATCTTAGCATGTATTTTGTAGCCCCTTTGTATTTGGCTTGTAGGCCTCAAAAGCATGAATATGTGGTATGCTATTCTAGCTTTGATTTTGTTGGGTGGGACCATCTCCCATGCTATTCCAGGCCCTCATCCCTGGTTGGTTGATTGCCTTGCATGCCTCTTTAATGCTTTAAAGGTGTGTGTTAAGTACTCCATGTTTTGGTGCAGTTGCATGCCTTCATGCTTAAGCTTCTTAGATGCCAACTAAGTGGACATTTGGCCTTGTTTTAACATGCTAGAAACCTGATTTAGGTTGTTCAATGCATGCCTTGTTTGCTTTGCATAGATGTGGTTCAATGCTCTCTTGAGCTTGCCTCAAGCATAAATGAGTTGCATGCTTTGTTTGGCTTGCTTTGTTGCATGTTTTGGCCATGTGTTTTGTATGAATTTGAGCCTAAGTTGCATGCTAGTAGTCCATGTTTAACTCATTTCAAGTGTACTTGAATGTTGTTTATTATGCTCAAGTGTTGGTGTCTTAATATGTGCATGTGTGCGTGTGTGTTTAGACCCCATCTTTAGGCATCTTAGCCCTTGTTCTTGGGCCTTTTAGAGCTGTCCAATTCATGTGTAAGTCCATTCCTACTTTGCTTTGCATGCTTGTATGTTTACACAACAATATTCTTGCATTGCATTGCCATATTGCATGCTAGATGGCATGCTTAGGGTTGCATTGGCATTATGCATGCCAAGCCTCTTGGAGTGAGTTTGATAGAGGTTTGGCACCTTTGTTTGCATTGCATGCATTTGCAATCAAAGTCGCATTCTTGGTCCTGAGGGCCATCACGCGTAAATCTTGTGATTGGTTAACGGGGAATCGAGGCACATGCCCTCTTAAGTCCATAGCATGATTTGGGATGTGTTTGGTGCATATATACCTTGAATTGCATTGCCTTGCCTTTTGTTCCCTCTCTTCTTGTGAGTTGCGAGTTCTGAGGACTTTGTGCCGGCCGGCACTTTTAGTCTTAGGCCATGGCTGCCTGAGCGATAATGAAATTCGAGCGGTGGATTCCTTCTTGACGGTGGCTCCTGACTCACCGATGATACTTCCGGTGCTCTGAGAGGCACTCCTGAAGTTTTAGAATTTTCGAGAAAGAAGCGAGGAAGCAGAGCACACTTGCGCAGTCTGCGATTCAAGAGCGAGTCCGGCGTATTTGCGATCGACCCTCCTTAGGAGGCATTTATCGCTTAAATAGATTAATTATTTGATTTAATTAATTTAGTCGATTTGTAATATTTAATTAGCTAGTTTAGTTAATTATTTATTTATTCTGTAATTATTTATTCGGTCCCTCTCGAGTGAGGGCAAAATGTAATAAGTGTGTGTGAGTGGGCATGTATGTCTTCCAATCCCCACTTCTTTCTAACCCTTTTATTTACCGCTTACGGTGGTAGATTAGGGCATTTTCAATTAGCATACCTTATGTAAATGCATCGTGCATCATTCATAAGTATTGCATACATTGGGCTTTCGGCACATCACGCATAAGCGCATCGCACTTCGATTTCCAAATTGAATCGTGCTATGTGGTAGCATTTCATATGCCATGTTAGGGTTAGCCGAGCCTAGTCTAGCTTACATCTATGCACGGTCGCATTAGCCATAACATGAAACTAGGTCATGCGTTTGCTAACCGGGTTTTGTTTTTGGCGCGGAGTACGATGTAAGTCTTTATCGCTTTAGCATATCGCATGCGTGTGAATGTTAACATGACAATAGGATTGCCATGCGGCTAAGTGCTTATGTGATATAACTATTTGTATGCCTGTGGGTGGAGGTTGGATTGTATGAGTTGGGAGTACTCGTTGAAATCCGTATTTTAGCCTACTTGCGAGTAGCAAAATCTAACACGTTTTTCAAAACAAAACGGATATGCAATGTTTATTTCCAAATTAGGCGATCTAGTCTATACTTTTGTGTTGTCGCATCACATAGTGATTCTAGGTTAATAACGGGAATAAGAAGCATAAAGTTTTCAAAAGCGGATATCACGGTTAGTAGAGGCCGGTCTTGAATGGCGAAAAATGCTCATAGTGACCTTCGATCGTACCCAAGCTCGAGCCAAGACCACTTTGGTGATGACGACGTGTGGCCTTGACCTTTGAGTCGGGGTTTCTAAATTCCCCATTTTAAAAATATTTAGGTGGCGACTCATGTCTGCAACCAGCAGTCCATGTTTGGCACTACTTTTGAAAATCTGTTTTCCTTAAAGCGATTTGCAGTGGACTCTTTGGTTGATTTAGAACATAACAAACTTTAAAGAGTCAGAGCATTTGTAGCGAGGTCCCCCAGAGACGTGCTACAACAGGCAGCCCTCAAGACTCCCTAAAACGGCAAAACAAGCCTAAAATAGTGACCAATGAGCATGCCAATATCTTGAACCAAATAAAACCAAGTTTAAGGCACCAAAAGGAGCACACCTTGCTACCCTTAACAAGACCAAGCATGGTATATATCAAGCAAGCAAGAACAGATTTCTAGCATGCAAAATGAGCCCCAAATCCCCCTATGGCATCCCCAAAATGCACTAAACATGTAAGCATGCAAAGGCCTACTCTAAAAGCATACAAGAGCACACCTTTAAAACATGGACTAAGCCACATATGCCAACATACAAACATGACTAATGGACTGAGATAGGGGCAAATATACTGCCAAATCATGAGATAAAGAGAAGTGAAGGGTGCTAGCACCCCATACAAGTAAGGCCTACAAGCCGATATGCAAGACAACCACTTCAAGCATACCAAACACGACAAAATCAGTGGCTCACAGCCCTCTAACATGGCAAAACAATGCTAGTATCTTCATGAAACTAAGCCAAAACATGCAAAAAAACACGGCCTCAAAACATGGCATTCTTTTAGGCACAAGAGAGCATTTCAAAGGAAGTATGAGAGGCATGTTAGGGGCTACAATTCCAACCAAAAACAGAGATCAAACATGACCTAAAACAGCCCAAAAAGTCTTGAAATGAAGCCAAATGCGAACATGCACACATGCTATGCTATGAGCCCAAAACAAAGGCAAACAAAGGACCAAAGGGAGAGGGGTGTCTCTCCCCTAAATGAGGCTCGAAAATATCATCCTCACCACTGAAAACCCTTGGTTTTCGGTGGTGGCAACAAAGAACACCAAAACAAAAAGGCCTAAGAAAAAGGCACCAAAGATGGCCAAACAAGGCACACAGTGATGAGGCTTAACACAAACCATAAAATGACCTTAATGAAGGTTCAAGAACAAGTAAAAACAAGACTATTTTATCTTAAACACAAACTCAAAATCACAAAGTAAAGAGGGTAGAAATAGGTTGCAAGAATGGGAAACTAAAGTAAAAAGCTCACCCTTGAAGATCCAATGAAGAACAAGTGGTCCAGCCCTCTCCTAGTGATCAAAATCAATCCAAGATCACACAAAACAAACCTCCAAGCCTCCCAATCTCGGAGCTAGGTGTAATAGTGTGTGTAATGGTGCAAAGTGAGGTAAAACACACTATTTGGGGCCTAAAACACACACACAAGAGGAGAGAGAGGAAATATAGATATATATGGATGTATATCAAAGAATGTATGTATAATCTCTGGTTTTGACCTAAAATTGCTAACCTCCAACCAAGGAGATGAATACAAGCTTAAATAGGCAACAAAAGGGCTCTAAGCAATGACTAAGTAAAGCAAAGGGGTCAAGGGTTCCTAGCTTCTAAGGAAGCCAAGAGTTGGCCAAGCTTCTCCAAGCTTGGCCAAGAAAATCACCCTTCTAGAAGCTTTAAGGGTGCAAAGGTGCAAAGGGTGCAATGCTATGCACGGGAGTGGTGATGGTGTAATCCGGTGGCACGGTGGCATGCACCATCCTCGAAGGAATTCGAAGGGTCACTTGGCGGCCAAAAGTCAAGCACAAAAATGTGCCGGCCAGGCATCATCTGATGCCGATCGGCCAAGGATTTGAATAAAATAGTGCCGATGGCTACAAGGGAGAGCTGGTGGAGGTATGAGGCCGGTGGGTTCTAGGGATGGCTAACAAGCCTTCCCTACCCTTAAATGCAAACACACACAAGTCTTGGTAGAAAACCAAGCCTGAGAACAAACGGTTAAGAGATCACGAGGCACGGCCTTGATCGGGACCTCAGGAACTCAAAACGAACACAAACATGGATAATCACCGGGTGTTCAGCGGTGATGTCCAAGTCTCGAGGCGGTCAAAAAATGGGGTGTCTCTGATTGCCCCTCTTTGGTGAACTTCGGAAGTCATAACAATGGCGGAGTGAATGTCAAAAGCAGGAGCGACCCATCTTTGACAAGGCGAAGACTTGGACACGCATACAAAACAAACAAGATATGCGCCAGGGCGAGGGCAAAATGCCCGAAAAATGCAAGAAGCCTAGCATAACTTTATGAAAATGCAAAGAAAGGCGTAATGAAGCACACATCACGAGTTATAAGCTAACAGCAACGATCTACACTACAATGTAGAAAGGATGTAAGAGAATTACGCCAATTCTCAATACGTCTCAACTCGAGATACAATACATGCGGTTCGTCGGTTTCACCGACCTCAAATGGTAGTACATACAATATCGTGCCTGAAAAGAAAACAAACTTAACAGGTATGACACTGTTAGCAATATTCATGACAATGCAATCGAAAGTGCGTGACAACGCATTCAGTGTGTATAGAGAATTTGTAATTGAACACATGTCAGTAAAGCAAAGCACGCATACAATGCAATGTGTATAAAAGGTAATTGAACACATGTAAGTAAAGCAAAGCACGCATACAATGCAATGTGTATAAAAGAGGTAATTGAACACATGTAAGTAAAGCAAAGCACGCATACAATGCAATGTGTATAAAAGAGGTAATTGAACACATATCAGTAAAGCAAAGCACGCATACAATGCAATGTGTATAGAGGAATTTGAACACATATCGATGAAAGCATATAGCATACAATGCAATGTGTATAGAAAATTGAACACATATCGAAAAGCATATGCGCATACAATGCAATGTGTATAGAAGAAATTGAACACATGTCAAAAGCATAGCGCATACAATGCAATGTGTATAGAGGAAATTGAACACATGTCGGTTAAAGCATATACGCATACAATGCAATGTGTATAGAGAAATTGAACACATATCGGTAAAGCATATGCGCATACAATGCAATGTGTATAGAAAATTGAACACATATCGGTAAAGCATAGCATACAATGCAATGTGTATAGAAGAAATTGAACACATATCGATTAAAGCATATGCATATACAATGCAATGTGTATAGAGGAAATTGAACACATGTCAGTAAAGCATAGCACGCATACAATGCAATGTGTATAGAGGAAATTGAACACATATCAGTAAAGCATAGCACGCATACAATGCAATGTGTATAGAAGAAATTGAAATTGAACATAGTAAAACATGGTGTTGAAATGCGACGTACTGCAACACAGCATAATTGAAACAATTTCTTTTGAAATTTACGAAACGTAAAAGGATACGGGAAGGGACATCCTTCGCGCGTTCTGAGCATCGCTCACCGAAGTTGTAGTACGAGGCCAACTCGAAATCCTGCTTGTATTCTGAGGGTGCCAGTTCTTGGACTGCCCTGAGCGATGAAGATACCCAATCACATGACTATCTCGAACAAGGGCGTAAAAGGTGCAATGGCCGAAAAGAGGAGGTTACCAATGTCAAACTCAGCACCCCGCTACCCTATTATGTTCTTGCTTTACTTCCCTTTTTACTAGGAGTTTAAGCACATTACCTTTGCCTCGGAGTTTATTTCTCGAAATCGTGTGTTTTTGCAAAACATATGATGGAGATGAAACAACTATATGTCCAAAAGGTATTGCATTTGCATGTTCTATGCATCGCATCGTAATAATCGGTAGTAAACCAACTACAACTCGATAAGCAAAACAAAGACTCGACGGACTAGCCAAGTGCAAGTACAACCACGATAGACAAAGCGAGACTTAAAAGAGTGACATACAACTCGATGGCGAATATACAACAACTCGATAAACAAATCTGGCGACTCAGCGAGGAATCAATCACCGAAGAGTGTTGGGAGGGGTGGAATTCCCAAATATTCAGCATGGAAAGCTTAGAAATCATAGAAGGAAGACCATCGGCTGGACACAAAGGTCGTTGGCCGAAGATAATTGTCATCGGCATAATACTTGGTCGGCCGGCACAAAATTGTGGGTCGGCACTTTTCTTGTCGGTCGGTGTGGTATGCGCACCGGAGAATGTTGACATGTGTCCTCCACTCAACCTTATCTTCTACAAAAGATCTTAGCCTCGTGGTCTTCTTCATTTCCACACTGATTGACTCCAAATGGAGGAATTTCTTGCTCAAAATTCGCAACTTGGATTAACAACTTGGGCGGCTCGGCAAAGTGAGTTTAGAGCTTCGGCATGAACGCACTATTCACTTTGCGCCGCACCGCTGCATTTTCCGTTCCTCCATGCAGCGGCAAGGTTACGGAACGATAGCATGTCTTTAGTTTTAGCGGGCAAGTGTGTCCCACTTTCGAAGATTTCCAAGCTCTAATGGAATCTGGGCATAGCGAGAAGTGCCCCAATTTCGTTTTGGCCATACTCAAGCCTTAGGACAAATGTGTGGGCTCTCCATACCCGATGCTCGTTCTCGATTTGTGACGGGACACTAGATGTTCGATGCGGTTTGTCGTTTTTACGAGGCGGTGATCGTGGCGACCATCAGCAAGGCTTTTCGGTGCGCCCTCTGTCTATGCATCTTTGTCTCATTTTACATTCATCTCCGGTTACGGAGGACCTAGTGTCCGGTGATTGAGATTGCCCAAGGCTTGAAGGAGGCAAAAAGCGCATTGCCATGGTTACATTTGAGACATTCTTTGGGCTTAGACGCCTTTTACCGTCGAGAGACAACCAGATTAGCGGGGAGTCCACTATTACTGCAGGTAATGTTTCCCACCCAATCTCACATTTATGTTTGCTCACATCACTTGGCCCTCAAGCTCGGTTTTTCTCACAAAACCTCTTTCTCACTTTTTCTCTCACCGTACATCTCTCTATTCTTTAATCTCTCGTTTTTTTTTTTTTTTTTTATCCCTCCCCAGGTATGGTTGATGGATAAGCTGCAAGTTGTGGACTCTTGCCCAGCATATTCAGCGCGCGGCTATTTCTTCAGGCAACGCCTGGTTGACGCCCCTGATGAGGGTTGGTGGTTTGAGTGGATGTGTAGTTTGTCTGCAGATCGCATTGCTTGGCGGTGCCCATGGCTCAATCTCCCAATGATGAGTTATAGTATGACCCGTCGGTAGGGATCAATTGATTGGCTTGACTCCTTTGTGTTTTCTACTTCCCATTCAGTATCTGCGCCGGTTTGGTCATGATCGGAACTGTCCATGGAAGGATAGAAATGCCTACATTTCGGTTAGGCGCCTGGTGGCGGTATGCTCTGACATGGAGGGCGAAGAACTCTGGCCCCGCTCCTACTTTCGGTTGCACTTTGTCGATGAGTGCTTGGATTGGCTTAATGAAGAGCCGCAGGAAGGGCCCACTTTGGCGTCGAAGGCTTGACCCGGCTCACGGGAGGCGCGAGGACATTGACTTAACCATGCCGGTTATTGCTTTATTAGTACTTTCAAATTTTCTTTATGGATGTAATAAAAAGAAACTTCAAGCTGTATGCAAGAGCAAAAGAACTCTGTTTGAAATCAATGAAATTGAAGGTTGTAGTCTTGAAAAATTTCCGTTTTTAGTGCGGAAATGGTCTTAGTTGTAAAAGATTTATTTGAACAAAGTCATCTTTATTAAAACTTCTCAAAACCATTTTCGATATGGATCGGAACTGGACACGCCTGAGATCTGTCACTGAGATGCACAACCTCGGATTCCTGCAATTGGAAAATTGCCCCTAGTTTGGATAGTCTTGCGGTATGCATGCAACGGAAAGTTGCCCCTAGTCTGAATAACCTTTGCAGGAGATCGCGATGAATCTTGATGGACCTGAGATGACCAAGATGATCAAATAGACAAAGTGATCGGGAAAATGTTTATGGTGAACTTGATGAAGCGCCTCGTATCCCAAGGATGGGAATCAAGCCTTCGTAGTTCGGGCTTGGGTTCACTCAGTATTTTCACTCTCCTTTTGCGCTCTAACTTTTGCCAAGGCCGCCCTTTGCGGGTTTTCAACCTTGAGCTCGGTTTTATATTTTCTAATTTTTTGTGCTCTGAATTTTGCCTAGGTAAGCCCTTAGGGTTTTCGGCCTAGCGAGCCTCTCGAGGTGATATTTCTTGACTTGTCCATGTTGATCGGTTGGGAGAACTCTAGGCCATCTAGGTCCATCGAACCACAGCTCCACGACGAGATAGACTTGATGATATAAGGACCCGTCAATTAGGTGCGAACTTGCCCCTTGGAGTGCGTGGATGGGAGCTCGATTGTCTTTGAGCACCAAATCTCCTTCCTTCAAATTCTGGACTTAACCTTCTTGTTGAAAGCCAGGCGATTCTGCGTTGATAACCTTGGACATGATGCAGTGCTTTGACCTTCTTTCATCAAAGAGCATGAGTTCCTCGAACCTACTCTGCGCCAATCTGCCTCGGCTATCGACACTCGGCCGGCACTTCGCAATGATGGAACCTCAATCTCAATCGGTAGAAACGGCTTCCATCCCATAGACCGGCGAATAAGGAGTTGCTCGGTTGAAGTTCTAATTGAAGTCCGGTAGCCCACAGGCGAATGGCAACTTATGCGGCGATCCGATAGGTTTCTACCATCTTCTGCGATATGTGTTTGATGTTCTTGTTGGCGGCCTCAAGCCCGTTGATGCGGCGATATGTGGATGACTTATGAAAAGCCACATTATACTTCTCCGACAAATCAATCACTTCTTTCTTGAAGTGAGAACCATTGTCGAAATGATCTCATTCGGGACTCCATAACGGCGAATAATGTTGTTTACGATAAACTTTGCGACTTGCGAAGCCTTCAACCTGGCGTAAGATTGGGCCTCGACCCACTTTGTGAAATAGTCTATTGCTACCAAGATATACTCATGCCCATTCGACCCCTTGAGAATGCGGACTCCGTCACATCGATTCCCCAGACTGAGAATGGCCATGGTGATGTCATGTTATATAACTTTGATGGCGGGATGTTCATACGGTTCGCGTGAATCTGGCATTTGTGGCATCGCCGAACAAAACCGATACAATCTTCCTCCATGGTAGACCCGATTAATAGCCTTATGCGAGAATTTTTCGTGCGGCATCACTCCGTTCATATGTGCCCCACATTCTCCTCCATGGATGGCCTCCATCGGTAACCGATTCTTGACTTCCACACGGCTTGTGCATTCCCGGATGACCTCTCTTGTACAATTTTCCCCATGAGATGATAAAGCGACCATTCTTCTAATTGCCCTTTTATCTTTGGCATTTGCCCTAGTGGATATGTCTCCTTTTCCAAGAAGTTCCATATGTCGTAATACCAAGGGTTGTCGTCACACTTCATCTATGGCGAAGATTGACTCATATCTTTGGCGCAAACTTTTGATCAATGATTCTTGGCATCCGGACTCTGACGGGATGTCTATCATGGAAGATAGAGTTGCTAGTGAATCTGCGAACTGTTGTTCTCTCTTACTAGGTGAGTGAAACTTAGCTTTTCAAGCAGGAATTAACAAATCCGAGTGCGGTGGTATATTATCATCTTTTCCTCCTTCACTTTCCAATCTCCTTTTGCTTGAGACACAACTAGGTTCGAGTCTCCAATGACATCAACCGCCTTGCCCTAGTTCTAGGGCGGCTTCTAAACCGGCAATACCGCCTCGTACTCTGCCTCGTTGTTGAGACTTTGAGCCGGAGCTTGAATGCTAAGGGATCACGAAGTCGTCGGCGCTATCAGACACTCTATCCGTGCAGTATTGATTTGGCCTTCCGTCAAAGTACATAAATCGAGTTTCATCTTCGGCGTCTTGAGAATAGCTTCATCTGGGAATAGGTACTCAACCGCTTCATCCTTGACCGGGTGGTCGTGTGAACTCTGCCACCGCTCTCCCTTTTTCTGAGACTTGGCGTCACATACTTGAGGTCAAATTAGAGCAACAACCAACGAGCTAGCCTACACATGGCGGTGGTTTCTCGAAAAAGATATTTGATGGGGTCAAGTCGTGAAACCAACATTACAGTGAGCTAACGGTAGTGCCGCGACTTCCTAGTAGCCCATACCAAGGCTAGACAAGCCTTCTCCGGTAGTGTGGCGGGTCTCGTAATCCGGCATCTTTTGCTCGAGATAGTAAGCGGCCCTTTCAACTCTGTTTTCCGACTCTTCTTGGCGAGCATCTGACCCATTGTGGTTTCGATTCTTGGCAGTCTGATATCAGCGGTTTTCACGGCTTTGGTGGTGACAACAGGCGGATTTTGTAGATACTCTTTAATCTGTTCAAATGCGACTTGGCATCGGCGTCCCATTGGAACCGTTCCTTTCTTCAAGAGACCAAAAAGTGGTTCCTGAGTTAAGGTTAGTTTTGAGATAAACCGCCTTATGAATTGCACTTTACCCGAAAGCCTCGCACCTCCTTTTAGGTCATTGGTGGTGGCATTTCTAAGATGGCCTTGATTTTAGAAGGGTCAACTTGATGCCCCTTTGTGTAATCAAAAATCGGCATTTTTCATTGTAACACCAAGCGTACACTTTTGAGGATTCAGCAGCGGTAAAATTCTCGATCCTTTGGAAAAACTTTTGCAAAGGCGGTGTAGTGGCCCTCTCTTTCTTTGGACTTGACAATCATGTAGTCCACATACACCTCGACCTCTTTATGGATCATGTCATGTAATATTGTAGTTGCGGACCCGTTGATCGTAGCCCAGCGTTCTTTAGCCCAAATGGCATTACTCTGTAGCAATAAGTACCCAGGGGTGTAAAGCGATCTTCTCCGGTCTTGGTGCCATTACTATCGATTATAGCCGAAAAGCCATCCATGAGCGAAAGCAAAGCATGTCATTGTGAAATCTACGGCTCGTCGATATCACGGCAAGGAAAGTCATCCTTGATGGCTCTGTTCAAATCCACGAAATCACACATACCGGATTACGCCATCTTTTTTAGCCTTTGGAACAATGTTGGCCAACCAAGTCGGATATTACGATACCAGCAGGAAGCTGCGTCAATCTGTAGTGACCTCTTCTTTGATCTTAATGGCCCAATCGGGCGGATCCTTCGAGTTTACGTTTGTGGTCGAGCCTCGGGGTCAAGAGGATCGATCTTTGTACAATCTCGGGATCGATTCGGGCATGTCTTCGTAGGACCCGCGAAAACATCTTTGAAATCTTTTAATAAGCGACTAAGCGCTCGCGTTCCTCCGAAGACAACGTGGACCCGTCTGGACGGTAGCGGGTCCTTCTCGATCAAAGCGTTCCACGATGGTGATTTCATCCATTAAGGGTTTAACAAACCTCTCTTGCTCTTGTTCAATTAGTCGTTGCAAAACCGGAGGAATTTCGTCCTCGTCGTTTTCATCAAAATTTTGAAAGTCTGATTTAAGCAATAAACCAAAAGCCGCGAAAAGTACTAAAACCACAGTTACCTCATTCTCATTAGATACTTCCAAACCGTCCGACTCTTACTGTTACATGAGACTCAAAGAAAGAAAAAAACGACACAGGCGATCTTGTGGCATCGGGTTATCATCCCGAGAATCTGGGACTCGGACTTCGGGCAATTTGGAACTGATTCCGACTCACAAGACTTCGGTGGAATCGATTAGGCTCACTACTGACCGGTCTTTGCTTGATAAAAATCCCTCCTCGTCTTGCCCGGATGAGGGAGGTGCGATGGATGCATCAAAATAGCATTTGGTTGGCCCACAGTAGTTTCATCTCTAATCATGGACAGGAGTCATCCCCAAGCACAAGCCCAGTCGATCAAAGGATCTGAAAGTAGGCAGGCGATGCTACCCCCATTTCAAACTACGTGTCCATGAGACTCCAATTCCTTGCTATGTCGGCCTCAAGCTATAGATGCATGCGCTCTTGACAACATCATCCCCAGATAAGCGCAAGTCGAAGAAAATCTCAAATCCGGCATGCGTTTCTTCTCTTTATTGACCATGGCTCAGGAAAACCACGAATGAAATCTTCCCCTCCCGGAAACGTCCGTTCAAGGTACCAGATGGGCGGTGCATCAATTGAAAGGTTTCCCCATTTGTTTTGCTTTGGCTCTTCCGCCATCTCCTTTCCTCTTCTTACCCAATCTTCCTTGGTGGGCATGTAACCCAAGCGAAGGTGTGAGGTTGTGTGGCACCGGCCAGCGTTGCGATGCCCTTACGGCCACTCTTCCTAATCCCATCGAGGATGTATTGGAGTTTGTTCATGAGGTACCTTTGGCAGGCACTAACATATATCCCGTTAGTGGCCATGGCGTTACTACAACTGAGCCTCAGCCAAGGTAAAACCTGATATGAACACGTCTTCCAGGCCATGTTCTATCTCCAGAACAGGCGTGGGTACTTCCGGCGGTGGATGAATCGATGAATTCCCGAAGACGATGGTTACTGCCTTCCCATAGGGGTATTTCACCATTTGGTGCAAAGTAGATAATCTTGCCTTCACGATCGACCACGGCCGTCCCAACAACAAATTGAAAGTTGCAGGTACTTCCAAGACATGAAAATCTATTTCCTGTTGTCCCGGCCCAACCTTGGTATGGATTTTAACGGTTCCCATCACCTCTCGGCTTGTGTTGTCATATGCCCTAATTACCTGGGCTGTTGGTATAAAGTCCGCGACTTTCTATCCAATCGCGTGGCCGTCCTTCTTAGGGCGGAACATTGATGGCGGACCTGTATCAACAAGGACTACGGTATCCATTTGTTCCTACACTCTCACGGAGATGTAGAGAGGCTTGTTGTGATTTGTGCCCTCAGGCGGTAATTCCTTATCAGCGAATGTCAACATCGGGGTAGCTCCTCCCGGAAAGACTAGCCCTACTAGCTGTTCTGGTGTTGTTTCTATTGAAAGCTTTGCCTTATCCATGGCTGATAAAACAGCCTCCCTATGCACCCGAGAAGCCATAAGTAGTCCCCAAATAGAGATATCTGCTTGTATCTTTTTCAACTGTTTGAGTACGGCTTCCTCTTCGAGCTGCTTTTCCTTTTGTCTCTCTGCCTCCCTATCCTTTCCGGACGTCTCTGGTTGATCCAGGTGCGGAGGCTTGAAATACCGCCCACTCCTAGTCATATGGTCGATTTCCCCAGTGCCGAATGCCGTCGGGTTGATCATTTCTGACCTTAAATGCGTATGGGCAAGACAAAGGTCCTCATCTTCCCACCACATCCCATCAGCAGCTGACAAACATCTGTCGGGCTCTGGCATGGACGTTCTCGTACTCACGGCACTTTCCATTCTCGTACTTGTAGCATTATCCGTCTCTGCGCACACAGCGGTTTCAGCCCCCACATGGGCCTTTGCCTTCCTGGCTCTCTCAGATTCCTCAAACCTTTCCTGTTACATTGTGTCAATATATCCATTGTTCAACAATTCACTGTGGTCAAGATGCTCCAATCCGGCGAAATTCTTCGTCTTGGCGCTCTCGACAATACACTCTGTTTTTCAACCTTTCCATTTATTCTTGATGTTCTTGCCCTATTTGGGCTCCTACATTGAAACTCTTCTATCACATCTGGGTGATCGTCCAACCACCAATGGCCTCTTTGTTTCCCCATAATCGAACGAGTTGACGGCCAGAGTCCTCTGGAACTTGGTTGTAGTAAAACCGAAGGCTGGCGAAGACCTCTCCCACGGTTGTTACACTATCCATTTCCTGTCCTAGGCTATCTCCCTGGATTACATACAGTTCTCCCCTGGGTGGAAGCTTCTGACCGACACATCTGGCCTATCGGTAAAATGTAGTCACTCGGACTATCGTTTTCTCAATGCAAAATTTGTAAACTCCATGAGACCTTGGTTCGACAACTCGTTTTCCTTTCGGGATCTCCTCTCCTTTGTTTTGGCGGTCACCACCTTGGCTTAGGTTGGGTGATGGAGGTGCCTATCATGCACAAGTTGGTGCGATCGGGAAGACACACCTCTGGTTTGGGCGAGATGGGTAGGTGTGATGTAAATGCTAGGGTCGTAAGACCACGCCCAGTGTGGATGAAGTTGAGTCTTTTGGGCGGTGGAGCTTGGTTATATGTAGGGAGGATTTGTAATGCGTTGGGTCTCTCGGGAGGCAAAATCACCCCATTATCAATGAGATCACTGGATTTCATGGCGTGGCAAATAACACGGTGGGGTGTCATGGCCGTCTTTGTTGGTGGAGCATACGCCGATGCTTGGCGGGGTTATGGTTAGGGGAAGTTTTACGGTAGGGCAGCGGCTCCGAGGCCTCAGTGCCCTTTCTTGATTAATACCCTAGAGCTTTGGATAGGGGCATATAAAGCGGGCGAAAGTTCTGGAATTTTTGGGTGGGTATTTGGTTGTTTGTGGGTTGCTTAGGACGCCTTGGGAGAATAAGCGGCTGCCGCATTTCTTTGTGGGGGTTTGTGGTGACCATGCTCGCCGGAGGTTACAGTAGCGGATGTGCCACTCGGGCTGTATTAGTGTTGCGGTTGAAGGTCCTTGGGGTTGATCCGATCTTGGTCAAGCAGACCTGTTTCAACGCATCCTCTATTTGCATCCCCATATCATGCGGTCTGCGAAAGTGGGGAAGGAACTACAATCATCTTCTTCGTGCTTATTTGGTGGAGATTGCGCACAATCATCCGTATTTGGTCTCTGTCTGTTGGCCTTAAGGTCATCATCGATGCCTTCGCCCTCCAAGGGTTACAAAATCGGAGAAACTCTCTTTAGGATCTTATGCGGTTGTCTCGAGATCACGGGTAGTGATCTCAATCGTGTGTTGTATGAATCTTTGCGCAATGAAGGCCTCGGCCATTTCGTCCCAATTTTTCTTCACGTCATCATCTAGCTTAGCATACCATCAGCGCTACACCCGGCGAGTTCGACCAACGAGACAACCACGGAGCCTCTTGAGGTCCTCGGATCCATCGAGCCGTCGATATGAGGCATTTTGAACCCGATCTGGCAGCGTCACGGCTGCGTCTGTGTATCCATCTTCAATGTCAAGGATGGTCTTGGCTCCCTGGGATCTCTTGAACAGCTTCTCAAGCTTGCTCAACTTTAATGCGGTGGGATCAGTCTCGAACTCAAAGGGAGAGTCAGGTAAATTGGTGGGTGTCTTTGATTCTTTGGGGTTGGGTTTGGGGTGGGCTGGAGGAGGTGGTCTGTGGGAAGTTACATGTCGGCTGAGTATTGGTTGTTTCCCGGCATTAGGAACTCCTGGCGGGGGAGGAATTTGATGTAAGCGGATGCTCCGTTCTTTGCTCAATCGGCAATTGTCTCTGCCTGTTCTCTTACAACTGTGGCCTGTTGCCTGGCGAAGTCTGCCTGACGGACGGCATCCTGTTGCATCGCTTTCATGCTTTCTTGAAGGTGGCGCACCATCTCCTCCAAACTAGCCATATTATCCTGTTCTAGTTGAATTACTGGTATATTTTCCCTCTCTGTTGGTGACACAGAATCCGGATCCCTACTGAACACAGGTGGGGTAGACAAGGCTCTCTGAACCGTCTGTTGTACTGATGCTTTCTGCCTTACTGACCTCCGTTTAGCAACTGGGGGTAGCGAGTAGTACACTGGTTGTCCGTCTATCAGATCCTCAGATCGAAGAATTCGTGACCTCGACCCGAGGTGCTTGGGAATATCTATCGGATCGGTGGCAATTGTGCTCAACTACCTAATAAAAGATAAATAAAGCGTATAAATAAGCGGACAATCGGACGACATAGCGGTATAAAGTAAATAAACACACAACACGGTCGGGCATTTTAAAGTAAGCGGTTGAATCTTTGGATGCCTTTGTTTCTCAAACAACGATCAGCGATTCATGAACCATTGCCCTAGGCACGAATCGATATCCACGGACAAGCGATTCCCAAAACAACGATCTTTGATGCCCTCGGGCACGATACTTAAACTTGCAAAGCCCGATCTGTATGTTCCTGTGAGTTACACTCTAAAGCACATAGCAAGTAAATGAGAACCAAAAACACCCCTATGTTGGGGTAGGGTTTCCCTGTCCTATTTAGTCGAGGAGCTAGGGTTTGATGCATATTGCGGTTTCAAACAACCTATGATCGGGTAAGCAACTTTGTCCTAGTTTGGAATGGTCACTATGGATCGAATATGCACTAGGTCGAATGGTCAAAAAGGGTGCCGGTAAAACCGGGGTTTGTGTTCCATCTTGGCGAGAGCCATAGCCGGTCGACCTTATGGTCATGCCTTGACAAGACAAGCCTCCGTGAACCGCTTCGAGAATAGCGAGATGGCCAACACGGTGTCCTAAGCGCACCAATGCACATGCAATGCAAAGAGACACATAAATGAAATCAAAAGCAGGATATCACGAGTTAGTCAAGCTCTCTAAAATCCCCGGTAGTCGCGCGAAGCGTAAAGCGCGTGGGCTTCACTCTGATTCGGACTCGATTTGTGTCCGCAGTTCTAAATCTGAACCAAAGAGTCCAACTCGGCAAATCGTTTTGAAAAAGCGATTTTGAAATAGTGCCAAACATGGTGCTTTGCGGATTCTGAGTCGCCACCTAAATATTTTATTTTTGGGAAATTTAGGAAACCACGACTCGGTCTTAGAAGAATACATGTAAAATCATCACCAAAGTGGTCTTGGCTCGGGAGCTTGGAGTGCGATCGGGAAGGTCGACTATGAGCACCCCTTCGCCGGTCGAAGACGGCCTCTACTAACCATGATATCCGTTTTGAAAACTTTATGCGTTCTTATCCGGTTATTAGCCTAAATTACTATGTTATCTTGCGACAAACAAGTATAGACTAGATCGCCTAATTTGGAAATAAACATTGCATATCCGTTTTGTCTCGAAAAAGCGTGTTAGGTTTTGCTACTGCAAGTAGGCTAAAATCACAGTTCAATGAGTTGTTCCAACTCGGGCAATCAACCTTCACCCTGAGCATTCAAGCGGTTTATCATGTAAGCACTTAGCGCATGGTAAGCATGCTATCATGGCAACATTCACACACATGCGATATGCTAAAGCATAAAAAGCTCACCTAGTACTCCAAGCCAAAAGCGAAGCTTATTAGAAATCCATGCATGGACCTAAGCATCTTGAAATGTCTAATGCAACACATGCAAAGATGTAATCTAAGGGCTCGGCTATCTAGACATGGCATGTGAAATGCTACAACTAACACGTATTCAATTTGGAATTGAAAGTCGATGCGATTTGTATGATGTCTTAGAGCGATGCATGTCAACAAATACATGGATGCTGCGCATGCATAGCATAAGGTATGCTAAAATAAATATGCCCTAATCTACCATTATAAGCAGGTAAATAAAAGGGAGAAAGAAATGGGGGTTGGAAGACATACATGCCACTCACCCACACTTATTACATTTTCGCCCTCGCTCGGGGACCGAATAAATAAATAATACAGACCGAAGAATAAATGAATAAATAAATTATTACAAATTTCTATGTACTGAAATTAAAGCATCTAAGTGAAATGAAATGGGGCCTCGGCCTGCCTTGAGATCTTGTGAATGATGTATGCTGATGCCACGCCTTGCAAAAGCCGCACCTTGGCACTCTTGTCTCTGTTTTCTTGCTCTACCTCTCCAAAAATTCTCAAAACTTGAATACCTTCCCGGAGGCTGGAATGATCCACCGGTGGGCGGTGTAGTCATCGGCTTCTTCCGATGTACCGCTGCACTTAGTAACTATCGGCACAAATCTGATTGCGGTCGGCGATATTTTATGCCGGTCGGCATAAAGTTCTGCACAGACGGATATGGCGGCGACAGAACTGACAATGCATAGGCATGGTTTTTGGGCAAATGTGAGCATGTCCAACATCTCCTATCATGTTTAGGGACTCAAGGGGTGTGGCTCTTGGTTCTAGGGCTATCAATTGTGCATTTGATGCATGATAGCCTAAGGAACCAAGATTGCTCATTAATGTAAATATGCATGCAACACAACAAATGAATACTAAGTCCCTATCAAGTGGAGATCAAGGGCCTTAGAGACTTGAGGATAGAGACAAGTTTCACCACTCAAGTGTGAACTCCTCTCAATCTTCATGTTTGGTTTGACAACCCCAAACCAAACCATGGAATGCAACTCATGCAATATGGCTCAAATGCAATGCAACCTATCATGTTAGGCATGCAAAGAGCTAAGTATGCAAGGTACAAAATGTCATGCAACATGGCCTAATTAATGCACAGAACTAGCATGTCTACTAGGTTTCATCAATTAAACATGCAACAACCATGATATGAGCATGCAAAGATGGACTAAGCTCAGCGAGGCAGCCCTCAAGACTCCCTAAAAGCAGTAGCAAAACAAGCCTAAAATAGTGACCAATGAGCATGCCAATATCACGAACCAAATAAGGCCAAGTTTAAGGCACCAAAAGGAGCACACCTTGCTACCCTTAACAAGACCAAGCATGGTATATATCAAGCAAGCAAGAACAGATTTCTAGCATGCAAAATGAGCCCAAATCCCCCCTATGGCATCCCCAAAATGCACTAAACATGTAAGCATGCAAAGGCCTACTCTAAAGCATACAAGAGCACACCTTTAAGACATGAACTAAGCCACATATGCCAACATACAAACATGACTAATGGACTGAAATAGGGGCTAATATGATGCCAAATCATGAGATAAAGACAAGTTAAGCATGCTAGCACCCCATACAAGTAAGGCCTACAAGCCGATATGCAAGACAACCACTTCAAGCATACCAAACATGACAAAATCGGTGGCTCACTGCCCTCTAACATGGCAAAACAATGCTAGTATCTTCATGAAACTAAGCCAAAACATGCAAAAACAAGGCCTCAAAACATGGCATTCTTTTAGGCACAAGAGAGCATTTCAAAGCAAGAATGTGAGGCATGTTAGGGGCTACAATTCCAACCAAAAGCAGAGATCAAACATGACCTAAAACAGCCCAAAAAGTCTTGAAATGAAGCCAAATCGAACATGCACACATGCTATGCTATGAGCCCAAAACAAAAGGCAAACAAAGGACCAAAGGGAGAGGGTGTCTCTCCCTAAATGAGGCTCGAAAATATCATCCTCACCACTGAAAACCCCATTGGTTTTCGGTGGTGAAAACAAAACACCAAAACAAAAGGCCTAAGAAAAAGGCACCAAAGATGGCCAAACAAGGCTCAAAGTGATGAGGCTTAACTCAAACCATAAAATGACCTTAATGAAGGTTCAAGAACAAGTAAAAACAAGACTTTTTATCTTAAACACAAACTCAAAATCACAAAGTAAAGAGGGTAGAAATAGGTTGCAAGAATGGGAAACTAAAGTAAAAAGCTCACCCTTGAAGATCCAATGAAGAACAAGTGGTCAGCCCTCTCCTAGTGATCAAAATCAATCCAAGATCACACAAAACAAACCTCCAAGCCTCCCAATCTAAGAGCTAGGTGTAATAGTGTGTGTAATGGTGCAAAAGTGAGGTAAAACACACTATTTGGGGCCTAAAACACACACACAAGAGAGAGAGAGGAAATATAGATATATATGGATGTATATCGAGAGAATGTATGTATAATCTACGGTTTTTGACCTAAAATTGCTAACCTCCAACCAAGGAGATGAATACAAGCTTAAATAGGCAACAAAAGGGCTCTAAGCAATGACTAAGTAAGAGCAAAGGGGTCAAGGGTTCCTAGCTTCTAAGGAAGCCAAGGCAGTGGCCAAGCTTCTCCAAGCTTGGCCAGAAAATCACCCTTCTAGAAGCTTTAAGGGTGCAAAGGTGCAAAGGGTGCAATGCTATGCAGGGGTGGTGATGGTGTAATCCGGTGGCACGGTGGCATGCACCATCCTCGGAAGGTTCAGAAGGGTCACCGGCCGGCCAAAACAGTCACCGGCACAAAAATGTGCCGACCGGCATCATACACTCTCGATCGGCCAAGGATTTGAATAAAATAGTGCCGATGGCTACAAGGGAGAGCCGGTGGAGGTATGAGGCAGCCGGTGGGTTCTAGGGATGGCTAACAAGCCTTCCCCTACCCTTAAATGCAAACACACACAAGTCTTGGTGGAAAACCAAGCACAGAACAAACCGGTTAAGAGATCCTGAGGCACGGCGCGTAGTCGGGACCTCCGGGAACTCAAAACGAACACAAACATGGATAATCACCGGGTGTTCAAGCGGTGATGTCCAAGTCTCGAGGACGGTCAAAAAAATGGGGTGTCTACAATTAGTCACTCCAAAAGGCATTACTAGGAATTCATAGTGACCATACCTCGTCCGAAAAGCAGTCTTCTCAATATCCTCGGCTTTGACCTTCAACTGGTGGTAGCCCGACCTAAGGTCAATCTTGGAAAAGACTCTTGCTCCTTGTAGTTGATCTAGCAAATCATCAATCCTAGGCAACGGATACTTGTTCTTAATGGTTACCTTGTTAAGTTCTCTATAGTCAATACAAAGGCGGAGTGTACCGTCCTTTTTCTTAACAAACAAGACTGGTGCTCCCCATGGTGAAGTGCTCGGCCTAACAAAACCCTTATCCAACAATTCTTGCAGTTGCACTTTCAACTCCTTAAGTTCGGCTGGGGCCATTCTATAGGGTGTTTTGGAGATCGGCTGCGTTCCTGACACAATATCCACAGTAAACTCTATTTCTCTATCAACTAAGTGGCGAGCAATTCATTTGGAAAGAGCGTCGAATTCATTAACAAGCTGGGATGTCGGCTATATCAACATTTCCATTACGATCATTCGATATACTACACAAGTAGCCATGGCACCCTTTGGATTAGTTTATAGGCCTTAATGGGCCGAAATCAAGTAAGGAGGGCACTACCCTTTACCTCGGAAAATAACCTCGGCTCGATGCAGGGGTCTCAATGTGACACTCTTCAAAACACAATCTATAGATGCATGATTCATCACTAACCAATCCATTCCTAGTATGACATCAAAGTGAGTCATGTTTAACGGCATCAAATCAACTAATAATTCTACACCCTCAATCACAATAGCGCCCTATAGATAGATGTAACAATCGTAGTTCTCCCGGATGGGCGGATACATATAACACGAAATCAAGGGGTTCTTGTTCTCTATTTAACTTCTCGGCAAACCTAGCAGATACAAATGAATCGTAGAACCGAATCTATCGGTATGCATGCATCTTGAGAGCAGTTGGAAGTATACGATACTCTTGTCTCGATGCAGGTGTCTCTGGCACTAAGCGCAAAAACTCTGCCTGCCTCATCTGCGTCCTTCGATGTTGCTTCCTGTCGAGCCGAGGTGCTCCACTTCTCTTACCATCATCAATCTTTGACCGGACAATCTTTCACCACGGTGACCCATTTCCCCACATTCAAAACAAGCGCTGGCCAGCAGCAAACTCGAAATCGGCCTCCCTGGCACACATCGGCCTAGTATTACCTTCTGGTTCGAGTTGCTTGAAACGCTCACATTAAGCTTTCTTCTTGGTGTTAGCGGAACTCGGCGATTATCATAATTACATCTCTTTCTCTGATTCTCCCTGCATTACGATATCGGTTCAGATTAGCCTCGGCAAGAATAGCCTTGTCCAAAACTCTGCATAAGTCGGCATGTTGTGCATGTTGACTCTATCTGTCGGTCCGCATAATCCGCTTTCAAACTTCTGGCTTTCCTATACTCATCATGATCATATGTAGCGCCTCGCCAATTCGGTGGCTTCGATCGTGATACGCTCTTGTTTTGTTCCCTTGTATCAAAGTCTGGAACTCCGTGGTCTTGCGATCTCGCACACTAATGGGAAAGTGCTTGTTATAAAATAGCTCCAAAAATTTGGCCCAAGTTAAATCGATTTTCTTCTCGGGTCGATATCCACCATCTTGAGGCGTCATCGTCCAATGTGAATCTGACCAATGCCACCTTACGTACATCTGTCTTTGGGAAAGATCTCAAATAGCTTCTCCATTCCTAGAACCCATGCTTGGCTTTCATCGGCTCGATGCCTTGGAATCTCGGCGGGTTCATCTTCTTGAACTCCTTAATCAAAGTCGGGGTTCCCTCATACAAAATTTGGTTGTGGAGGTACTTGAGTCTTGGAGGTGGTGGGCGGAGCGCATATCGGCCATTAGTGCATTCGGCTGGGTAGTTGTATACTTGACATTTTGCTATCTCACTTGTCTTAACTCGAGTTAACCCTTCCACTAGTCTTTCTAATCGGTCCAGTCTATCCTCTGATCGATCTCGGCCAACTGGTGGTCTTCCTCTCCTCATAGTGCTATGAGTATGCAAAATGTGGCTTTAAAACAAAATGCACAACAAAGTATGTATGCTAGCAACAAGTAACCATGCCGGGATGATGCACACATTCGTCAAGTAGCAAGCAACATGATGCAATCCTAACATCTTTCTAAGGGAAATCCTATGCTCTTTAGGACTCAAGTGTGTGAACAACGTACTATGAGGAACTTGTGCTCTGATACCATTCTGTCACGACCCCATTCCGCCCCTAGTAGAATGGTGCCATGATGGCCAGTAATTCGAGATTACCCAAGGCCACTTGCAAGAAAACACACACAATTCCGAGTGAACATATGGGGCTTACTAGTGCGGAAGCAATAAACAAAATAAGGTAGTCCATAAGAAGCGATTGCTTGAGTTAAATGAAATAGCAGACATCTTATAGTAGCTTTAATACAAAATAATGAAGTACAAAAATTACATCTTGATCAAAAGGCTTCTCGGCCATCAAATACAAAATACAATGAAATAACCAAGAAGCATGATCTTCAAGATCTTTGCAAAACATGGATCCAAAACACATCGGCAAAATGCTCTGACAAAACACGTCGGCTAAGCACAACTAGGCGTCACCGCCGACCTGCTCATCACCTACATATATATATAGAGAGGGTGAGCTTGGATACTCAGTGAATGGCATAGATAATAAAGGGTTTTCATGAATGACATCCGAGGTCTTTTAACGAAATAGTACATGGAACAAATCAAGTGCATCTATCAAATCTTTCAAAGCTTCAAGGGATGTTTACTAACATGAATATAATACAAGAGATGACATCTCGGACAAACAAAGGCCACAGCGGTAAAACCGTCGGTGGCAAGGCAAGACAAGACAAAACAAAGAGATCTCAAATCGATGGTGTCGTTGCATTATAGTCCCCGAACACTAAGGACTTGTGCCACAAATGCTTAAAGTCTCATGCGTCACGGACTTCCAAACTTGTGCTACAAATGCTTATAGTCCCCTAACGCGTGCAATTTGGTGCCACAAATGCTTAAAGTCCCTTAGCGCGTCACGGACTACCGAGGATGTCATCAAAACAAGATATAATACTTCGCAAATAGGGATAATCATTCATGCTTACAAATACTTTCCAAACAAGGCAAAACAAGGTTTCATCAAAGCTTTATAACATATCTTTATTAAAATACCACTCACGTAGTTCTTCGGACGTCGGCGTCGAGGTGAATCAAGTCCTACAAACACACGGCAAGTCCATTGAATGCATTCTTAAACAAGCTTCTCATGCATACAGATGATCTCGGCATTCTTCTAAACTAAGTCAAGTCAAAACAAACATTGTTTCCCACCTCGGAGAAACATCTTTGGGCACCAATCAAGTCTTGGCGAGGTCCACACTTCTCGCCATGTGTGGTCGAGGGCCACCACAAGGAAATGAAGCCGGGAAAATCTGGGTTCCCCTCTACTCAAGAACATGAAGAACATGAATATGAAGACCATGAAGGAGATGAATGCAAGGATCACAACTTATGATTATAAGACTTGATTTCATGCTATGAGTTTAAAAACATGGACACAGGTGCCCATTCAAGAAGACCATGCAGAACAAACACAAAAACATGATTCTTGTTCCAAGCGTTAGGATCAAAATGAGGTTTTCCTCAAGAACACATGGAGGTCACGTTCTGTTTCGAAAAGCAACTTTAAATCAAAGTATGACATGCAAAAACAGATTCAATCATGCAATGCAGCTAGGTGATCATCAAGAACAACAAGAGGAGGTGAAGATTCTAACCTCAAATCACAAATCCAACGGATCAAACACCAAGGATCAAGCTTGCTATCTACCTTCTCTCTCTAGAACTCTTCCTAGAGCTTCTCTCTCCTCAAGAACACGATTGAAACACAAAATGAGACATTTCTAGACTTGCCAGCTGATATGACACTCAGCCCGGACACGTGGCAGCAGTTGATTGGTTCAACTCAAAAAGGTAATTGATTGAAAAGACAAGTCTCTGACAAAGCGTGTTCAAGAAGCTAGGTAGCAAGGGACTCCGGCGGGTAATGACATCGGCCAACAACAAGACTTCGGCAAACAAAAGACAATGACTTCGGCAAGTCAAGGAATGATGATCCCGGCTAGGAAGGTCAACACTCGACCTAGCTGTGCCACACCTCGGCCAAGATGTGCCACACCTCGGCCCATGTCATACCATTCCAGGTCAAGATCACTTCGGTACAAGGATAGCATCTCGGCCCAGATAATACACATCTCGGCCTTGGCGATACACCTCGGCCGGATGATAATCATCTCGGCCAATATGCCAAGGCGAAGGTGGAGGTCAAACAAAGGGACTCCACTAAATAGCTCTGAGCTTAGGATGACCTCGGCGGTACTCACTAGGAAATGACAAGGCATGCAAGCAACACCCGAATAAGACAAGACTAAATTTGCTAATGCAACACAACAAGTCAAGATCACATATGAATGTATGCAAGTATGTCATGAGTAAGGTGAGGGTCACTACAAGTGGTTTCTTTAATGAACTTCCATTTTTATTTTTATTCAACTTCTATTTTTATTCAATTTCTTTTTTTATTTAATTTCCAAATAGATCGTTAAGGTATAGTGGTTTCTTGAATGAACTTCGATTTTTATTTTTATGCAACTTCTATTTTTAATTTTATGCAACTTCCGTTTTATTCAATTGTCTTTTCTATTCAACTTACTTTTCTATTCAACATCCTTTTTATTTAATTGCCAAATAGATCGCTAAGGTATAATGGTTTCTTGAATGAACTTTCATTTTTATTTTATTGAATTTCCATTTTTATTTGTATTCAACTTCCATTCTTAATTTTATGCAACTTCCATTTTTATTCAATTTCCTTTTCTATTCAACTACATTTTTATTTAATTTCCAAATAGATTGTTAAGGTATTATGGTTTCTTCAATGAACTTCCATTTTTAATTTTATACAACTTTCATTTTATTCAATTACCTTTTCTATTCAACTTCCATTTTTGTTTTTATTCAATTTCATTTTTCTATTCAACGTCCATTTTTTATTTAATTTCCAAATAGATCGTTGAGTTATAGTGGTTTATTGAATAAACTTCCATATTAATTTTATGCAACTTTCATTTTATTTTTATTCAACTTCCATTTTATTTTTATTCATCTTCTATTTGTATTTTTATTCAACTTCCATTTTATTCAATTTCCTTTTCTATTTAATTTCCAAATAGATCGTTAAGGTATAGTGGTTTCTTCGATGAACTTCCATTGTTAATTTTATGCAACTTTCATTTTATTTTTATTCAATTTCCATTTTATTCAACTACATTTTTATTCAACTTCCATTTTATTCAATTTACTTTTCTATTCAACTACTTTTTTATTTAATTTCCAAATAGATCGTTAAGGTATAGTGGTTTCTTAAATGAACTTACATTATTAATTTTATGTAACTTCCATTTGTAATTTTAGGCAACTTGCGGTTTTAATTTTATTCAACTTTACTTTTTATTCAATTTCCATTTTATTCAACTTCTTTTTTTGTTTAATTTCCAAATAGATCGTCAAGGTATATTCGTTTCTTGAATGAACTTCCATTTTTATTTTTATTCGACTTCTATTTTTATTGAATTTCCTTCTCTATTCAACTTCCTCTTTTTTTTAATTTACAAATAAATCGTTAAGCTATAGTGGTTTCTTGAATGAACTTCCACTGTTAATTTTATTCAACTTTCTTTTTTATTAAATTTCCTTTTCTATTCAACGTCCTTTTTTTATTTAATTTCCAAATAGATCGTTAGGGTATAGTGGTTTCTTGAATGATCTTCCATTTTTAATTATATACAACTTCCATTTTTATTTTTATTCATCTTCCATTTGTACTCGACTTCCTTTTTTATTTAATTTCCAAATAGATCGCTAAGGTATAATGGTTTCTTAAATGAACTTCCAATGTTAAATTTTATTCAACTTCCATTTTTAATTATATGCAACTTCCATTTTTATTTTTATTCATCTTCCATTTGTATTCAACTTCTATTTTTATTCAATTTCCAAATAGATAAGCTAAGGTATAGTGGTTTCTTGAATGAACTTCCAATGTTAAATTTTATTCAACTTCCATTTTTAATTTTATGCAACTTCCATTTTTATTTTATTCATCTTCCATTTGTATTCAACTTCATTTTTTGTTTAATTTCCAAATAGATCGCTAAGGTATAGTGATTTCTTGAATGAACTTCAATGTTAAATTTTATTCAACTTCCATTTTAATTTTATGCAACTTCCATTTTTATTTTATTCATCTTCCATTTGTATTCAACTTCCTTTTTTTTTATTTAATTTCCAAATAGATCGCTAAGGTATAATGGTTTCTTGAATGAACTTCCAATGTTAAATTTTATTCAACTTTCATTTTTACTTAATTTTCTTTTCTATTCATTTGTTTTCTATTCAATTTCCTTTTTTGTTAAATTCCAAATAGATTGTTAAGGTATAGTGGTTTCTTGATTGAACTTTCATTTTTAATTTTATGCAACTTCCATTTTTATTTTTGTTCAACTTTCGTTGTTAATTTTATGCAAGTTCATTCAAGAAATCAATTTCCTTTTCTATTAAACTTCATTTCTATTCGATTTTCAAATAGAGTCGTTAAGGTATAGTGGTTTATTAAATAAACTTCCATTTTATTTTTATTCAACTTCCTTTCTGTTCAACCTCTTTTTTTTTTTTTATTCAACTTCAATTTTGATTTTTGCAACTTCCATTTTTGTTTTTATTTAATTTACTTTTCTATTCAACTTCTATTTTTTATTTAATGTCCAAATAGATCGTTAAGGTATAGTGGTGTTTTGAAAGAGCTTCCATTTTTCATTTTATGCAACTTCCTTCTCTATTCAACTTCCTTTTCTATTCAACTTCATTTTTATTTAATTTCCAAGTAAATCATTAAGGTATAGTGGTTTTTATTTAATTTTCCTTTCAATTCAACTGCCTTTTTTATTTAATTTTCAAATAGATCGTTAAGGTATAGTGGTTTCTTGAATCAACTTCCATTGTTAATTTTTTGCAACTACCATTTTATTATATTCAACTTTCATATTTATTCAATTTACTTTTCTATTCAACGTCTTTTTTTTATTTAATTTCCAAATAAATCGTTAAGGTATTATGGTTTCTTGAATGAACTTACATTGTTAATTTTATGCAACTTCCATTTTTATTCAATTTTCTTTTCTATTTAACTTCCTTTTTGATTTAATTTCCCAATAGAACTTTATAGTATAGTGGTTTCTTGTATGCAGTTCAGTCAAAAAACCAATATACTTTAACGATCTATTTGAAAATTAAGTAAAAAATGAAGTTGAATAGAAAATAAAATTGAATAAAAGGGAGGTGGAATGAAAAAAAAAATAGGATAAAATTGGAAGTTGAATAAAAATGGAAGTTCAATGAAAAACGAAGTTGAATAGAAAAGGAAATTGAATAAAAATGGAAGTTGCATAAAATTAAAAATGGAAGTTTATTCAAGAAACCACTATACCTTAACGATCTATTTGGAAATTAAATAAAAATGAAAGTTGAATAAAATAAAATGGAATTTGCATGAAAATAAAAATGGAAGTTTATTCAATAAACCAGTATAACTTAACGATCTATTTGGAAATTAAATAGAAAAAGAAATCGAATAAAAATGGAAGTGGAAATTAAATAAAAAAGAAGTTGAATAGAAAACAAAATTGAATAAAAATGAAAGTTACATAAAATTAAAAATGAAGTTGAATAAAAATAACAATAGAAGTTCATTTAAAAAACCACTATATCTTAACGATCTATTTGGAAACCACTATACCTTAGCGATCTATTTGGAAATTAAATAAAAAAGGAAGTTGAATAGAATAGGAAATTGAATAAAAATAGTAGTTGAATAAAAATAAAATTGGATGTTCATTCAAGAAACCACTATACCTTAACGGTCTATTTGGAAATTAAATAGAACAGGAAATTGAATAAAAAGAAAATTGAATAAAAATGGAAGTTGAATAGAAAAGTAAATTGAATAGAAATGGAAGTTGAGTAAAAATAAAATTGAAGTTCATTCAAGAAAGCACTATATCTTAACGATCTATTTGGAAAGTAAATAAAAAAATGAACTTTCATTTTTAATTTTATGCGACATCCTTTTTTATTTTATGCAACTTCCATTTATATTTTTATTCAACTTCCATTTTTTTATTTTATTCATCTTCATTTTTTATTTAATTTTCAAATAGATCGTTAAGGTACAGTGGTTTCTATTGAATAAAAAGTTGAAAATTAAATAAAAAAGAAAGTTGAATAGAAAAGTAATTTGAATAGAAAAGGAAATTGAATAAAAACATAAATGGAAGTTGCCTAAAAATAAAAATGGAATTTCATTCAAGAAACCACTATACCTTAACAATTTACTTGGAAATTAAATAAAAAAAAGAAGTTGAATAGAAAAGGAAATTGAATAAAAATGGAAGTTGAATAAAAATAAAAATGGAAGTTCATTCAAGAAACCACTATACCTTAATTAATTATTTGAAAATTAAATAGAAAAGGAAGTTGAATAGAAAAGGAAATTGAATAAAAATGGAAGTTGAATAAAAATAAAAATGGAAGTTCTTTCAAAGAAACCACTATACATTAACGATCTATTTGGAAATTAAATAAAATGGAAGTTGAATAGAAAAGAAAATTGAATAAAATGGAAGTTGAATAAAATAAAAATGGAAGTTCTTTCAAAGAAACCACTCTACCTTAACGATCTATTTGGAAATTAAATAAAAAAGAAATTGAATAGAAACGGAAATTTAATAAAAAAAGGAAGTTGAATAAAATTAAAAATGGAAGTTGAATAAAAATAAAAATAGAAGTTGCATAAAATTAAAATTGAAGTTGAATAGAAAAGGAATTTGAATAAAAATGGATGTTGAATAAAAATAAAATAGAAGTTCATTCAAGAAACCACTATACCTTAAAGATCTTTCCAAATAGAGCGTTAAGGTAGAGTTATAGTGATCGGTTTCCCTTTCTTTAATTGTTGTATCCGGACTTAGGTTAGTGGAGTTGGTTGTTGTGTATATCTTGTTTACATCCTTTACTCTTTGTATTTGAGTCTTGGGTTCCGTTAGGCGGTTTGAAACGAGGTTGGTTGAGCTTAGAAATCAAAAGTAGTTGCCAAGAAATTAGCCTTCACGCTCGGCGAGCTTTGGCCTTTCGGCGTCGGCTTCAATGTGATGCTCGGTGGGGAGTTTTTACGTTCGGCGAAGATCTTTAGAAAAAGTTACGGGAGTGTGTATCCGATTGCTCGGCGGTAGTTTGGGCCTTCGGCGTGAGTTCTGAGTGGCCTTTCGGGGGGTTTCCACGCTCGAAGGCGATTTTATAACAACCGAGTTCCATTTTGAATCACTTTTCAACGTCCTTTCTCTCTCTTACTTTTTCGAAAAAGCCATTTGAGAGCTTTTCTCACTAAAAATCAACTTCTCTATATGTATTGATCTAGTAGGAGTGATTTCCTCACCTTGGGCCTTTATAAAAGTTGTGTTGATAAATCGAGGGCTATCTTTTGATCCGAAAATTTTGGAATTTGAAGCATCTTCAATTTCTTCATCTTCTTCCCTTGGGCTCGGTTTGAGGTAGGGATTCCTCTCACTCTTATGGGTTTTGACCTAGATTTTGAGCTTGTTGTTTAAATGGTTGGTTTTGGAACTTAGGGTTTCAAAAGATACAAAAGAGAGTTTTGTTATTTTGATTCTTAAATATGTATTTTGGGTTTCAAAATGATTTTATTATTGTTGATAGTAGATATTTGAACCATTGGGTTAATATTGAAAGATGGGGAAGAAAGCCCAAATTTGTATATAAATTAATTGGTATAATTAATTTGGGAAAGTTATGGATTTGAGAAATTGAGTTGAATATAATGATAGTGACTCATTATGAGTTGGAATAGTAGAGTCGATTAATAAATCGTTCACTTTTAAAAATGCGGTATATCGTAGTGTTGTGTGGGAGGAGAGAGGAATGTACTCCACGGTTTAGGGAAGATAGGGATGGACCTCTAAACCGGATAGTGTTTAGGAGGAGATAGGGGATGGACTCGTGAATCTGACTCTTATGCTTATCTAATGATGTATTGATAGAGCTCATATGCTTATCTATGGAAGTGTTGATAGAGCTAATATGCTTATCTGTTGAATTGTTGATAGAGCTCATACTTATCTGCGAAGTATTGACATAGCTAATATGCTTATATATTGTGAAGTGGGAAATGTTTAATATGAGTTACTACCTCATGAAATTGTTGGCGGGTTACGGGCGTGGTTGTAAGTCTGAATTTGGTAAGAAATGGAAAATGAAATATAACATGGACACTTTGGTCATGTAGTGAAAAGGGTATATGAATTGATTTATGTGAGTCAAACATTTATCATTTGCTAACGTCTTGAATTCTTGCTCATATTGTGTTTAGCATATCTCTACTGGGCGTTGGCTCACCCTTTATGGGACATCACTTTCAGGTATAGGTAGCATGCCACCTCAAAGGGCATAGCTTGGATGCATGTGGGAGTTGAAGACTCTTTTTGATTATTTTGCTTGTGTTACATGTATACCAAGCCAAGGGCTTATTTTGTATAGAGTTAGTACTCTTCTTTTTGTAACCAAGTGTTGACTTGGAAAGCTGTAAGCCCTTAGGGCATTTGCTTTTGTTGTTAACATGTAATACTGTTGTAAGAACTACTCTGATGAATAGAAAGGTGTTGATTTCTCTTATATCATTGCATGTCTAAATGATGGGTTTTATATATTATTTCGAGGGCGTTACAAGAGTGGTCTCTTGAATGAACTTCAATTTTTAATTTTATGCAACTTCATTTTTTTTATTCAATTTCCTTGTCTATTCAACTTCCTTTTTATTTAATTTCCAAATAGACTTAAGGTATAGTGGTTTCTTGATGAACTTCCATTTTTAATTTTATTCAACTTCCATTTTCAATTTTATTCAACTTCCGATTTTATTCAACTTCCATTTTTATTCAACTTCCTTTTTTATTTAATTTCCAAATAGATCGTTAAGGTATAGTGGTTTCTTGAATGAACTTTCATTTTTATTTTATGCAAGTTTCATTTTATTTTTATTCAACTTCCATTTTTATTCAATTTCCCTTTCTATTCAACTTCATTTTTTGTTTAATTTTCAAATAGATCGTTAAGGTATACTAGTTTTTTGAATGAACTTCCATTTTATTTTTATTCAACTTCATTTTTATTTAATTTCCAAATAGATCGTTAAGGTCGATGGTTTCTGGAATGAACTTCCATTTTTATTCAATTTCCTTTTCTATTCAACTTCCTTTTTTATTTAATTTCCAAATAGATCGTTAAGATATAATGCTTTCTTGAATGAACTTCCATTTTTATTGAATTTACATTTCTATTCAACTTCCTGTTAATTTTATGCAACTTCCATTGTTAATTTTATGCAACTTCCATTTTTATTTTTATTCATCTTCCAATTTTATCCAATTTCCTTTTCTATTTGACTTCATTTCTATTCGATTTTCAAATAGATCGTTAAGGTATAGTGGTTGACTGAATGAACTTCCATTTTTATTTTTATTCAACTTCCTTTTCTATTCAACCTCTTCTTTTTTTTTTATTCAACTTCAATTTTAATTCTTTTGCAACTTCCATTTTTGTTTTATTTAATTTACTTTTCCATTCAACTTCCATTTTTATTTAATGTCCAAATAGATCGTTAAGGTATAGTGGTTTTTTGAAAGAACTTCCATTTTTAATTTTATGCAACTTCCTTCTCTATTCAACTTCCTTTTCTATTCAACTTCATTTTTTATTTAATTTCCAAGTAAATCGTTAAGGTATAGTCGTTTTTATTTCATTTCCCTTTCAATTCAACTGCCTTTTTTATTTAATTTCCAAATAGATCGTTAAGGTATAGTGGTTTCTTGAATCAACTTCCATTGTTAATTTTATGCAACTACCATTTTATTTTATTCAACTTTCATATTTATTCAATTTTATTTCTATTCAACTTCATTTTTTATTTAATTTCCAAATAGATCGTTAAGGTATTATGGTTTCTTGAATGAACTTACATTGTTAATTTTATGCAACTTCCATTTTTATTCAATTTTCTTTTCTATTTAACTTCCTTTTTGATTTAATTTCCCAATAGATCTTTATGGTATAGTGGTTTATTCAATTTCCTTTTCTATTTTTATTCACTTTCCTTTCTATTCAACTTTTTTTTTATTCAATTTCCAAATAGATCACTAAGGTATAGTGGCTTCTAGAATGAACTTCTATTGTTAATTATATGCAACTACCATTTATATTTTTATGCAACTTCCATTTTTTATTTATTTTCAAATAGATCGTTAAGATATAGTGGTTTCTTGAATGAACTTCCATTTTTATTTTTATTTTTATTCAATTTCCATTTTCTATTCAACTTCCTTTTTATTTTTATTCAACTTCCATTTTGTTTTATTCATCTTGCATTTTATCCAATTTTCTTTTCTATTCAACTTACATTTTTATTTTTATTCAATTTCCATTTTCATTTTTATTCAACATCCATTTTATTCAACTTCCTTTTATTTAATTTCAAAATAGATCGGTAAGGTATAGTGGGATATTGAATGAACTTTCAATTTTAATTTTGTTCAACTTCCTTTTTTTATTTTATTCAACTTCCATATTTATTCAATTTACTTTTCTATTCAACTTCCATTTTTATTCAATTTTATTCAACTTCCATTTCTATTCAACTTCTTTTTTTCTTTAATTTCCATTTTTATTCAATTTCCTTTTTTATTTTTATTCAGCTTCCATTTTATTCATCTTGCATTTTATCCAATTTTTTTCTATTCAACTTCCTTTTGGAAATTAAATAAAAGGAAGTTGAAAAAATGGATGCAACTTCCATTTTAATTATATTCAACATCCTTTTTATGCAATTTTCTTTTCTATTCACCTTCATTTTATTATTTAATTTTATGCAACTTCCATTTTTATTTTTATTCAACTTCCATTTTTATTAAATTTACTTTTTTATTCAACTTCTTTTTTTATTTAATTTTCAAATAGATCGTTAAGGTATAGTGGTTTCTTAAATGAACTTCCATTTTTATTTTTATTCTACTTCAATTTTTATTCAATTTCCTTTTTTATTTACTTTCCAAATAGATCGTTAAGGTATAGTGGTTTCTTGAATGAACTTCCATTTTTAATGTTATGCAACTTTCATTTTTATTTTTACTCAACTTCCATTTTTATTTTTACTCAACTTCCATTTTTAATTTTATTGAACTTCCAATTTTATTTAACAATTTCTTTTTTATTTTATTTCCAAATAGATCGTTAAGGTATAGAAAAGGAAATTGAATAAAAATAAAAAAGAAAGTCGAATAGAAAAGGAAATTGAATAAAAATTAAAGTTGAATAAAAATAACAATGGAAGTTGCATAAAATTAAAAACTGAATAAAAGTTGAAGTAGAATAAAAACGGAAGTTGAATCAAAATGGAAGTTGAATAAAAATAAAAATGAAAGTTGCATAAAAATAAAAATGGAAGTTGAATAGAAAAGGAAGTTGAATAAAAATGGAAGTTGAATAAAATTAAAAATGGAGGTTCATTCAAAAACCACTGCGTAATGATCTATTGGGTATTAAATAAAAATGAAGTTGAATATAAAAGAAATTGAATAAAAATGGAAGTTGAGTAAAATAAAATGGAAGTTCATTCGAAAACCACTATACCTTAACGATCTATTTGGAAGTTGAACTTCTTATTTGGAAATTGAGTAAAATGGAAGTTGAATAAAAATAAAATTGAAGTTGAATAAAATAAAAATAAAATCAGTTCATTCAAGATCCCAAAATACTTTAACGATCTATTTGGAAATTAAATAAAAAAGAAACCCTAACAATCTATTTGGAAATTAAAGAAAAAAGGAATTTGAATAGAAATGGAAATTGAATAAAAATAGAAGACGAATAAAATTAAAAAGAAAGCTGAATAAAAATGGAAGTTGAATAGAAAAGGAAATCGAATAAAATGGAAGTTGCATAAAATTAACAATGGAAGTTCTTCCAAGTAACCACTATAGCTTAACGATCTATTTGGAAATTTAAAAAAAAGGAAGTTGAATAGAAAAGGATATCATTCAAGAAACCACTATAACTTAATGAGTTACTTAGAAATTAAATAAAAAAGGAAGTTGAATAGAAAACAAAATTGAATAAAAATGTAAGTTGCCTAAAATTAAAAATGGAAATTCATTCAAGAAACCACTATACCTTAACGATCTATTTGGAAATTAAACAAAAAAAGAAGTAGCATAAAATTAAAAATGTAAGTTGCATAGAGAAGGAAATTAAATAAAAAAGGAAGTCGAATAAAAAAGTGAGTTGAATAAAAATATAAATGGAAGTTGCATAAAAATAAAAATGGAAGTTAATTTCCTTCTCTATTCAACTTCTTTTTTCATTTTATGCAACTGCCATTTTTGTTCAACATCCATTTTTATTCAATTTCCTTTTCAACTTCCATTTTTGTTTTTATTCAATTTCAATTTTTTATTCAATTTCCATTTTTATCCAATTTCCATTTCTATACCTTAACAATCTATTTGGAAAGTAAATAAAAAAATGAAGTTGAATAGAATAGGAAATTGAACAAAAATGGAAATTGAATAAAACTTGAAATTGAATAAAATAAAAAAGGAAGTTGCATAAAATAAAAAATAAAAGTTGCATAAAATTAAAAATGGAAGTTGAATAAAATAAAATCAAGTTCATTCAAAAACCGCTATACCTTAACGATCTATTTGGAAATTGAATTAAAAAATGAAGTTGAATAAAAAAAAATTGAATAAAAATGGAAGTTCATTCGAGAAACCACTATAACTTAACGATCTATTTGGAAATTAAATAAAAAAAGGAAGCTGAATAGAAAACAAAATTGAATAAAAATGCAAGTTGCATAAAAATAAAAATTGAAGTTCATTTAAGAAACCACTATACCTTAACAATCTATTTGGAAATTAAATAAAAAAAGAAGTTGAATACAAAAGGAAATTGAATAAAAATGGAAGTTGAATAAAAATAAAAAATGAAGGTGAATAGAAATGGAAATTGAATAAAAATAAAAATAGAAGTTGCATAAAATTAAAAATGGAAGTTCATTCAAGAAACCACTATACACTAACGATTTATTTGTAAATTAAAAAAAATAAGTTGAATAGAAAAAGAAATTGAATAAAAATACTCAACTTGCATAAAATTAAAAATGGAAGTTGAATAGAAAATAGAATTGAATAAAAATGGAAGTTGAATAAAAATGGAAATTGAATAGAAATGAAATTTGAGTAAAAATAAAAATGGAAGTTGAATAAAAATAAAAATGGATGTCACATAAAATTAAAAATGGAGGTTCATTCAAGAAACACTATACCTTAACGATCTATTTGCAAATTAAATAAAAAAGGAAGTTGAATAGAAATGGAAATTGAATAAAAATGGAAATTGAATAAAATTAAAATGGAAGTTCATTTAAAAAACCACTATACCTTAACGATCTATTTGGAAATTAAATAAAAAAAGAAGTTGAATAAAAATGAAAATTGAATAAAAATGGAAATTGAATAAAAATAAAGTTGAATAGAAAAGGAAATCAAATAAAAATGGAAGTTGAATAAAATTAAAAATGGAAGTTGCATAAATTTAAAAATGAAAGTTGCATAAAAATAAAAATGGAAGTTACATAAAATTAAAAATGGAAGGTCATTGAAGAAACCACTATACCGTAGCGATCTATTTGGAAATTAAATAAAAAAAAGAAGTTGAATACAAAAGGAAATTAAATAAAAATGGAAGTTGAATAAAAATAAAAAAGGAAGGTGAATAGAAATGGAAATTGAATAAAAATAAAAATAGAAGTTGCATAAAATTAAAAATGGAAGTTCATTCAAGAAACCACTATACCTTAACGATTTATTTGTAAATTTAAAAAATAAGTTGAATAGAAAAAGAAATTGAATAAAAATACTCAACTTGCATAAAATTAAAAATGGAAGTTGAATAGAAAATAGAATTGAATAGAAATAGAAGTTGAATAAAAATGGAAATTGAATAGAAATGAAAGTTGAGTAAAAATAAAAATGGAAGTTGAATAAAAATAAAAATGAATGTCGCATAAAATTAAAAATGGAGGTTCATTCAAGAAACCACTATACCTTAACGATCCATTTGCAAATTAAATAAAAAAAGAAGTTGAATAGAAATGGAAATTGAATAAAAATGGAAATTGAATAAAATTAAAATGGAAGTTCATACAATTAACAATGAAAGTTCATTTAAGAAACCACTATACCTTAACGATCTATTTGGAAATTAAATAAAAAAAGAAGTTGAATAGAAATGGAAATTGAATAAAAATGGAAATTGAATAGAAAAGGAAATCAAATAAAAATGGAAGTTGAATAAAACTAAAAATGGAAGTTGCATAAATTTAAAAATGAAAGTTGCATAAAAATAAAAATGAAAGTTGCGTAAAATTAAAAATGGAAAGTCATTGAAGAAACCACTATACCGTAGCGATCTATTTGGGTATTAAATAAAAAGAAAGTTGAATAGAAAAGGAAATTGAATCAAAATGGAAGTTAAATAAAAATAAAAATCAATTTTATTCAAGAAACCACTATACATTAACAATCTATTTGGAAATTAAATAAAAAAGGAAGTCGAATAGAAAAGGAAATTGAATAAAAATGGAAGTTGCGTAAAAATAGAAATTGAAGTTCATTCAAGATACCACTATTCCTCAGCGATCTATTTGCAAATTAAATAAAAAAAAAAGAAGTTGAATAGGAAAGGAAATTGAATAGATATGGAAGTTAAACAAAAATGGAAGTTGAATAACAATGGAAGTTGCATAAAATTAGAAATTGAAGTTTATTCAAAAAAATCACTATACCTTAACGATCTATTTGGAAATTAAATAAAAAAAGGAAATTTAATAAAAATGGATGTTGAATAAAAATAAAAATGGAAGTTGCATAAAATTAAAAAAAGAAGTTGAATAGAAATGAAAATTGAATAAAAATAGAAGTTCATTCAAGAAACCACTATACCTTAATGATCAATTTGGCAATTAAATAAAAATGGAAGTTGAATAAAAATAAAACTGGAAGTTGAATAAAAATAAAAATGGAGGTTCATTCAAAAAACCACTATACCTTAACGATCTATTTGGAAATTAAATAAAAAAGAAAGTTGAATAGAAAAGGAAATTGAATATAAATGGAAATTGAATAAAAATTGAAATTGAATAAAATAAAAAGGAAGTTGCATAAAATAAAAAAACGAAAGTTGCATAAAATTAAAAATGGAAGTTGAATAAAACAAAATCAAGTTCATTCAAGAAATCACTATACCTTAACGATCTATTTGGAAATTGAATAAAAAATGAAGTTGAATAAAAAAAAATTGAATAAAAATGAAAGTTGAATAGAACATGAAATTGATCATTAAGATATAGGGTTTCTTGAATGAACTTCCATTGTTAATTTTCAAATAGATCGTTAAGGTACAGTGGTTTCTTGAATGAACTTCGATTTTTAATTTTATGCAACTTCCTTTTGTAGTCAATTTCCTTTTTTATTTAATTTCCAAATAGATCGTTAAGGTATAGTGTGATCTTGAATGAACTTCCAGTTTTAATTTTATTCAACTTTCAGTTTTAATTTTATTCAACTTCCATTTTTAATTTTATGCAACTTCCATTTTGATTTAATTTCCAAATAGATCGTTAAGGTATAGTGGCTTCTTCAATGAACTACCATTTTATTCAATTTGCTTGTCTATTCAACTTCCTTTTTATTTAATTTCCAAATAGATCGTCAAGGTATAGTAGTTTCTTGAATGAACTTATTTTTATTTTTATTCAACTTCTATTTTTATTCAATTACCTTTTCTATTCAACTTCATTTTATTCAACTTCCATTTTATTCAATTTACTTTTCTATTCAACTTTCATTTTTCTTGAATGAACTTCCATTTTATTCAATTTCCTTTTTAATGAATTATTTGGAAATTAAATAAAAATGGAAGTTGCATAAAATTAAAAATAGAAGTTGAATAAAATTAAAATGGAAGTTCGCTCAGAAACCACTATACCTTAGTGATCAATTTGGAAATTAAATAAAAAGGAAATTGAATAAAATTGAAGTTGAATACAAATAAAAATAAAAATGGAAGTTGCCTAATGTTAACAATGGAAGTTAATTCAAGAAACCTCTATACCTTAACGATCTATTTGGAAATTAAATAAAAAAGAAAATTGAATAGAATAGAAAATTGAATAAAAATGGAAGTTGCATAAAATTAAAATTGAAAGTTCATTCAAGAAACCACTATACCTTAAAGATCTATTTGGAAATTAAATAAAAAAGGAAATTGAATAAAAAAGGAAGTTGAATAAAAATAAAAATGGAAGTTGCATAAAATTAACAATGGAAGTTCATTCAAGAAAGCACTATACCTTAACGATCAATTTGGAAATTAAATAAAAAAGGAAGTGGAATAGAAAAAGAAATTGTATAAAAATTGAAGTTGAATAAAAATAAAAATGGAAATTCATTCAAGAAATCACTATATCTTAACGATCTATTTGGAAATTAAATAAAAAAGGAAGTTGAATAGAAAAGGAAATTTAATAAAAATGGAAGTTGCATATAATTTAAAATTTAAGGTCATTCATGAAACAACATACCTTAGCGATCTATTTGGAAATCAAATAAAAAATGAAGTTGAATAGAATAGAAAATTGAATAGAAATGGAAGTTGAATAAAAATGGAAATTCATTCGAGAAACCACTATAACTTAACGCTCTATTTGGAAATTAAATAAAAAAGGAAGTTGAATAGAAAATAGATCGTTAAGGTATAGTGGTTCCTTTTTTTTATTCAACTTTCATTTTTAATTTTATGACCTTTTTTATTTAATTTCTTTTTCTATTCAATTCTATTTTCTATTCAACTTCCTTTTTTATTTTTATTCAACTTAGATTTTTATTCAATTTCCTTTTCTATTCAACTTCTTTTTTTATTTACAAAATAGATGCTTAACTTATAGTGGATTTTTAAATGATCTTACATTTTTAATTTTATGAACTTCCATTTTTATTTAATTTCCAAATAGATCGTTAAGGTATAGTGTGATCTTGAATGAACTTCCATTTTTAATTTTATTCAACTTCAATTTTTATTCAATTCTATTTTTTATTCAACTTCCATTTTTATTGAATTTCCTATTCTATTCAACTTCTTTTTATTATTTACTTTCCAAATAGATCGTTAAGGTATAGTGGTTTCTTGAATGAACTTCTATTTTAAATTTTATGCAACTTCCATTGTTAATTTTATACAACTTCTATTTTTATTCAACTTCCATTTTTATTCAATTTTCATTTCTATTCAACTTCCTTTTTATGTAATTTCCAAATAGACCGTTATGGTATAGTGGTTTCTTCAATCAACTTCCATTTTTAATTATATGCAACTTTCATTTTTATTCAACTTCCATTTTTATCCAACTTCCCTTTCTATTCAACTTCAAGAAACCACTATACCTTAACGATCTATGTGGAAAGCAAATAAAAATGGAAGTTGCATAAAATTAAAAATGGAATTCAAAAAACCACTATACCTTAACGATCTATTTGGAAATTAAATAAAAAAGTAAGTTGAATAGAAAAGGAAATTGAATAAAATCGGAAGATGAATAAAAATAAAAATGGAAATTGAATAGAGAAGGAAATTTAACAAAAAAGGTAGTTGAATAAAAATAAAAATGGAAGTTGAATAAAAATAAAAATAGAAGTTCATTCAAGAAACCACTATACCATAACGATCTATTTGGAATTTAAATAGAAAAGAAAGTTGAATAGAGAAGGAAATGGAAATTAAATAAAAAGAAAGATAGAAAGAAAAAGAAATTGAATAAAAATGGAAGTTGAATAAAAATAAAATTAAAAATGGAAGTTCATGCAAGAAAAATAATAATGGAAGTTGCATAAAACTAAAAATTGAAGTTTATTCAAGAAACCACTATACCTTAACAATCTATTTGGAGATTAAATAAAATTCAAGTTGAATAAAAATTAAAAGTGGAAGTTCATTCAAGAAACCACTATACCTTAACGATCTATTTGGAAGTTGAATAAAAAGTAAATTGAATAAATATGGAAATTGAATAAAAATGGAAGTTGAATAGAAAAGAAAAATGGAAGTTGAATAAAATAAAAATGGAAGTTGCATAAAATTAAAAATTGAAGTTCATCCAATAAACTACTATACCCTAACGATCTATTTGGAAATTAAATAAAAAGAGGAGTTGAATAGAACATGAAATTGAATAACAATGGAAGTTGAATAAAATAAAAATGGAGTTGCATGAAATTAAAAATGGAAGTTGCACAAATTTAAAAATGGATGTTGAATAAAAATAAAATGGAAGTTGAATAGAAATAAAAAAGACGTTGTATAAAATTAAAAATCGAAATTCATTCAAGCAAGCATTATACCTTAACGATCAATTTGGAAATTAAATAAAAAAGGAAGTGGAATAGAAAAAGAAATTGTATAAAAATTGAAGTTGAATAAAAATAAAAATGAAAGTTAAATAAAAAAAGTTCAATTGAAAAGGAAATTGAATAAAAATGGAAGTTGCATAAAAATAAAAATGGAAGTTGAATAAAAATAAAACTAGAAGTTGAATAAAAATGGAAGTTGCATAAAATAAAAAATGGAAGTTGCATAAAAATAAAATGGAAGTTGCATAAAACTTACAATGGAAGTTCTTTCAAGAAACCACTATACCTTAACGATCTATTTGGAAGTTAAATAAAAAAGGAAGTCGAATAGAAAAGGAAATTGAATAAAAATAAAATGGAAGTTGCATAAAATTAAAATTGAACTTTATTTAAGAAACCACTGTCCCTTAACGATCTATTTGGAAATTAAATAAAAAAGGAAGTTGAATAGAAAAGGAAATTAAAATTAAACCACTATACCTTAACGATCTATTTGGAAATTAAATAAAAACAAAATATACAACTTCTATTTTTATTTTTATGCAACTTCCATTTTATTCAACTTCCATTTTATTCAATTTTCTTTTTATTCAAGTTCCTTTTTTATTTTTTATTCAATTCTATTTCCTTTTCTATTCAACTTCCTCTTTTTATTTAATTTCCAAATAAATTGTTAAGGTATAATGGTTTCTTAAATGAACTTCCATTGTTAATTTTATGCAACTTTCATTTTTATTTTTATTGAACTTCCATTTTTATTCAATTTCATTTTCTATTCAACTTCCCTTTTTATTTAATTTCCAGATAGATCGTTAAGGTATAGTGGTTTCTTCAATGAACTTTCATTTTTAATTTTATGCAACTTCCATTTTCATTTTTATTCAACTTACATTTTTATTCAACTTGCATTTTTATTTAATTTCTAAATAGATCGTTAAAGTATAATGGTTTCTTAAATGATCTTCCATGTTAATTTTAGGCAACTTCCATTTTTATTTTATTCAATTCTATTTTCTATTCAACTTCCTTTTTTCTTTAATTTCCAAATAGATTGTTAAGGTATAGTGGTTTCTTGAATGAACTTTTACTTTTATTTTCATGCAAATTCCATTTTTATTTAATTTCCTTTGTTTTTTAATTTTGAAATAGATCGTTAAGGTATAGTGGTTTAATTTTATTCAACTTCCATTGTTAATTTTAGGCAACTTCCATTTTTATTTTTATTCAACTTCGATTTTTATTAAATTTCATTTTCTATTCAATTTCTTTTACTCATCTTCCTCTTCTAGTCAATTTCCTTTGTTAGTTAATTTCCATTTTTATTCAATATCCAAATAAATCGTATAGGTATAGTGATTTATTGAATAAAATTCCATTTTTACTATTATTCAACTTCTACTTTTTTTCAATTTCCGTTTTATTCAACTTCCTTTTTATTGAATTTCCAAATAGATCGTTAAGGTATACTAGTTTTGTAACGCCTCCAAAAAACCCAAAAGTCATACATCCTTAACATGCTCAGACATAGGAGAAAAAAGCAAAAGTACATTTCATCAGAGTATTTCGTACACCTCTATCTCACGATAACAACAAAAGCAAATGCCCCATGGGTTTACAGTTTACCAAGTCAACACTTGGTTACAAAAGGAAGAGTTCTAACACTATACAAAATAAGCCCTTGGCTTGATTACAAAAAGAAGAGTTCTAACTCTATACAAAATAAGCCATTGGCTTGATTTACATGTAATACAAATAAAGTAATCACAAAAGATGACCCAGCCACTAATCCTCTCAAGCTACGCCCTGAAGGTGGCATGTTGCTGACTGAAAATGATGTCCCATATAGGGTGAGCCAACGCCCAGTAGAGATATGCTAAACATTGTATGGGCTATAACTAAAACATCAGCATTTGATAGATGTTTAATTCACATAGATCAATTCATATTTCATTTCAAATACATGACCAATGGGTCCATGTTCTTATTCCATCCCTTAACTAATTCTTAATTCACCACCTTGGCTCGTAACTGCCATATACTTTAGGTGAGATTACATCCCATATCAACAAGCTTTCTATTTCAATTGAAATAACAACTCAAATTAATCATTTCATGTTTCATAATAGATACACATTTTAGTACTATATCCATCTCGCATAAAAACACTTACATATTCCACATATGATACACATTTTAGTGTCAGATCAATGTCAAACAAAACACTTCCATATTCCACATATGATACACATTTTAGTGCTGTATCAATGTCAAACGATATCCGGTTTAGAGGTCCATCCCCTATCTTCCCCTAAACCGTGGAGTACATCCCCTATCTCCTCCCACACAACACAATGTATATAAACACATATTATATACATAATCAAACTAATACATAAAATTCATGTATTATATCAACCGCCATATTCAATGGCATACTCAATTGATTAGTTTTAGTTTGCCTAATCATCATGCATTGTCTATAACAATCAAGACTATCCTCCACCGATAGCCCAAAGCAATTATTTCTAAACAGATAATAATTACGTTCAACAGATAAATATCAACAATTTTAAAAGTGAGCGATCAATAAATCCAACTTCACTATTCCATCTCATAATGAGCCAATTTCAATATATTCAACTCAATTTCATATTCTCATAATTTTTCCAAATTAATTATACCAATTAATTTATGCACAAATTAGGGCTTTTCCCTCCCCCCCCCCATTTCTCCATATTAACCCAAAGGTTCAAATATCAACAACTCTTCAATAATACCATCATTGTGAGACCCACATACATATTCAAGAGTCAAAATAACAAAACCCCCTTTATTCATTTTGAAACCTTAAGTCCCAAAATCTCCCAACTCAAACCACCTATACAAATAGCTCAATATTTATGTTAAAACACATAAGAATGAGTAGGAATCCCTACCTCAAATTTCGGAGCTCAACAGAGAAGAAGATGAAAACTCAAGGTGCTCCAAAACACGAGATTCTCAGATCAAAAGATAGCCCTCGACAAACTCAACACTTTTTGTAAAGGCTCAAGGGTAGGAGATCACTCTAACTAGATCAAATCTAAGAGAGAAGGTGAGGTTTTAGAGAGAGGTGGTCTCCAATGGTGTTTTTCGAAAAGTAAGAGAGAGAAAGGAAACCAAAAAGTGATCAAAAAGTCAAATCCTCGGTGATATACCAACCGCCCGCCGAGCGCCGACACAGACTCACGCCGAAGGCCAAAAGGCCGCCGAGCATAGATTGACACTTCCAGAAGTTTTGCAGACATGGTCCCCGCCGAGGCCAAACTCCGCCGAGCGGAGGAACAAAACATGGTCACGCCGAGGCCAAAACTCCCGCCGAGCGCTCAAGACTCAGAGACAAAAGTACTGGAGGTGAAAAATTACGCCGAAGGCCAAACGCCCGCCGAAAGCGGAGAAGCAATAACGAAGGGCCCGCCGGCGTGAAGGCCAAAATCTGGGCATCAACTCTAGGTTTCAAAACACAACCAACCTGCTTCAAACCTACCCAACACAACCCAAGACTCAAATACAAAGAGTAAGGGAAGGAAATGAGAATGAGACAACAACACAACCACGAACCAAGTCCTAATACAATATACAAAGGAAAGGAAAACCGGATCGCTATAACCTTCCCCTTAAAGAATTTCGCCCCAAATTAAGTACAAGTTTTCAAAACCAGCTTTTTCTCAATTCTCAACAACATTATAATTCATTTCCTAACAAATTTGACCCATTATCGGTCATTCCATCTCTATTCAAGAGGCATTTCACAATATATACTCAATGTGCATTATTAGTATGCTTTTCCTTGAAATCTACCAATTTCAATACATTTTTCACAATTTCTTGTCATATTCAATATTCATGATATAATTCCATTCCTACAATACATTCAACATATGCAATGTTACATTAAACTTCCATTCCAAGGCAAGTTTCAAAATACTTCCATAAATCCAAAACATATAATCGATGTTTTACAACTCAAGACATATTTAATGCTCTTAAAGTTCATTAATATTACAAAATCCCAATACATGGTTAAACAATTACAAACAAGTCCTATTTCACGGACTTCCAACTCACGCTCCCAAGTGGCTTCCTCCACTCGCGTGATGCTTCCACAAAACCTTTACTAAGGAATGGTCTTGCCTCACAAGACTTGATCCCACCTATTCAAGACCCGAACCGCCTCTCCTCATACGAGATATCCTCGCCAATCTCCAAATCGGTCCAATCCAACACATGGGATGGATCCGCTCATTCAAGCATACTAACATAAACACGCCATGTACCCTGACAACCGCGCGGTAAAGCTAAACGATAGGCAACCTCCCAAATCCTCTCAAGGATCTCAAAGGGACCGATAAATCGAGGGGACAACTTCCCAGCCTTTCCGAACCTCATCAAACCCCGCCTAGGTGATATCTTCAGAAAAACATGATCACCCGTCTCAAATGCCAAAGGCCTCCTCCTACGGTCGGCATAACTCTTTTGGCGGTTCTGGTCAGAATAAGCCTCCTACGGATAAGCTCAACTATCTCCGCTGCTTCTCACCAACTCCGCCTAACAAAGGTGTATCACCCACCATGTCCAACAAACTAGAGACCTACACGATCGGGCTATACAAGGCCTCAAACGGTGCCATACCGACATTAGATCGAAAATCGTTGTTGTAGGCAACCCACCAAGGACAAGTGCTCTCCCACGCCCCACTAAAGTTAAGGACACAACCTCAAAACATATCCTCAAGGATCTGAATAGTACGCCGGACCGCTTGTCACCGAGGATGGTAAGCCGTAAAGGTCAACTTAGTGCCCAAGGCACTCTGCAAACTCTGCCACAACCTAGTAGTAAAACGAGGATCTCTATTTGAGACGATCGTCACTGCGACCCCGTGCAACCTCACTATGTCCCAAATATACAAATCAGCAAGATGATCTACCGAATCTTTCATGCGCATAGGGATAAAGTGCGCCGACTTAGTCAACTGGTCTACAACCACCCAAATAGCATCACTACCCCGCTGAGTCCTCGGAAGACTTACAACGGTCCATAGTGACATGCTCCCCACTTCCACTCGGCAATAGGTAAGGGTTGCAACAAACCCGGCTGCCTCTAATGCTCGGCCTTCACTTGTCGACAAGTAAGGCACTTAGACACGAAAAGTCGCCATATCCTTTCATTCCCGCCACCAAAGTCAAGCACCCAAATCTCGATACATTTTAGTGCCTCCTGATGCACCGCAAGGCGTGATTGGTGAAACTCTCGGAGTACCTCTTCTCGGCAAGCCTCCAGCACAAACAAGCGGTCTTAGTATCTCACACTCAGGTCGGGATACACAGACAAACCCTTCTCACCTTCCCATCGGAGATCTTCTCTCGAGGATTCTACCTTAAGGTCACCTCTCTGCGCCTCTAACACTCTAGTTACAAGTGTAGGTCACAAGAACAACGGAAAACAAGGTCAAAATTTCAACAGATTCACCCAAAAGCAAATCAAACTCGCCAAGTGCACCCAATATCTCCCACTCTGATGGCTATACAAGCAACATCACTAATGGATTTCCTTAAGGGCATCGCCACCACATTGGCCTTTCCCGGTGATAGTGCAACTCAAAGTTGTAGTCCTCAATGAACTCCATCCATCTTCTTCGCCTCAAATTCAAGTCCCTCTGTAAACAGATACTTCAGACTCTTATGATCCGAGAATACCTCGAACCTCTCACCATAAAGGTAGTGTCTCTAAATCTTTAGGGCAAAGATCATCGCCGCTAACTCTAGCTCATGTAGGGTAATTCTTCTCGTGAATTTTCAATCGACGTGAGCCATAGGCTACCACTTTCCCTCTTGCATCAATACACAACCCAAACTCTCTCGTGAGGCATCACAAGAACAAAGATAACCCAACCTCTCTCCTAATAATCAAGATTGGAGCGGTGGTTAATCTAACCTTCACTCTTGAAACGACTTTTCACAAGTCTCACTCCATACAAATTTGACCCCTTTCCGCTAACTTAGTCAACGGGCGGTTAGTCTCGAGAAATCTCTACAAATCCGGTAATACCTACTAATCCGAAAATCGCGGATCTCAAAAACATCATAGTCAGGCCCAATCTTGCATCGCCAATCTTGATGTATCAATAGACACCCTTCCCGAAACCACATGGCCTAAGAACTTGACCTTCCTAGCCGTAACTCACACTTCCTAAACTTGGCATACACTTATGGGTTTCTAAGCAATTCAAGCACCACTCTCAAGTGTTCCTCGCTCCTCCTCGTAAGGTAAATAAATTAGAATGTCGTTCACTTAAAACGACCACAAAGTTTATCTAAGAATTCCTAATATCCGGTTCATCAAATCCATAAACATCGCCGGCATTGGTGAGCCCAAATGGCATCACCAGAACTCATAATGGCTATATCAAGGCATTAATGTCAGCCTTCGAATATCCTCCTCCTTGACTTTCAACCGGTGGTAACCCGATCTCAAGTCTATCTTAGAGAAACAATGAACCCTTCAATCGTCAAACAGTCATCTATACGGGCATAGGGTACTTATTCTAACCGTAGTCTCGATTCAACTTCCTAATCAATGCAAAGTCTCAAGGCACCATTTTTTCTTTTTAGCAAAGAGGGCCTTTGCTACCCACTTGAAACACTAGGGCTAATAAAGCCCTTATCTAGTAACTCCCGAGTCAATCTTCAACTCACTCAACTCACCGGCAAAACGATAAGGTGCCATAGAAATCGGCCAGGTCGCACTAGATCAATGGAGAACTCAATCTCTCAGTGTGGAGGCAAACTGACAAGATCCTCAGGAAAGACATCCAAGTACTCACAAGCCACTCTCGGCAATACAGTCTGGGTCTCATCACACTCACTACTCAAAAGGCTAGCAAGAAAACCACTAAGCTCACCCCGCCTCATGATCATATACCGATGGCAACACACTACCAACCCGATCCCCAAGAAATGGAAACAATCCTCATTAAGGTACATATCAGATCAAGAATAATCGACAATGTTCTAAGATGACGATAACTACCCATACCCAAAATAACATCAAATCGATACGGGCATAACTATAAAGGAAACTAAGCCGACGATCCGCTACCTCTATATCACACCCTCTACACCTTGTTTCAAAATCAACTCACCCCAACAGTGATACAACACATATAGAGATGCTAATTGTGCCAACTCCAAACCCAAAACAGATGCAATGCAACAGATACAAAGGAATGAGATGCACCAGATTAATCAACGCACTAGCAATCGAGTTGCAAAACGTAGGTACCTCTCACAACAGATGGAGCCGACATACTAGGTCCTCATGTAATAGCATACACACGCCTCAGAGGTTCTCGATCAACTCGCCACCTCTAGGAGCAAAAGATCAAGATGCAGATTTGGACGATGAAGCCCTCATTGGCCCTCAAGGCTAGTAACCGATCGAGCCGAAAACTCGTCAGCCAGATGCACCAGACGTACACTCAATCAAGGGCAAAACCACTTTAGGTGCCCCGCCCGACCACACCGATAACAAGATAGTGGCTAACCCCGCCTCGACTGCTCAGGTAGCCAAGAATAAGCAACTCTCGACCTCCTCTCTCTCTCAGGCAGCCGAGACTTGTGACCTCGGCTGCCACATTTAAAACAAGTCACGCCTCCCTAATCGCTCTCCTAGAGCCTCGTGACTCGCACCGAAAGGTAGATCTAGCAAAACCCCGAGATCACTGAGGGTGTGAACCCTCTGCCTCCTACCATCACCTCGACCATCCTCGACCTCTTGGAGCCTTCGCCTCCTCCTCCTGATCATGATTCCATATGGGCTGCAGATCAACCAAACACCCATAGTCTTGAGTCATAGACCCGCCAATTCTCATCTTGAGGCCGGCCTCAACTTCTTCTCAAACTCGACATAACGGCATTCCTGACGCCACAAGTTTAGGTGTAAACCCGACAAGCTAGTAAATGCAATCTCAAACTCACCTATTAAAGAACTCACCGCAAAAGCTAGCAGAATCGGGTCTCTCGCCTCTCGACAGCTTGAGATAAGAACTTCTCCGAAAGCATTTACAAAGCCTCCCAAGTGCCATCCAAACGGCCCTTCACGATTTCCACCATTGACCAAGATCCCCTTCGCTTGGAAAGATGCCAAGGTCACTTCCGTTCCATCCTCGATGCCCAGCATCTCTAACGCCTTTGCCATTTGTTCCAACCACTCATCTACCTTAAGTGGCTCCTTCGATCACCGACAAACTCGTCCGGATTTGACCTAAGAACTCCCTCTTCGTAAATAAGGCCCCACATCCACAACCTGGGCTCAACTTGGGCCCGAATCGATTCTCACTCTAAGAATGCCCATAGATTCTCTCAAAGCATCGGCTATCCCAGCTAAAGCGCCCATAGCTCGCCGACCGGTTTCGGCCACATTGGCTCGGCCGACTTTCTCCTCGTGATCGCCGATTCTCCTCCCAGATAGGCACTTCCGCCTCCTAGGCCTACCACGCCTACCACCTCGCCCTCGCCCCGACATCCTAATAAAGATAATACATTAGCACATTCACAAATGTGTCGGGTTATAACACTCACGCTCTAATGCATGGACAATCAGAATTCACTCCACGTAAGCACATAATCACATAAGCACTTCAATTTCATTTCCTGGATAATGATAGTCCCAAGGCGTTACTAGAGTTCGTTAGAAACAACATTGATCAAGTGCTTTTCCAACAAGACTACGTAAACCCAAGGATCCAATCAACATCCTAGAAATTAAATCCCATACCCAAATAATCACATAAACGTGTTATCATATAAGCACATAACATTACACATAAGCATCTAACAAGCGAGACAAGCCCATTGTGATACTAATCACTTTTCACGCATCTAAAGTATTCAAACCCTGACGCTCGATACCAAGTTGTAACGCCTCAAAAAAATTCCAAAAGCCATACATTCTTAACATGCTTAGACATAGGAGAATAAAGCATAAGTACATTTCATCGTAGTATTTCTTACAAATGTATTATATGTTAACAACAAAGCAAATGCCCTATGGGCTTACAGCTTTCCAAGTCAACACTTTTATTTTCATGCAAATTCCATTTTTATTTAATTTTCTTTGTTTTTTAATTTTGAAATAGATCGTTAAGGTATAGTGGTTTAATTTTATTCAACTTACATTGTTAATTTTATGCAACTTCCATTTTTATTTTTATTCAACTTCGATTTTATTAAATTTCCTTTTCTATTCAATTTCCTTTTACTCAACTTCCATTTCTATTCAATTTCTTTTTTAGTTAATTTCCATTTTTATTCAATTTCCAAATAGATCGTTATATAGTGGTTTCTTGAATAAACTTCCATTTTTATTTTTATTCAACTTCCACTTTTGTTCAATTTCCTTTTCTATTTAACTTCCTTTTTATTGAATTTCCAAATAGATCGTTAAGGTATACTAGTTTTGTAACGCCTCCAAAAAACCCAAAAGTCATACATTCTTAACATGCTCGTACATAGGAGAATAAAGCATAAGTACATTTCATCGACTATTTCTTAAATGTATTACATGTTAACAACAAAAAGCAATGCCCCATGGGCTTATAGTTTTCCAAGTCAACACTTGGTTACAAAAAGAAGAGTTCTAACTCTATACAAAATAAGCCCTTAGCTTGATTTATATATAATATAAATAAAGTAATCACAAAAGATGACCACCCACTAATCCTCTCAAGCCACGCCCTGGAGATGGCATGTCGCTCAGACTGAAAATGATGTCCCATATAGAGTGAGCCAACGCCCAAGAGAGATATGCTAAACATTGTATGGGCAATAATTCAAAACATCAACATTTGATAAATGTTTAATTCACATAGATCAATTCATATTTCATTTCAAATACATGACCAATGGGTCCATGTTCTTGTTCCATCCCTTAACCAATTCTCAATTCACAACCTTGGCTCAGAACCTGGCCATATACTTTAGGTGAGATTACGTCCCATATCAACAGCGTTTCTATTTCAATTGAAATAACAACTCAAATTAAACATTTCATGCTTCATAATAGATACACATTTTAGTACTGTATCCATTTCAGACAAAACACTTCCATATTCCACATATGATACACATTTTAGTGCTGTATCAATGTCAAACAAAACACTTCCATATTCCACATATGATACACATTTTAGTGCTGTATCAATGTCAAACGATATCCGGTTTAGAGGTCCATCCCCTATCTTCCCCTAAACCGTGGAGTACATCCCCTATCTCCTCCCACACAACACAATGTATATAAACACATATCATATACATAATCAAACCAATACATAAAATTCATGTATTATATCAACCGCCATATTCAATGGCATACTCAATTGATTAGTTTTAGTTTGCCTAATCATCATGCATTGTCTATAACAATCAAGACTATCCTCCACCGAGATAGCCCAAAGCAATTATTTCTAAATGTATAATAATTACGCTCAACAGATAAATATCAACAATTTTAAAAGTGAGCGATCAATAAATCCAACTTCACTATTCCATCTCATAATGAGCCAATTTCAATATATTCAACTCAATTTCATATTCTCATAATTTTTCCAAATTAATTATACCAATTAATTTATACACAAATTAGGGCTTTTCCCCCCCATTTCTCCATATTAACCCAAAGGCTCAAATATCAATAACTCTTCAACAATACCATCATTGTGAGACCCACATACATATTCAAGAGTCAAAATAACAAAGCCCCCTTTATTCATTTTGAAACCCTAAGTCCCAAAAATCTCCAACTCAAAAGCATCTATACAAATAGCTCAATATTTATGTTAAAACACATAAGAATGAGTAGGAATCCCTACCTCAAATTTCGGAGCTCAACGAAGAAGAAGATGAAAACTCAAGGTGCTCCAAAACACGAGATTCTCGGATCAAAAGATAGCCCTCGACAAACTCAACACTTTTGTAAAGGCTCAAGGGTAGAGATCACTCTAACTAGATCAAATCTAAGAGAGAATGTGAGGTTTTAGTGTCACGATCCAACCCGCCCCTAGTAGGATGGTGCCATGATGGCCAGTAATCCGAGATTACCCAAGGCCTCTTTCAAAAATTCACACACAACCGAGTACACATAGGGGCTTACAAATGCAGAAGCAATAACTTAAGGTACAAGTGGTCCATAAGAGCCGTGCATAGATCAAATGATATGGCATACATAATGCGGTTCTACATTCGGTTACAGGTAATAAAATACATGATACATCTTGATCAAAAGGCTTCTCAAGCCGACATACACAAAATACAACGGTATAAGCTTTCAAGAAAGCATGATTTTTCAAGATTTGCCGACGTAAAACACAAAGATGTTTACATTAAAATATAAGTCAGTTTATTATGACAAGAATCCAAACAATCTTGTAAAACATATCTAGGCATCGCCACGTCACCCGCTTCATCACTCTACATATATATATATAGAGGTGAGTTTGGGTACTAGGTGAATGGTACTAGTAATAAAGGTTTTGCATGAATATAGTCAAGTTCTTTTCAAAAACAAAACATGCCAAAACCATACTCTAATATTAGCCGAGATCCTTTCAGAAAGCAAAAACACATTAAAACTTTTATCAAATCAAGAGATGAACCGTATTTCATCTACCAAGTCTTACAAGTCTCAAGGATGCTTGCATCGCATCGCAAAACACAAATCAAGCTTTCCGAACAAAACAAATCCACGCCAGTAAACCGGCTCATGGCAAGTAAAACAAAGACCGACGATCCGAATCGATTAGTCAAGGGTATCAAGGTAAAAGTTTGAGTAGTCCCTTCAAAGACAAGGGACTTGTGTTACTTAAGCCCGTAGCCTCTTTAACACGATGGTCTTGTGTTAC